>JAPVLO010001076.1:0-201648 GCA_027257055.1 Cephalopachus bancanus
ATTTCTGTAAGCTGATTGATTTCCTGCTGACTCACTCTATTTGGTTGAGGTGGATATTTGTTCCCTTAACTTTCATAGCCACCCACACAATAGAGGCAAGTTTCTCATCATTCTATAATTTTTCTTCCATATGGTTTTTCACTAAAAAGTCTGTTAACCAATAAAAAAAGTTGACAAAATTGTTTCCAATTGATATTATATAATTGATATTATACACCACTCATTCTCAAGATTTTTCTTCTCAGTTTTATGTGTAATACCACAGGTGAGGGCAATATCCAGGCCTCCTGTGAACCAGACGGTTTATATCTTTCTTCCATGTCTGTGACTGAAAAGAAATGGACCAGAAAGACAGAGGAGATGGCCTGTGGTTGTTAAATGTTGTCTTAAATGTTAAATAGCATGGCCATCCTCTGCTCAACAAAGGCTGAAGAAAATAGTTGCCATACAGAAAAGGACAGTGTATAAGACTAGGCTAGTGTGCTCACCTAAGCTATAAATGGGCTGAGCCATAGATAGGCTTTTTGGCCTTGAACTTTTGTCTCCTTTCTCTTCCTCTTCTCTTCCAGTCTCTGTCTTTATGATGCATAGGCTCCCATTGCCTTAGTATTGTCTTCCCAACTGCCCAGGTTCCCCATTCAAACCCATTTGGCTGGAATAGTCATCTGTGCCCTGAAACTTTCTTTTCCTATTTCTCACTACCAACACTTGACTATAGTGCTCTTTCCTCTCATGACCTTGCCTGGCAATGGAAACTGAACTGAGAAAATAACTCAGGTTATGATATTAATTGGAATGATAAAGGCCTAGTGAGGTTTTGCTTTGAGGTAGCAAATGAAGACCATAAGAACCTTCCACATCTTAACTCTGTGTGTCACTTTCAGGTACTGTGGAAGACTTTTGAGAGAGAAATCTGGGGCCTTCTCCAGTACCCCTTAAATCATGTACCAAAGACAGCAGCTAGAATCTCTTGGGCTCCTATTACAGATTGATAGCAGCCACACAGTCTCATTTTTCTCTCCTTTTCATTTTTATTTGTCAAACTCCATGCCCTGTCAGATGCAATCAGTGGCAGAAAAAGACCTCTATAGTTTACAAAATATTGCCTGGGGCTATCTCTTCCCTTTCTTCCTCTTCCCAATAATGTGATTTTCCCTGTTTAGCAAGTGCTTAAGTGTCTGGACAAAGAAGCCTATGTTTTTAATTATGTATATATGCTTAAGTGCCTCTGCAATGGATATATAGAAAGAATAAATAAATAAGTAAAAGGATTACATTGATTAGCAATTAAGGGCAAATAAACCCAATGGGTTCAGTACCCCCTTTCAATCCCACACTCCTGGCAATACCCAATTAGTGCTTGTGCATTGCAAGTAAAGGCCAAATGGGAGTGTGCATTGCCAGGCCTCTGCACAACCCTTGCAGAGATCTACTCACAGCCACGCTAATCAAATCATTAGCCTGCACTCTGCAACTTACATATGTGATAGGAATAGTATTTTAAAATGTTTATGCCATGGATAAATCCAAACCCATTTTAGAACTGCTCGAACACTCAATTAAAAATACTAAAGTTCAAAGTATGTCTAATTATTTCCTATAAACGCAATTCTGAAAGTGCTTTTTGTTTATTTCAAGTGAAGAAAATCCATTTTATCTCTGCTGTTATTAACTCAAATAGTGGAAAACGTTTTTAATTTATTTTTATCTTTTATTACCTCACCTCAAATTTTTTCTAGCTTTAGATCTGGTTTATATAACACCAATAATAGAAATTCTAAAATGAAAGTCATACAAATCATCCAAACAGTGTTTTTGAAGGAAAAATGTTTGGTAGCATTAAGCACAACACACATTTATCTTTAGCGATGAGTTAAATAGGCTTATTTTATGAACTGTTACGCATTGCTTTTAAAATTACTTCTGTTTTAATACTTGCCATGAATCATTATTAGTTCTACATCTCCCTTTCTGTCCCTAGGCGCCTCCTTCTCCCTTATACTTACACCTACACATTCATTCACAGGTCACATTGTCACAGAATAAATGATCATTCTTTGCAGCTGCTGTAACTAATGCCCCCTTTTTATTCTGAGTCATCGGAATCACCTAGAGGTGCTAGAACCTTTCCTGAACATCTGCCTAATTACTGACCAAACACTGCATCAGAAATTGTAGTAAGTAATCACACAGAAGATATCAGCTCTCTTGGAAGAGAGTAAACAAAAGGGAGAGATTATGAAGCATTTTTCTCATGGATTTCACTGATATTTGTATTTAAATGAGCAGCTTCTTAAAAGCCACCCATCGATTTTTACCTGAAATCTGGAATTCATTTTTCAGCAGCATTTGTTATACCCAGAAAAAATGATATATTGCTGCAGTAAAAATGAACATGCTAATGCACACATGAGTAATGTTTTTCTCCTCTAAATGATGTATATTAATTCAGTCTGTGTGGAATCATTTACTGCTGCATTCTACTGATTTAAGCTGAAATAGCCTTTATAATTAATAACTTATTCAACATTCCTGGGGAAGATTATGGACATAAAGGCAAATGTTATTATCTTTCTTGAAGAAATATTCCCACAATTGGTGAATCTTTTAGATTTACAATCAGATTAGAAATCTGGTGTAAGCTCTGATTTGACAAATACTTTACAAAACATTACAAATTGCCCGGCTCAACTTTTATCCCAATAAGTTCAATAGGCCCACAAACACATATCCCATGGGCTTCTATATTTGGGAAATGGATGAGATTCAAGCTTTCATTTTAGTTGGAGGCTTGGGGCATCCCATCTGGAAGAAACTGCTATGGTTTTAATACAATTGTTTAGGAGTTGATACAATGTTTAATTGGTTTCTAGCTTTTCTTTATTGTTTCCATGACTGTAGTCCTTGGACTGAGCAGAGTGGTCCCAGAGGAAATGCTTATTGAAAACAGGGACAACCAGTTCCCTTACAACCCCTACCTTCTACCTCTTTTCTTTTACTTGCAGAGTAATAGAAAATTACTTAACTGCACCGTGCCTACTATTTCACACCTTATAAAACTGGCCAGAGAAGAAAGTGTTCTACATTTTTACTAGATTCTTTTAAGTCAAATCTGCATTATGTGATCAATAAATACTTGTTGACAAGAGTGTCAGTTTTCAAAGGAAATCACAAGCTCCAAACTGAATCCTCACACTGCCATTTTGCCCTTCTTGCTTTGTCTTCTCAAGTTACAGATGATGTCCACCCCCTAAAGCTGTAAGAAAAAAAAAATGGCTTGTATTTTTGAAACAGTGATAACAAAAAGATCTAAGGATAAAGCAGTCCACAAACCAGAATCTTTTGTTTCTGAAGGTGCCTAAAATCTGAGTTTACTGCAACCAGATATGAAGGTATAGAAAAAGGTATTTAAAGTACTTCATTGTTTATCACTTAAGGCAGTCATACAAAAGGACACATTTTCATTGACAGAGGGTTGAATCATTAGAAAAATTGAGCTACTTCATTCATATTCAATGCTTGCTCTGCTCTGCTGTACTAAGTGAATACTATGGGGGTGGGTAGATTGCTGTTAAATAAGATTCCAATCAAGTGTTCATTGTTCTGTGAGCTCAAAACAAAAGCTCAAAACTTCAGAGGTAGTTAATTTTGATCAACTCTTCAGCAATACAAAATTTTGAGTTCAGCCTAAAGATTTCAGATGCTGTAATTATCCAGTTTATCTAACAATAACTGAATCTGGAAATTCATCTCCTGCTCACATTTCCCCGGTGTTGCCCCATGATATGCAGCTATCATTGCTTTCCACCCTCGCCATTCTCTGTTCCTTTGTTTTCACATCTTCCTCCTACCCCACAATTTTTCTATTTTAAATTCTTTTCATTCAAGTCCATTTGCAATCTTCTCTGTAGCCCTTGATTTCTGACAGTTTTGAGATGCTTCATTTCCTTTTTGAATATTTTTCTCCTTGTTTATTTCAGAACAAAATATTTATGTGAGGAAAGGTAGGTAGGGAGCAGGCATCACTATTTTATTTTTCTTCTCTCTATTTTTGGAGATATATACATATATAAAATCTCTAACTCCCTTGGTAATAAATTTCCATCTCTATTTCTTGTATAGACCTATAGACCATCATTCTCTTTTTTGTTCTTGAAATCTTTATTTATGTACATTTTTGAAAACAGTCTTTTATCTTATTAGGCTTTTTCACTATTCTTACAACCTTCTTAACATTTAAATCAACTTTATTTGCAATTTCAGGCAATAATGGTTTACCACTCAGAAGTTTCATGACTTAAAGTGTTCAATCAAGGTAAACTGGTTGTTTAAAGTGAGAACTGATTTAAAATAAGAAAACAAAGTCAATTTTTTCCAGTATTTTTTATTATTATTTTTTGTCACGATAAGTTTTGAATGAACTTCTTGTTAGAAAAAGGATGATAAGGATTCTGGGAAGATGATGGCATAGCCAGTCAGACTGCATGAGTCTCTCTGTGTGTGAGTGAATGTACGAATGATTCTGCATGTATGTTTGTGTAAAATTGGGTGAGCGAAAGGCTGTCTGAGTGGGGACTCAGGAAAGTAAAGCCACTGGTGTTACAGATGCTCTGCTTGAATTCTAGGGCTTCCTGGAGCACAGAAACTGAGTGCCATTTTCTAAAATCAGAAGAGTTTTTCCCAAGAAGAAGCCACTATTGCAACTGTCGTTCCCACTACCACGGTGCCAGTGCTACAAGAGAGCCAGAGGCAGAGTTCCAAGGAAGCGGCAGGGAGAGGCCGGCCTGATCCTAGACTCACTGCTACTGTCTCCGTAACCCCCAGCACCAGACTGGGTTGCAAGGCACCACCACCACAACCTGAGATCTGAAGACTGTGGTATGTTCTGGGGAGGGAACTACCTCTCTATGTCCCATCTGTGGCAAGAACAATAGCCTGTAGAGAAACTGAGCAGCCACTCTAAAACCTGGACAGAGAAGTACTCCAGGGTAGCCTCCGCAGAACAGCAGACCTACATCTTGAGACAGAGGGTGATCTCTACATTGCTTTGGGACTGCTCTTTGTGAACTCACAGAGCATTGTCCCCAGTGCACAAGCCCTGGTGGGTAACAGCAGATGCAGAGTGATAGTTGTATACAGCAGACCTATTGAATGCCTAGCTGACTCTTGCCTCCTTGCCCCTAGCAACAAGCAAAAGAGCTGGGGAGCTGGGGAGGGCAGAACAGAGGCTGAAGGTCCCATTCCCTTGCAGTGAACTGAATGCCTTGGGAGCTGTGACTATCCTGGGAGAAAAAGGAAGGGAGAGAGAGTCCAGGAAATGCTGAGTCAAGTTATCCCATACCCTACCCACCCCCCGCCATGGGTGTGTGCTGGCTATACTTGCAGGCAGCAGGGGGTGAAGATTCTAACATCTCAAGTCTCAACATCAAAGAGGGGATTTGCAGTAGCAGAATTGCAGTCACACCACAAGAGGGAGCTCCCACAAAGAGAAATACTAAAGCTGAGAACTTTATGTAGTGTGTTTTAATTTTTGCAGGTATGGTATGTGTTCTGTTGCTTCAGTGTTTGTGATCTTGTGAAGTATATGCTCTTTTTGTTTACTACTTTTATGTAGATAAACTTGGTTTTAGTTTTTTGTTTGTTTCTTTTTTCTTCTATGCACAGCACTTGTTTAAGCATCTCCTGTAGAGCCGGTCTGGAAGCAGCATATTCTTTTAGGGATTGAATATCTGGGAAGGATTTAATTCTGGCTTTTAGTTAGTTTGTTTGTTTGACTCATTTGTTTATTTTGTTTGGTTGTTTGCTGACTGGTTTTCTCTTTTCTTTCCTCCCTCTATTTTTCTCTTTGTTCTTTCTCTGTATTTTTTTCTCTCTTTCTTCTTCCCCATTTTTCTTCTTTTTCACACTTTTTTATACTCTGTTTTGGACTCAGTGACAACCCAAGCATACCCATTGTAAGGTAATATTGTGTTGAGATGGAGAGTGAGTCCAAGCTGGCCCATTCACCAGATAGCAAACATTGTGACCCATCAGTCGGTTCTGACTCCTTGTGGCTCCTCCCTCATCCCTTAGTAAGTTCTCAAAGTTGTACAGAGATTGCATAATGCCCCACCCCAGCCCTATTTCATAATTGAACAGCTCAGGGAAGGACCTAAGGTAGAGCAAATATCAGAAATGACTGCTTCTCCATTTCCCAGTGAGAATCAGAATCAAAGAGAAATATAAGAAAATGGATAAAAACAAAAAACAACAACAAGAAAATCACTGGTAACCCTTCAAACCCCAACAAAGAGTTAGTGCCTGAAAGAAGAGCTACTGGAGCACAAACAATGGCTGTTTTTGAGAATGATAGTACCCAGAAGGTACTTACAGAGATCAGAAAATCATTAGATAGAATGAATAAAAATCAAGAGATGCAAGGGTTAAAACTAAATGAGATTGCAATGGAGTTGGACAGACTCAAAAAAGCATATTTAGAAATAACAGAAATAAAGAAGTCCATCAAATAAATAAAAAACAAACAGACAAGCATGGGAAGCAGAATTAACCAAGCAGAAAAAAGAATCTCAGGGTTAGAACACCAAAATGTGGAATTAATCCAATCTATTAAAAACATAGAAAAAAATTTAAAAAGAAACTCTCCATGAAATGTGTAATTTTATGAAGAAGCCAAACCTACATCTGATCATACTACCTGAAGCAGAAAGAGAAATGGAAAGTACCTTGAAACAAATATTCTATGAGATCATTCAAGAAAACTTTCCTCATTTGGTCAAAGAGACAACTATATAAGCACAAGAGATTCAAAGAACACTTGTAAGACATCTTATGAGAAGACTAACCACTAGACACATAGTAATTAGACCACAAAAAGTAGATACAAAAGAAAAATACTAAAGACAGCAAGGAAAAAAGGTCAGATCACTTACCAGGGGAGACCGATCAGAATTGATGTAGACTTATTGCAGAAACACTACAGGTCAGAAAGATTTGGGCCCCAATCTTTAATGTTCTCAGAAACAAACATTTCAACCAATAAATTTCCTACCCAGTCAAACTAAACTTCATCAATGATGGCAAATTAAATCCTTCCCAGACATTCAATCCCTAAAAGAATATGTAGACCAAATCTATAGGAGATGCTTGAAAAGGTGTTATGCACAGAAGGAAAAAGAAACAAAAAAAGAGCATATACTTCACAAGATCACAAACAAACACAGAAGCAGCAAGAAACATACCACACCTGCAAAAATAAACGCACACACACACAAATATTAACAAAAAGTTAAAAGAAAACAAAACACCCTTATAAGAGCCATATGACGGGGACAAACTCTCATTTCAATAATCAGCATGAACATGAATGGACTAAAAGCACCACTGAAAAAAAATTGAATGGCAAACTGGATAGAAAACATGATCCCTCAATTTGCTGCCTCCAGGACACTCATCTCACCACAAAGGATGCCTACAGACTCAAAGTTAGAGATTGGAAAACAAACTTTCAAGTGAAACAGATCACAAAGTAAGAGACAAGTCACAATCTTAATATCAGACAAACAACCATAATGTACTAAAACTAAAAAAACACTATGTAATGACACTATATAAAGACAAAAGGTTCAATCCATCAACAAGAAATATCCATCCTAAACATATATGCACCCAAGACAGGAGAACCAGCCTTTATAAAGCAGCTACTAAGTAAACGAAAAAAAAAAAAAAAGACATTGACTCTAACCCTATCATAGCTGGGGACTTAAATACCCCACTAACAACCCTAGATAGATCATTGAGGAAAAAGATCAACAGGGAGATCTGGAACCTCAACTTGATGCTTGACTAAATGAACTTAATAGATACCTACAGAACACTCCACTCAATAAACACAGAACACAGTGCAGCCACTGTACTTCAGTCTGGGCAATAGAATGAGACTCAAACTCAAAAAGCAAAACAAAACAAAACAAAGGATAAACAAGATTGATGGACCACTAGCCAGAATGACCAAGAAAAAGAGAGAAAAAGTTCAAATAAACACAATCAGAAACACAAAAGATCAAGTCACAACTGACCCTGAAGAAATACAAAAGATGATCAGAGATTACTATGCACACCTGTATGGAAACAAACTCGATAACCTAAATGAAATGGAGGACTTTCTGACATCACACAACCTCCCAAGGTTGAAATAAGAAAACACTGAGACACTAAATAGACCAATAAAAACCAAGTTTTTATTAAAAGAGGATGACTTGATTTTATTAAAAACCAAGTTTTCTGTCATAAGAAAACTATCTTCAAAAAAAGCAAAAAAAAAAAACAAAAAAACACAAAACAAAACAAAACAAAACCTTGTACCAGATGACTTTCCAGTGGAATTCTACAAAACATACAAGGAGGAGATAATACCAATCCTCTTGAAAGTATTCCAGGCAATCGAGAAAGACGGAACTCTCCCAAAATCATTTTATGAAGTTGCCATCACACTAACACCCAAACTAGGTAAAGACTCAAGATCCAACAAATAACGAGGACTACAGGCCAATTTCCCTGATGCACATAAATGAAAAAATTCTCAACAAGATTCTAGCAAATTGGATCCAACAACGCATCTCAAAAATCATCTGCCATGACCAAGTAGACTTCAAACCCAGAGATATGTCACAAGACCATAAATGTAATTTAATACTTCAACAAATGTAAAAACAAGAATCACATGATTATATCACCAGATGCTGAAAAACCTTTGGATAAAATCCAGCATAATTTCTTGATCATCTAGGCATAGAGGGAATATACCTCAAACTAGTAAGAGCCATCTACAATAAACTCACAGTCAACATATTGCTGAACAGACAGAAATCAGAAGCATTTCCCCTGAAAATTGGAACAAGACAAAGCTGCCCACTCTAACCCCTCCTGGTCAACATAGTGTTGGAAGTTCTAGCTAAAGCAATCAGACAAGAGAATCAAATCAGGGGTATCCAAATAGGAAAAGAGGAAATCAAGTCATCCCCTTTTGCTGATGATATGATCCTATACCTTGAAAATCCAAGATAATCTGACAGTCACATTCTTATACACCAACAAAAAATAAACATATAACCACTTAAAAAGCACAATCCCATTCACAATAGCCACACAAAAAATGAAATACCTCAACATTTTCCTGATGGGGAGAGAAAGACCTTTACAATTAAAACTATAAAACACTGCTCAAAGAAATCAAGGATGACACAAACAAATGGAAAAATATTCCATGCTCCTGGATTGGAAGTATAAACATGTTAAGATGTCCATTCTACCAAAATCAATCTGCAGATTTAGCACAATGCTCATTAAATTACCAACAGCATTCTTCTCAGAATTGGATATGACAATACAGAAATTCGTATGGAAACATAAATGGCCACAAAGAGCCAAAAGGATACTCAGCAAAAGAAAAAAGTAGGAAGTATCACACTTCCAGACTTTACACTTTATTATAAGGCTACGGTAATCAAAACAACCTGGCATTGGTACAAGAACAGGCATATAGACCAATGGAACAGGATAAAGATTCCAGAAGCAAAACCTCTATCTCTCAACCAACTCACCTTTGACAAAGCCTCCATCAACAACCACTTGTGAGAGGAGAACCTATTCAGGAAATGGTGCTGGGAAAATTGGCTGTCTATGTGCAGAAGATTGAAACAGGACCCCTACCTACCACCATACACAAAAATAAGCTGAATGAATCAAAGATCTAAACGTACAACCTCAAGCAATAAAAATCTTAGAAAACACAGGAGACACTTTTACGGAAATTGGAATAGGCAACCAATTCCTGATCAAAACCACAAATGCCCATGCCATAAGAGATAAGATAGACAAGTGGGACCTTATCAAACTGAAAAACTTCTGCAAAGTAAAAGAAACCATCAAGAGAGTGGGGAGACAGCCCACAAAATGGGAAAAAAAACTGTTTGCCAACTATATATTTGAGAAAGTCCTAGCATCTAAGATCTACAAGGAACTCAAATATGCTGAAAGGAAAAAACAAACAGCTCATTAAAAAGTGGGCAAAAGGTATGAATAGACACTTCTCAGAATAAGCTTCATTAATCATCAAAGAAATGCAAATTAAAACCACACTGAGATACCACCTAACTCCAGTTAGGATGACCAGCATCAATAACTCAAAAATAACAGATGCTGGAGAGAATGTGGGGGAAAAGGAATGCTTCTACACTGTTGATGGGAGTGTAAACTAGTACAAACTTTGTGAAAAACAGTGTGGTGATTCCTAAAAAGTCTAAAAATCGACCTTCCATATGATGCAGCATTCTTCCCTATGGGAATATACCCGAAGGAACTCAAGTTATTCTTTTAAAAAGATACCAGCACACATGTTTATTGCAGCATTATTCACAGTAGCAAAAACATGAAACCAACTGTACTGCCCACTGAAAGTGAACTGATTGCCGGTCTCGGTGGCTCAGCCTGTAATCCCGTGCTTTGGGAGGCTGAGGTGAGTGGATTGCCTGAGCCCGCGGGTTCGAGACCCGCCTGGGAAACTTGGCGAGACCTCATCTCTACAATAAATCAAAAAAATTAGCCAGGCGTGGTAGCCCGCAACTGTAGTTCCAGCTACTTGGAAGGCTGAGGCAGAAGGATCGCCAGAGTCCAGCAGGTTGAGGCTGCAGAGGTCGGGAGCGGTCATTGCACTCCAGTCTGGGCGACAAAGTGAGACTCCAAATTAAAAAAAAGAAAGAAAGAAAGAAAGTGAACTGATTTTTTTAAATGTGGTATATATACACAATGGAGTATTACTCAGCCATAAAGAAGGACAAAATTACTGATTTAGCAGCAACTTGGATGGATTTAGAGTCTATAATACTCAGTGATCTATCACAGAAACAAAGAACTGAGTACCACATGTTCTCAGTCATAAGCGGACCCAGAACATTTTTCATGTTATTGTAAGAAAGAGATTAGCCGTAGCAGGAAACTGCCAGGGAGGGAGGAGGACATAACATCAATAACGGTACCTGATTTCAAACCAGGCAAAGTGGGGACCAAACGGAGGCCCAAACTTCACCTGTATGATGATCACTTGTATACCGAATCCTGAATTGTACCCCACATCTGTAAAAGAAAAAGAAAAAAGAAAGTGGATGATAAATATTTTTGGATATATTATCTTAGTTATCTTTTAAAGAGGAGCACTATACTATTCACCTTGCATCACCAATCAGGATACCTTAGAAAGAATGGCAACTGGGATAGAACAGGAGTCAGTGTGCTTGTTTTTATTCCTTTATCTTTTCCACCTGTTGTTCCATTCTTTGTAAGAGTCTCAGTCATTAATAATGCTAATAATAACAATACTCTCAAAATATGTCATCCTATGCTCCAATTGGCCTAGGTCAGCTGTTAGATCTCAAAGTCTCACCTGTGTGGTCTCCAAGCCATATGGATCAAGGGTTGGAGGGTTAATATGTAGGATAGTTTACCAATGCATGTTCCTATCTAAGACTTAGAGTCAAGCTCAGTGGAAGGATGCTGCAAGAAGTAATCTGGTTAGAAGGGAGCTAGGCATTTAACTTAGTAACTCATACTTCCCTGCACTCCTGCAATGATCACAAAACTTTAGTGAAATACTCATGGCTCCTCATCATAGAATGATTTCCAGTTTATTCATTTTAAGATGATTTGACAATTTCAAAACAGGATAAATAAAATTAATGTGTTGGAGGTCTTGATTACTGTGACAAAAATAAGAGGCAAAAAAAGTTGCTTTAATCAAAAGTCAGTCTCACATTGTGGACAGTGAAATGATCGTTACCATGCAGTGATTAGGCACTACAAAAATATTCAAGAGCTACCAACACAATAGTCTGAGAGAAGATTAGAAAATACAAGTCAATCTATCACTCAGTCACATTTTTCAAGACTCATTAGATAGACAAGAGGAATGGAATTATGCTATTCTTACTAGGCCACTCAACTAGAAAATGACAAAGCAAAGGATAAGCCAGCAATGGGTCCCCACAGCTCGCCTCAATCTCCTCCCTTCCCTCCTCATTCACAACAGGAAAATGAAAAAAAAATATTGCAGATTGGCAGCAGTTTATTGTAGAAGAAAGCTTACTAACTATGGTTAAAATCAATGCTATTAAACAGGAGGTTGCAGATGAGGGCTTAGCCAAACAGTAAATGAAGGAGCTTTTGCAGCTGATGAATCAAAAGATGGCGCTATTGCTTGAAATGATGAAAGAAGACGAACAAAGTGAGAACAAGTGGTGTCTATGAATGAAAGAATCCACAAGTGTCTGACATAATAGAAAACCATATTGATGTTACCATAAACTTATTTAAGGATACTAAAATTCCATTGGACAAAATTCCAGCAATGCAATCTTCCAAAAGCTACATGTCGTAGAATTTGTTTAGTATTAAAAGTATTCCAAAGAAACCACAGTGAATCTATTTTAAACTTTATTCTCTGCTTAAGTATTTATTCAAAGGTTATGTTCATAAAGAAGAAAGAGCAGCCTAGCCTAAAGTCCACAAATAGAAAGTTGTGCCCATATTAGTAGAGACTATGGAAATCACAGCATTATCCTCAAGAAGTGTTAATAAATAACCTTAAATAGTTTATTTTTATTAAAATTGGGGTTTTATAGAAGCTCTGGTTACAAAGGGCAGGAGTTGAGCTGGGCAGAAGGGGAAGATAAATCACCTGTTTAGAAGGTTATTCACAGGGAAAGTCAATACAGATTTCTAGAAGAACCAAAATAAAAGCTATCCTGATTACAACTGATCCATGTTAAGTATTGGGAATATCACATTCAGTTATAAATTTTGGAATTTGAGACAAGCATTTGGACAAAAACAAAATATTATAGCACTGAAACAAAATGCTTTAAACAAAATGGAAAGTTATTTGACAATTATTCAAGCATTACCTACTGGACTACCTGGACAAGAGTTTATTGCCCAAACCCATTAGCCACCTCAAAGTTCTGGACTCTGAAGTCCTGCAGAATTTTTAATTACAAGATACTCATATCAGTACCCAGAGATATTGCAAAATATTTCTTGGTAAGATTAAAAAAAACCTATACTAGACAGCTTCAATTTCCACGTGTACACTTACTATCTACCAAATAATTCTAAAGAACAACCACTCAACAAACATACGTGTGCAGATATCTTTTTCATAGAATAATTTGAGTTCCTCTGGGTATATTCCCAATAGGGGAATTGCTGGGTCATATGGAAGGTCAATTTCTAGTTCTTTCAGAAATTGCCACACTGTCAAAAAATGGAACCAACTGTGTTGCCCATCGAAGTTGGACTGGATAAAAAAAATGTGGTACATATACACAATGGAATATTATGCAGTCATAAAGAAGGACAAATGTATGGACTTTGCAGCAAATTAGATGGATTTGGAGTCTATCATACTCAGTGATTTATCACAGAAACAAAGAACTGAGTTCCATATGTTCTCACTCATAAATGGACCTTGAACAATTATAATGCTATAAGAAAGTGATTGGCAGTAGTGGAAAACTGTCGGGGGTGTGGGACTGGAAGCTGAGGGAAACTGCTAGGGGAGGGAGGGGCATACCTCATCAACAAGGGTACCTGCATGGTCAGTGTTTGTATACCCAACCCTGAATTGTACCCCACATCTTTATAATAAATAAATAAATTTTTAAAAAAAGAATACCCACTCAAACTGTGACAAAAATATCATGAATGATAAACTAGGCCAATTTTAAAGTACCCCAAATAGGCATTTGCCTATACGTTGTTATTTAAGTGGCATTGGAAAAGGCACATGCCCAAACTACCTTCTTCATTAATAACTGAAGTTTCATCTTCGGGCATTCATTAATTTAAGGGTTTCAAAGGTGGTAAATTTTAGCATTTCTCTCACAAATTAAAATATCATTATTCCTGAGGTGGACCAAGGACTGTGCTTTTGGCAGTCATAAGTTGTTAATATCATATTATTAGCTGTACTTGCAAATATGATTACTAGTTGAAAGAAATACACTTTATGTTGGAGAGGATTCCTAGGGCAAGAATGCAGCTGGAGAGGATATTAAAATAAAGCAGAGAATAAGAAAACTTTGCTTACTTCATTTGTCATTTTGCAAAAGTTAGTTCTGCCTATAGACATGGATGACAGATGAAGCAAAATTTCTGTAAAGGCAAAGTAAGAGTAGAATTAAGGACATGAATATAGGGGTTAGCACTGCAAATAAATGAAGGACACCACTTCCATATATAGAAAAGAAAGTGGAAATTATACAAGAGTGAAAAGATAGAGAATTGAGGTGGAGAGAAGAAAAAGTTGAAGGGACTTTTTATACAAACATCTACTTTGCAAAGTCAGTGTAAGGACTATCGATAGGAAAAGTGATGAGAATGAAGTTAGAATTTGGAATTTAAGGATACTAGAAATTGTTTGAAAATGCAATAGAGGTTTATAAGAATCTCAGCTTCCCTTGGTAACACTTGACTATCTAGATATAGGAATGGAGAAATTAGACAGAAGAGTCAGATCACTAATGACAAAATATATGGCTGTCACCAAACTGTCACACTTGAAGTAAACCTCTTAGAGAAAGTATGATTACTATCTATATGAGTGCCAGGAAAATGACTAGCTATACATCACTAAAATAAAAAGCAAGAGATGCTGTACTTGTTTCTTGATTGCACTATAACAATTTAATAGCAAAATCAGCCTTGAAAATGGGGTTTCACTGTTCTGAGTTACATTGATTTAGCTAAGGTAAATGTAAATCTACTTCAAATTATCTTAAGGCTAAAAACAGATTAGCTTGCTAAGTGTCACTGAAGAATTTGGTGAGTTAGTATCATGATGGTCGTTAAAGATGGTCATTAAAAATACACTAAGACCAAATTATTTTGAAATTCATGAAAAATAAAATATCATATGCCCCTTAGAAAATCTAATAGATTTCATTTTGCTTTCAAAAGGTAAAGGGATTGAGGCACATATTAATCTTAAAACCACATTTGGAAATTCTTAAATTATATTTGGCGAAAATAAGGCCCTAAGATATACCAGCAAATTAAGAAAGATTCACACATGAGAAATACAGGGTTGATGTCAGGCAAAAAGCAAGACCTTACCATATTTGGTTCACCAGCAATTAGTTTTCAAAATTGGTAAAAGAATTCTGTAACTGTCTGATCATCACCATAAGATTCACTTAGAAGGTACAAACCAATAAAGTATGACCAAGAGACAAAGAATTTGCCCATTAAGCCAAACCTACCTACAGTGGCATATTCAGATGTAGCTATTGTACTTAATATACAAACGTTATATAGTACTTTTACAGTTTACAAAGCATTTTCACAGACATCTGCTTTCTTTGTCATCACAACCACCCATTTAAGATTGGTTTTCCATAGACTAAGTAGTGTGCACAAGGTCACAGTGACAGAACTAGAACATAAAACCTGACATTCAGATTCCAAGTCCCTCTCACTCTGTTGTACCACAGCTGTCTCCCAACGGATACATTTAAAAACTTATATAAAACAAATAAGTATGTAGCTTTGGCAAAGAAGAGAGAAATTTCTAGGTATCAGCTTGGTAACTAGAGAGATTTCACAAATCCTGGTTATAGATCATGTCCCACTGACAATTTCAAGTGGCACTTATAGATACTATTTTGTCATATCAGGATATTTCTAGTCCAAAAACAAATAGATGTAATAATATTGGGCAACTGATTTCATGTTATGAAGTCTAATACCAGATTAATCAGAGGGGTTTAATTTATGTGTTGATCCTTATAACAACAATGGCATAAACTAGAGAACAATAATTTTCCGGTTCTGATTAAACAAAAAGCAGCACTGCACTCTCTTAGGAGATACCTTCTTCTTGGGTGCTTGTCTTTGGGTTCAGGTAGCGGTAAATTATTTCATTTTTATCATTAGTAATTCAAGAGAATCAGGGGCTCTAATAACAACTCTGCCACTTACTAATTTGTGACCTTAGATGAGTGGCTTCACATCTGTAAGATTTATTTCTCTCAGTTGTGAAATGGGGAATGCAGTGGGGATGAATGGTTATACGTTAAATGAAAACACTTTGCATGTAATATGCCATTGTAATAAAAATTATGTATTTTTCTAGTCTGTGGTTCAGATAGGAGACATTCTCTTGAGTGTAGCTAGGAGACAGGAGGAGACAGAAGTGAAACATTCCCTCTCCTTGACAGCATAGTGGATTTTGAATATAGTTGATCATAAAATAGCATGAAGTACTGGTTCCCTTATATATGAGTCTCTGCTGTTAAGAATCCAAGCAAAAACCACTAGGAATCCAGCAGGAAAGAGTATTAATCAGAATCAACTTATGTACCTGCCTTTCATTAGTTTTATTTTTTGTTTTAATGTTTTCTAAAAACAGCCACACAATCTAGATCTGCTTGAATAATATTTTGGATCCAAATGTTGGACTAAATTAACTTTACTCCCTAGTTGTCCAAAGTTTGTTTTGTTTGCTATCATATGAATCTTCATAATTCCTTCTCTATTCACACAGGAAAATCTCTACAAAGCAATAAATTCCTGTTTCCTATAGGATGGATGGATGGATATGTGAATGTTTCATAAACTCTCAGTATGGAAAAGAAATCAAGATCTCATCCTACTATGAAGTTACTTGTACTCTCCAAGGCTTGAAAACTCTTGACAAACATGACACGTATAGAAATTTGTTAATATATTTTTGTAAAAAAAGCTAACTCTGCAATGAAGTAAATTTGACAAAGTTAAAGCTCAGGTGACCTGTTATATTAATAATAATAAGCTTCAATTAAAAATATGGAATGGAAATAACTGTCGAGACCCCAACAATTCCAGAATAATAGCTGATTCATCTAGAACTACTGAAAGCAGTAGATTGAAGGCAAAACTTAATTTCCACAAATTAGAAGTTGATTAAGGAAATGCCTTTGGGGTTTTATCAGCTTGAAATGACCAAAAGAACATACCCCCTTCAACAGCTGAGTATTGCTTAGAAATTTGCTGCTTAGTAACTGCTCTGAGATGGATGATTCACAAGTAACTGGCATGAAGTAGCTCACACAGTATAGTGTACTTTCTTAGCTTTTATTCTGCACACCTTATATGACCATTAAGGAAAAATGAATTTAGATAGAATATGCAATCTAATCACGTGAATGGGTACACCCACATATTGTACCCAGTCTCAATAACAATTTTTAAAACATCTGGTTGATGTGACAGCTTAGAAACCAATTATATCCTTGTAGCTTCAAGTTTCAAAAATCAATTTTGCACTGATTTAACAGATTGCTTTGGCGTGGGAAAAACAGAGTAATCAATGGTGATGTCAGCAGCCTTTTTGTCATGCAGACCCAAAGGAGTTGGCTACCATCAGTTGGAAGCAAAAAACAATCACTCCTGCCAATATTAGCATTGGGTGGTTGGGTGCTCAGTTTTTTTGGTGCTGAAAAAATCTGATAAAAACAAAAGGAAGAAGTCTCAGGACTTGAAACACACAGTTAGAAATGAAGGGTGTATATATTAGATATATCAGTGAATTGTTGTTTCCAATAAAAACTGGAGAGATTTATAGAAAGAACATGCTTGATATCCTAAATGTCATACGGAAATGACTTAGGATTGTTAACAGAAACTCAAAAGAAAATGCTAAAGTTGGTGGCTAGAGAGGTGGAGGGATAATGTCCAAAAAAGTAAAGTTCTGTAATTGGTATTTGGCAGAATTGTAAACTTAAGGAAGGTTCATATGTATAATTACAGCTAGGAAGGAAAATGGAAGCAGAAGGAGAAAATTATTTTTGTATTAAGTACTTGGCAGAACTCACCAAGAGCATTTGCAACATAAATGGGAAAGAATATAGGAATTACTACCTACTCATTCAGTACAGCCTTTACATTGAGGCTACTTGATACACATTATTTCTGAAGGTTTTTGAAAAACTAACAACAAAAGTACATAGTTAAACAGGAATAAACCAGTTAGATTTTATTTTCATTCCCTTTTCTTCCCAAGGGGTAACTTCATCACATTGCTCTGAATTTATAAAGTTTTTCTTCTGAGAATCCTGTCATGTCACATGTAAGATCATATCTCTTCCTATGAAGTAACTAGAGGAAAATGGGAAAAGTGGGGAGGGAGGAAAGACCTGAGTATTTCAACATAAACATAGCAAGCTTATATGTTTTGTAGCAATTAACCCCAGTAATCATAGGAGTTGGTAATAAAATATAGCCCAGAACCCACTTCTCACTCCCCAAGACAGGGACAAAGGACGAGAGCAAATGCTCTCTGTGAGCATGTCTCAGGAAAGAGAAATCGTATTTTAGCCATAAGATACTTATTTTAATTAGGAAATGCTTTTTTTCTCAAATAAAATGAGAATCTGCAGAGTAGCTAATAAAAAGACATAAATAGCTGAATATAAACTAGGAAGCACTGTTTTTTGTTGCTTGCCAGATTAACTTTTAATCTTACTTAATTGTATAAATTGGGAAGAGTTATGTTAATTCCAAACCCCAAGGCCTGAACTCCAACACTCAGTTCTAAACAGAAAATCAGATCCCAGTCTAATTTCATTCACTTAGATGTATTTGCATGCCTACCATATACAAGGTACCATGGAGAAAGAAATAAAAGGCACTGCCCATGCCTACCTGCCTTTAAGTAGCCCATACTCTAACAGTATGGATGAAAAAAAATATAGGTTAAAATGGGTCAAGAGACAGAAGGCAGTTAGAAGGCGGTTACAATATTGCAGCAATCCATGTTTTTTAAAGAACTAATTAAAATATGAACTAGTATGGTGGCAATAGAATTAGAAAGAAAGAGGTAGATATGAAAAATGTTTCAGAAATAGACTTGACAACTAATTTTATGTGATGGATGAAAAAGGAATAGGAAAGGATGACTCCTAAATTCCTAGTGATTAGGAAAATGATCACATCATTGATAGAAATAGATAATTCAAGAGGAGGCAAAGACTTATAGGAAAAACAGAAGCATTTGATTTCAGGCATGATGAATTTCTGACAAAAGTTCTGTAAATTATTTTAATTATTCTCCAAACCAGTGATATCTATACTTTGTGTATCCCCATCAGTAAATTTTGGGTATGCATCACCCAAATTTGTAGGACAATTAGCTTGTTTTGCACAGTCCATGTAGCAGATCATTTATCTAAACAATTTAACTATACCTTGTCTTTTTAATTCACAATGCAGAAAAAAATAATTTACCTAGCCCAAGTTAGTGATAAGAAACTTGATTATAGGAAAAGGCATACTTTGCATTTTGAAGGTTTAAAATAAATATAGTAAAATGCTCATTATTAATAATGCTCTATCCTTCAAGTTTTGACATCAATTCAAATAGTAGGGAGATTCCTAAAATATTTGTCAGGTTCACGTGTGCATCTCGCACTAATAAAACCTTATAAAATAGCAAGTTAAGATTCCCCTAAAAAAGACAGCCTTCAAAAATAGATCAGCAAGAAAGTGAGTCCCTGTTGAGCATAGTTTTTCTTCACTTTTATATTGTGTGAAACAAGCATTAGAGCATCTGGGGCATACTCCCTTTTAACCTTCAAAACAGCTTATCAGGTACTTCTATCTGGGGAAAAAATGCAAAAATCCAGAAGCCTAAGTTCAAAAGAACTAAATAATTTGCCCAAGGTCACTCAGATAGTATGCACTGAAGCTCAGGTTTGAATGCAAGTTGACCTTAAGTTACTCTCTTTTTACTGAACCACAGTTGCTTTAAGTCCTTTTGCTTCCTTTTAATTTTTAAGGCTGCTTCAGTTCTATCAATACACATTCTTTAAATTTCAGCCTGGTCTCTAACCTAAATTGCAGAGAAGAAAGAAACAAGATCATTCTAAAGGGTTAGAAAAAGTGACAAATATTTTTCTTGTCTATCTCCTTTTCTTTTCCAATCGACTACAGTTATATTCTTTTAATTTTCCAACTTGTATTTTTGTCTATCATATTGACATCTGGGTCAGTTTTGTGTTAAAAATTGCTGCTTCACATATAAACCTATTCAAAATCTGCTGACATTAACATAGAAATATACCAACACTCACCATTTCTTCTCATTGTATTCCCTCTACAATTTTTAAAATAAATCCTGACATCGTGTATATACAATAAAATGCACCCATTTTAAGTATACAGATAGATGACTTTTGATGTACATATTCCTATAAAACCACAATGAAGACATAGAATATTTCCAATGTCACCCAAGTGTTTTCTTGCTCTTTCCCAGTTAATTCTCACACACCACCAATCTACCCTAGCACCAGGCAACCACTAATCGGCCACTATATGTTCTGCCATTATATGTTAGATTTGTCTGTTTTAGAGTTTTACATAAGTTGAATCATACAGTATGTAGCTTTTTGTTTCTGCTTCTTTCTCTCAACATAGTGTTTTTAAGATACATCCCTATTGCGTGCATCAGCTGTTTGTGCCTCTTACTAATGAGTAGTAGCCCATTGTAAGGATTTGCTATTATAAATAAAGTTTCACTGAACATTGTATACAAAAAATATGGCTGCTTCTGAAACATGAACTCTGTCAATTGGAATTCGAGTTCCACTTCTGGGGTTGATCAGGATAGTACAAATGTTCTGAAGTCTGAAGACATGTAATTTCTCCTTGTTAAACCCAGATAACTTGAACTGGCACGACAGAGACCATATCATCTTGAATAGACTAACATGGGTTCACAGAAAACAAGTCAGGTCAAACTAAACTCATTTCCTTTTTTGATAGTGTGAATAGTCTGAAAGATCAGATGAATGCTTTACAATTAGTATATCTGAATTGATCTCCCTATTGTTAAGACATAAAATGTGGCTTGAGGGAATAAGAAGATTTATAATTAGGTGACTAACCATTCTCACCAAATGCATTAATTAATTTACTGCTGACAACAGTAGAAAACTGTAAGTCTCCTTATTTTATTCACGTTGTTATCAGAGTCTCAAATAAAAATAGAAAAGGAATCATTTTTATTTATTTATTTTTCAAAAATTATATTTATTATAGAGATGTGGGGTACGATTCAGGGTTAGGTATATAAACATTGATCATGCAGGTACCCTCATTGATGAGGTATGCCCCTCCCTCCCCTAGCAGTTTCCCTCAATTGCCAATCCCATCGCCCTCCCCTGACAGTTTTCCACTACTGTTAATCCCTTTCTTACAGCATTATAATTGTTCAAGGTCAACTTATGAGTGAGAACATATGGAGTTCAGTTCTTTGTTTCTGTGATAAATCACGGAGTATGATTGACTCCAAATCCATCCAAGTTGCTGCAAAGTCCATATATTTGTCCTTCTTTATGGCTGCATAAAATTCCATTGTGTATATGTACCACTTTTGTTTTTATCCAGTCCAGTTTCAATGGGCTACATGGTTGGTTACATGCTTTTGCTATTGTGAATAGAGCTGCAACAAACATATGTGTGCAGGTATCTTTTTCGTAGAATAATTTGAGTTCCTCTGGAAATATTCCCAATAGGGGAATTGCTAGGTCATATGGAAGATCAATTTCTTGTTCTTTCTGAAATTGCCACACTGTCTTCCAAAGAGGTTGTACTAGTCTGCGTTCCCACCAGCAGTGTAGAAGCTTGCCTTTTTCTCTGCATCCTCACCAGCATCTCTTGTTTGTTTTATTAATGATGGCCATTTTTACAAGGGTTAGGTGGTATCTCTATGTGGTTTTGATTTGCATTTCTCTGATGATGAGTGAGGTTGAGCATTTTTTCATGTGTCTGTTGGCTGCCTGTATATCTTCTTTTGAGAAGTGTCTATTCTTGTCTTTTGCCCACTTTTTAAAGGGGCTGTTTGTTTTTTTCCTTTCAACGTGTTTGAGTTCCTTGTAGATCCTAGATGTTAGGACTTTGTCACATATACAGTTGGCAAATATTTTTTCCCACTCTGTGGACTGTTTCCCTACTCTCTTGATGGTTTCTTTTGCTTTGCAGAAGCTCGTTAATTTGATGAGGTCCCACTTATTTATCTGATTTCTTAAGGTATTTGCCTTTAGGGTTCTGAATAGGAATTGGTTCCCAGTTTCAATTTCCATAAGGGTGTCTCCTGCGATTTCTAAGATTGTTTTTTTTTAATATATCAATATTTTTTATTATGATGTTGTGGGGTACAGTTAAGGGTTAGGTATACAATTACATTTCATTCAGGCACCCTGTTGATAATAGGTGTTTCCCCATCCCCAGACAGATATTTGCTACTGTTAATCCCATCTCCCTCCCACCCTCATAGTTTCCCAGTACCGTCAGTCATTTTTTTATAGTATAATATTGGATGTTCAAGGTCCATTATATGAGTGAGAACATGTGATACTCAGATCTTTGCTTCTTTGAGAGGTCACTCAGTATTATACACACTAGTTCCATCCAGGTTGCTGCGAAATTCGTGATTTTGTTCTTTTTTATGGCTGCATAGTATTTCATCGTGTATATGTACCACATTTTTTAATCCAGTCCTCTTTTGATGGACAGCATGGTTGCTTCCAGGTTTTTGCTATTGTGAACAATGCTGTGATAAACATACGTGTGCAGGTATCTTTTTCATAGAGTGATTTGAGTTCTTCAGGATATATTCCCAGTAGGGGGATTGCGGGGTCATATAGGAGGTTGATATTTAGAGCTTTTAGGAATCGCCACACTGCTTTCCACAGAAGTTTCCCTAGTTTACACTCCCACCAACAGTGTAGAAGTGTTCCCTTTTCACCACACCCTCTCCAGCAGCTGTAATTTTTTTAGTTGTTGATAATTGCCATTCTGACTAGAGTCAGGTGGTATCTCAGTGTGGTTTTGATTTGCATCTCCCTGATGATTAGTGAGGTGGAACATTTCTTCATGTGTCTGTTGGCTGCTCGGATGTCTTTCTTTGTGAAGTATCTGTTCATAACTTTTGCCCATTTTATAATAGGGTTGTTTGTTTTTTTCTTTTCAGCACGTTTGAGATCTTGTAGATCCAAGATGTTAAGCCTTTGTCAGACTTGGAGTTGGCAAATACTTTTTCCCAGTCTGTAGACTGTCTCCCTGCTCTCTTGATAATTTCTTTGGCTTTGCAGTAGCTTGTCAGTTTAATAAGGTCCCACTTGTCTAACTTCTCTCTTATGACCTGTGGGTTTCAGGTTTTGTTCAGGAATTGGATGCCAGTTCCAATTCCCATGAGGGTATTTCCTTCATTTTCTAAGGTTCTTATGGTTTGAGGATTTACATTTAGGTCTCTGATTCATTTGGAGTTAACCTTTGTGCATGGGAATAGATAGGGGTCCTGTTTCAATCTTCTGCATGTGGTCAGCCAGTTTTCCCAGCACCGTTTCCTGAATAGGTTCTCCTCTCCCCAGTGGTAGGTGGTGGAGGCTTTGTTGAAGATGAGTTGGTTGAGAAATTGAGTTTTTGCTTCTGGAATCTCAATTCTATTCCATTGATCTATATGCCTGTTCCTATACCAATACCAAGGTATTTTGATGATTGTAGCCTTATAGTAAAGTTTGAAGTCTCATAATGTGATACCCCCTGCTTTGGTTTTTTTGCTGAGGATTATGCTCCCTATTCTTGGAAGTGTGTGTTTCCATATGAATTCCTGTGCTGTTTTTTCTAGGTCTGAGAAGAATGTTGCTGGTAATTTGATGGGTATTGCATTGAATTTTTAGATTGCCTTAGGTAAGATGGACATCTTCACAATGTTGATTCTTCCAATCCATGAGCATAGGATATTTTTCCACTTGTTTATGTCATCTTTGATTTCTCTGAGCAGTGTTTTGTAATTTTCATTGTAAAGGTCTTTCATATCTCTGGTTAGGAAGATGCCAAGGTATTTCATTTTTTTTTTGTGGCTCCTGTGAATGGAATTGTGTTTTTTATTTGGGTTTCTGTTTGTTTATTATTGGTGTAGAGAAATGTGATTGTCTTTCGTACATTTATTTTGTATCTTGAGACTTTCCCAAAGGCCTTTATCAGTGTAAGGAGGTTTTTGACAGATTCTCTTGGGTTTTCAAGGTACAAAATCATATCATGTGCAAAGAGAGATAACTTGACTTTTCCTATTTGGATACCCCTGATTGCCTCCTCTTCTCTGATTGCTCGAGCCAGGACTTCCAATACTATGTTGAACAGGAGGGGTGAGAGTGGGCATCCTTGTCTTGTTCCAGTTTTCAGGCGAAATGGTTCTAATTTTTGTCCATTTAGGAGTATGCTGGCTGTGGGTTTCTCGTAGATGGCTTTTACTACGTTGAGGTATGTTCCCTGTATGCCTAGATGTTTGAGGGTTTTTATCAAGAAGTGGTGCTGGATTTTATCAATAACTTTTTCTGCATCTAATGATATAATCATATAGTTTTTGTTTTGACATCTATTGATGTATTTAATTACATTTATGGTTTTACGAATGTTGAACCAGTCTTGCATCCCAGGGATGAACCCTACTTGGTCATGATGGATGATTTTTGAGATGTGTGGTTGAATCCGGTTTGCTAGGATCTTGTTGAGAATTTTAGCATCTATGTTCATCAAGGGTATTGGCCTGTAGTTCTCTTTCTTTGTTGGATCTTTACCTGACTTGGGTATCAATGTGATGTTTGCTTCGTAACATGATTTGGGGAGAGTTCCATCTGTTTCAATCACCTGGAATACCTTCAGTAGGATTGGTCATAGCTCCTTCTTAAATGTCTTGTAGAATTCTGCTGAAAAGCCATCTGGACCAAGGCTTTTTTTTGTTGGAAGTTTTCTTATTATGTAGTCGATTTCCTTGATTGTTATTGGTGTATATAGGGTCTCAATTTCTTCTTGTTCCAACCTAGGTAGGTTGTGTGATGTCAGAAAGTTCTCCATTTCCTTAAGGTTTTCAAGTTTGTTTCCATACAAGTGTACGTAGTAGTCTCTAATGATCTTTGGTTTTTCTTCAGGGTCAGATGTGACTTCATCTTTTGTGTTTCTGATTGTGCTTATTTGATTTTTTTCTTGTTTTTTCTTGGTCAGTCTAGCTAGGGGACCATCGATCTTGTTTATCCTTTCGAAACCATCTTTTTGTTTCATTGATATTTTGTATTGTCTTTTTTTCTTCTATGTCCTGGATTTGGGCTTTTATTTTGGTGATCTGGATTCTTCTGCTGAAATTAGGTTTTTTGTGGTCTTGCTTTTCCAGCTTCTTTAG
Source organism: Cephalopachus bancanus (assembly GCA_027257055.1). Taxonomy (NCBI): domain Eukaryota; kingdom Metazoa; phylum Chordata; class Mammalia; order Primates; family Tarsiidae; genus Cephalopachus; species Cephalopachus bancanus. The sequence continues at coordinate 25,268 of JAPVLO010001076.1, forward strand.
GTGGCTTGTTAATTTGTGTTCTTTCCATTTTCTTCATGTGTGTTTGTAGGGATATAAATTCCCCTCTTACTACATCTTTCAAGGCGTTCCAGAGATTTTGGTAAGATGTTTCTTCATTTTCATTTGTTTCCGGGAGTCTTTTGATCTCTGTTTTGATTTCATCATTGACCCAGGAGTTATTTAGCATCATGCCGTTTAGTGTCCATGTCTTTGTGGGTTTTGGGGGGACCTTGTTGGTGTCAATGTTTATTTTTATTTCACTGTGGTCCCAGAAGGTGCATGGTAGAATTTCAGTCCTTTTAAATTTGCTTATGCTTGATTTGTGTCCAATTATGTGGTCGATCTTAGAATATGTTCCATGCAGTGATGAGTAGAATGTGTATTCTGTGGTCTTTGGATGGAGTGTTCTGTAGGTATCAATTAAGTCCATTTGGTCCAGAGTCTCATTGAGGTTCCAGATCTCCTTGCTGATTTTTTGTCCTGATGATCTGTCTAGGGTTGTGAGTGGGGTATTAAAGTCCTCAGTTATGATAGTGTTACAGTCAATATCTTTCTTTAGTTTTCCTAGAAATTGCTTTATGAAAGTTGGCACACCTATGTTGGGTGCATATATGTTTAGGATAGATATTTCTTGTTGATGGAGTGAACCTTTTATTATTATGTAGTGGCCCTCTGTATATTTTTTATAGCTTAAATGGTATTTTTGATAGCTTAAATGGTATTTTATCTGAAATTGGGATCACGACTCCTCCTTTCTTTTGTGTTCCATTCGCCTGAAAATTTGTTTCCCATCCTCTTACTTTGAGTCTATGTATGTCCTTTCTAGTGAGATGGGTCTCTTAAAGGCAGTATATTGTTGCCTGGTGATATTTTATCCAATTGCCATTCTATGTCTTTTCAGTGTTGCATTTGGTCCATTCACATTCAGGCTAATTATTGAAATGTGAGAGTTCTTCCCTATCATAGAGTTCTTATAGAGTTGTTGTTCTTCCACTTGGTTTTTTTTTTTTTTGTCTTTCTTTTGGTTTTGGTGTTGGTTCATGTATATCTTATTCTTTTCCCTATACTCTTGTGAAGAACGTTGTTTTTTTTTCCTTTTCTTCTGTGTTTAGTATTTTCTTAAGTGTTTCATGTAGAGACAGTTTGGTGGCAGCATAAGTTCTTAGGGATTGGATATCTGGGAAAGATTTTAATTCTCCCTCACTGATGAAGCTTAGCTTGGCCAGATAGGTTATTCTTGGTTGAAATTGTTTATCTTTTAGGACTTTGAAGATGGTGCTCCAAGCTCTCCTAGCTTGCATGGTTTTTGTAGATAAATCTGCTGCTATTCTGATTGGTCTTCCATGGAAGGTGATCTGGCCTTTTTCTCTTGCTGCCTTTAGGATTTTTTCTTTTATGCCTACTTTGTTTAGGCAAATTATTATGTGTCTAGGAGTTGGTCTTCTCATTTGTTGTCTTGCAGGGGTTCTCTGAATCTCTTGTGTTTGAATTTTTGCATCACTGATTAGATAAGGGAAGTTTTCTTGAATGATCTCATTGAAAGTTTGTTCCAGTGTGGTCTCTGTCTCTTTTTCTTCCTCAGGTAGTCCAATTACTCTTAGGGTAGGCCTCTTGAGGTAATTGCTCATCTCTTGAAGGTTTTTTTCTGTCTTTTTGAGCTTATTTTCTATGTTTTTAAGGGTTTGGGTTATTTCTATATTTTGTTCCTCAAACTCTAGATTCTTTCTTCTGCTTGGGTAATTCTGCTTTCCATTCTTATCACTTTGTTATTTATTTCATTCACAGTATTCTTTATTACTGTTATCTCAGATATCAGTTCCTTCTTAGTTTCTTCTTGTGTCTCCTCAATTCTTTTTAATCTCTCCATTATTGTCTTGATATCTATGTTTGTGGTTTGAGACTCTTAATTCTGGAGGCTCTTCATTGTTTACATTCCGAAGTCAGTTTTCTCAGTGTCTGCCCTCCCAGGGGTCTGCGAGAGACCCATACTCTTCTTTTGGTTTTTCTTCATTTGTGTAGATTTTTCTCTCTCTCCCCCTTTCCCTCCCCTCCTTCAATTCTGTTTTTTAGGCAAGGTGAGGTTGCTTTTTTATTTCTCTTCTGCAATGTCCTGTTCTTCCTTATGAGTGTCTTCTGGCTTTGTTCACTTTTCAGATTGGAGCATAGACAGCAATCTGTACTTTTTGCAGTTTTGAGGTTTAATTGAGGGGGAAACTGTGGTTCAGAGTGCTGATTCTAGCATCCACGAACAGGTGTATGAGCACACTGGGACCTGTTTCCCTCTGTCTTACAATCTGTCCATTCAGCAGTATGTAGTCTTGGTCCCTAGATTAAAAAGGAGGGTATAAAAGAGCAAAATATTGGAGGATGGGCTTCAATATGGAGTTAGAAAGAGAGAAGAATGAGAGGAAAAACAGATATACATACCAACTATCAGGTGAGAAAGAGACACAAGGCCAGGAAGAAGTGAAGAAAGACACGTATGAAAGATTCCCTAAAGAGTACTGATAGCTACACAGAAACAGGCCAATAAAATCAAGAAACAGTGTAAGTCAGAAGGCTAACAGCCAACATGATCAAAACCAACAGTTACAATGACAAAATCATAAGTCAAAATAAGCGATCAGACTAAAGTCACTTCTCTAATCTCCGATTGCAGCCTCTCCCCTTTGTTTTTCATTGCAGCGTGGTGGGGGGGCGTTGTCTCCTGTTTTGCGCCATTGCCTTAGGAACTGAGGTAAAGTTTGCTAATCAGTGGGCAGGGCAATGGAAGTCTCTGCCTGGAGAATGGCGAGGCAGTTTATGCAGATCTGTTTTTCTCTGCTTGTGTGGGTCCCCCAGCTTGGGGGTCTCACGCAGAGTGTTTCAACCAGGGTAGGCCCAGAGTTCCAGAGCTCCAAAGGGCAGGCAGTGAGCAGCCAGAGTGGCCCTGCCCCCCCAGGGTATTTCAGCCAGGGATGGGACTGGTGTCTCTGAGAGGCAGGCGCCCGGAGCCTCCCTGTGTGACCGGCAGCCGGGGGGGAGCTGGGAGGGGGCTGGGACCCGAGACTCCCACACACGCAGTGGAACAGCAGCAGCAGGGGGCCACAATATCTGGGCCTGCATGGGACTGAAGGTCCCAGGCCTCGTACCAGCATGGCTAGTGGTGGGCTGGGGGATGGGGAGTCTTTTTGGGAAACTCACGTTCAGAGAATCTCATCAGTTCACCTATGCCGTCACCATCTTGTTCCCATCCTCTCTAAGATTCTTATAGTTTGAGGTTTTATGTTTAGGCCTTTGATCCATTTCGAGTTAATTTTTCAGAATCATTTTTAAATTGGAAGATGACAAAACTGCAAAGGAGAGCAAGATTTGGTCTGATACCAATCTGAAAGGATTGGCAAAATCTAACCACATGACATGTAAGAAGTAATTAATGCAAAACATTTATATTTGGCTTAGAAAATAAGCTATACAGAAAGATCTGCCTTAACAACAGTATGCATAAAGAGGTCACTGGAGCTTTTCTTGTTAATCATAAACATAGCAAACCAGTAGTGAAAGGTAGCTGCTGACAAACAAAAACCCCCAAACAGAAAACATCACCACCAAAAAGCAGAGTCAATGCAGTTTAAAACCAGGTTAATGTAATTTAAGACACTATGGTGTCCAGATCAAGCTATTACATTTTTTGAATGAACTATACCATATTCTGTGTGTAAATATCTAAGAGGTAGTATATTTGAAGAAGGAAATTGAAAAATTGTGATGTAAGGGAAGGCAGAAAAACATCTGTAAAAAGAGAGTGTAGGGTTGGGGAGCTGATTGTGCACATAACCCAGTAGCAATTTTGAAAAGTTTTAAGGCCTGTGGAGCTAAGATTGAACTTATTCTTAGTCTGATAAGGCAAATATTTAATTCACCAATTAATAGCACTCTCGGTGTTTTTTTTTAATTTAAATTTTTTCATTTTAAAATTGTAGGGTACAATTCAGGGTTAGGTATACAAATATTCATTGTGTAGGTACCCTTGTTGATGGGGTGAGCTTCCCATTCCCCAGACAGATTTTTATTACTGTCTATCCCATCACACCACTCCCCCACCCCCATGCAGTTTCCCACTACTGTCAATCCTTTTCTTATAGTATTACGGTAGTTGTTCAAGGTCCACTTATGAGTGAGAATATGTGATAATCAGCTCTTGTTTCTGTAAAAGATAACCCAGTATTATAGACTCTAATTTTATCCAGGTTGCTGCAAAGTTCATGATTTGGTTCTTCTTTATGGCTGTGTAATATATGAACCACATTTTTTAAATCCAGTTTTCTTTTGATGGGCAGCACAGTTGGTTCCATGTTCTTGCTAGTGTGAACAATGCTGCGATAAATATACATGTGTAGTTATCTATTTTATAGAGTGATTTGAGTTCTTCTGGGTATATTCCCAGTAGGGGGAGTGCAGGCTTGTGAAGGTCAATTTTTAGAAATATTAGGAATCAGCAAATGATTTCAACAGAGGCTGTACTCGTTTACACTCCCACCAACAGTGTAGAGGTGTTCCCTTTTTGCCACATCATCTCCAGCATGTGTTATTTTTTGAGTTGTTGATGATGGCCATCCCGGCTGGAGTTAGGTGGTATCTCAGGGTAGTTTTAATTTGCATCTCCTTGATGACTAGTGAGACTGAACATTTTTTCATGTATCTGTTGACTGCTCGTATGTCTTCTTTTGAGAACTGTCTATTCATCTTTTGCTCAGTTTCTAATGGGACTGTTTGTTTTTCTCTTATCAGCATGTTTGAGTTACTTGTAGATCCTAGATGTTAGAACTTTATCAGACATTGAGTTGGCAAATATTTTTTCCCAGTTTGTGGGCTGTCTCCCTGCTCTCTTGATGGTTTCTTTGGCTCTGCAGAAGCTTGTCAGTTTGATGAGGTCCCACTTATTTTATCCTTTATGGCATGGGCACTGGGGGTTTTGATCAGAAATTGGTTGCAAGTTCCAATATCCATAAGAGTGTGTCCTGCATTTTCTAAGGTTCTTGTAGTTTGAGGTTTTAAGTGTAGGTCTCTGATCTTTTTAGAGTGGATTTTTGTGTATGGGGATAGGTAGGGGTCCTGTTCCAATCTTATGCATGTGGTCAGCCAGTTTTCCCAGCACCATTTACTGAATAGGTTCTCCTCTGCCCAGTGGTTGGTGGTAGAGGCTTTGTCAAAGATGAGTTGGTTGAGAAATTGAGGTTTTGCTTCTAGAATCTCAGTTCTATTCCATTGTTCTATATACCTGTTCTTGTACCAATACCAGACTGTTTTAATTATTGTAGCTTTATAATAAAGTTTAGAGTCTGGGGGTGTGATACCTCCTGCTTTGTTTTTTGGGGTTTTTGTTTTGTTTTGTTTTGTGAGGATTATTTTGGCTATTCTTGGTCGTTTATATTTCCATATGAATTCCTGTATTGTTGTTTCTAGGTCTGAGAAGAATGTTGCTGGTAATTTGATGTGTATTGCATTAAATCTGTAGATTGCTTAAGGTAAAATGGACATCATAACAACGTTGATTCTTCCAATCCATGAGTGTGGAATATTTTTCCACTTATTTGTTTCATGTTTGATTTCTTTGAGCAGTGTTTTATAGCTTTCATGGTAAAGGTTTTTCACATCTCTGGTTAGGAAGATGCCAAGGTGTTTTATTTTTTGTATTTTTATTTTTTTGTGTGTGACTATTGTGAATGGAAGTGTGCTTCTTTGGGGAGTTTTTGTTTATTTATTATTGGTGTATAGAAATGCGATTGTCTTTTGCACATTTATTAAATACCCTGAGACTTTGCCAAAGTCTTTTATCAGTGCAAGAAGGTTTTTGACAGATTCTCTTGGGTTTTCAAGATAGAGAATCACGTCATCTGCAAAGAGAGATAACTTGACTTCCTCTTTTCCTGTTAGATGCCCCTGATCACCTTCTTTTCTCTGAATGCTTTAGCTAGGACGTCCAAAACTATGTTGAACAGGAGGGATGAGAGTGGGCATCCTTGTCTTGTTCCAATTTTTAGGGGAAATGGTTCCAATTTCTGTCTGATTAGTAGTATGCTGGCTGTGGGTTTCTCATAGAAGGCTGTTACTATTTTGAGATATGTTGCATCTATGTCTAGATGTTTGAGGGTTTTTATCAAAGAGGGTTGCTGGATTATATCACGAGTTTTTTTTGCATCTAATGATATAATCATGTGTTTTTTTTATTTTAAGTCTATTGACGTATTTAATTACGTTTATGGTCTTACAAATGCTGAACCAGCCTTGCATTCTTGGTTGTGGTAGATATTATTTGAGATGTGTTGTTGAATCTGGTTTGCTAGGATCTTGTTGAAAATTTTAGCATCTATGTTCATCAAGGATATTGGCCTGTAGTTCTCTTTCTTTCTTGGGTCTTTACCTGGCTTGGGTATCAAGGTGATGTTAGCTTCATAAAATGATTTGGGGTGACTTCCATCTTTCTCAATCACCTGGAATACTTTCAATAGGATTGATGTCAGTTCCTCCTTGTATGTTTTACAGAATTCTGATGGAAGGCCATCTAGTCCTGGGCTGTTTTTTTTAGGTAGTTTCCTTATGATGCAGTCAATTTCCTGGGTTGTTATTGTTCTATTTAGGGTCTCAATTTCTTCTTGTTTCAACCTAGGGAGGTTGTGTTATGTCAGAAAGTCCTCCATTTTCTTTAGGTTTTCAAATTTGCTTCCATACAAGTGTACATAGCAGTCTCTGATAATCTTTTGTGTTTCTTCAAGTTCAGATGGGACTTTGTCTTTTGTGTTTCTGATTGAGCTTATTTGGACTTTTTCTCCCTGTTTCTTGGTCAGTATAGCTAGGGAACCATCAGTCTGCTTATCCATTCAAAGAACCAGCTCTTTGTTTCATTGATTTTTTTGTTTGTTTGTTTTTGTTTTTTTGTATTTTCTTTTTGTCTTCTATGTCCCGGATTTGGGCTTTTATTTTCGTGATCTGGATTCTTCTACTGACGTTAGGGTTTTGATGGTCTTGCTTTTCCAGCTTCCTTAGGTGACTTTTAGGCTGTTAACTTGTGACCTTTCCATTTTCTTCATGTGCATTTTTAGAGTTATGAATTCCCTTCTTACTACTGCTTTCATGGCATCCCAGAGATTTTGTTAAGCTGTTTCTTCATTTTCATTTGTTTCTAGGTATCTTTTAATCTCTGCTTTGATTTCCATGTTGACCCAGGAGTTGCTTAGTATCATGCTGCTTAGTGTCCATGTCTTTGTGGGTTTTGGGGGAACTTTGTTGGTGTTGATATTTATTTTTATTCCACTGTAATCTGAGAGGGTGCATGGCAAAATTTCAATCTTATGAAATTTGATTATGTTTGATTTATGGCCAAGCATGTGGTCGATCTTAGAGTATGTTCCATGCAGTGATGAGTAGAACGTATATTCTATTGTTTTTGGGTGGAGTGTTCTGTAGGTATCAATTAAGTTCATTTGGTCAAGAGTCAGAGTGAGGTTCCAGATCTCCTTGCTGAGTTTTTTGTCCTGATGATCTGTCTCAGGTTGTGAGTGGGGTATTAAAGTCTCCAGCTATGATAGTGTTAGAGTCAATGTCTTTTTTAAGCTTGCCTGTTAACTGCTTTATAAAAGTTGGTGCTTCTATGTTGGGTGCACATATGTTTAGGATGGACATTTCTTGTTGATGGATTGAACCTTTTATCATTATGTAGTGACCTTCTTCATCTTTTTATATTTTTGATAGTTTAAAGGGTATTTTTTCTGAAATTAAGATTGCACCTTCTGCTTTCTTTTGTGTTCCATTCACATGAAATTTTCTTACTTTGAGTCTCTGTGTGTCCTTTCTAGTGAGATTAGTCTCTTGGAGACAATACATTGTTGCTTCATGATATTTTATCAATTTCGCCACTCTATGTCTTTTCAGTGCTTCATTTAGTCCACTCACATTCCAGCTAATTATTGAAATGTGAGCGTCTATCCCTGTCATGACGTTCTTACAGAGTTGTTGTTGTTCCTGCTTGTTTGTTGTCTTTCTTTTGATTTTTTGTTTGATTTGTGTGTGTTTTCTTTTCTTTTTTTTTTTTTTTTTTGAGTCAGAGTCTCACTCTGTCACCCAAACTGGAGTGCAATGGCCTCTCCTGGCCACCGCAGCCTTGACCTACTGGGTTCCGGCGATCCTTCCACTTCTGCCTTCCAAGTAGCTAGAACTACATGTTCACACTACCATACCCAGCTAATTTTTTTTATTTATTGTAGAGATGAGGTCTTGCCAAGTTGCCCAGGCAGGTCTCGAACCCGCGGGTTCAGCAATCCACTCACCTCAGCCTCCCAAAGTGTGGGATTACAGGCTGAGCCACCGATCCCAATTTCATGTGTGTTTTCAATCTTTCTCCTGTATTATTGTGAAGAACATTGTCTTTGTTTTTTCCTTTTCTTCTGTGTTTAATACTTTCTTAAGTGTTTCTTGTAGAGCTGGTCTAGAGACAGCTTAAGTTCTTAGGGATTGGATATCTTGGAAAAATTTTAATTCTCCCTCACTGATGAAGCTTAGCTTAGCTGGGTAAGTTATTCTTGGTTGAAATTGTTTGTCTTTGAGAACTTTGAAGATTGGGTTCCAAACTCTCCTAGCCTAAGTGCTTCTGTAGATAAATCTACTGCTATTTTAATTGGTCTTCCCCAGTAGGTAGTCTGACCTTTTTTTCTTTCTGTCTTTAGGGTATTTTTTCTTTTATACCTACTTTGTTTAGGCAAATTACTGTGTATCTAGGAGTTGGTCTTCTCATTTGTTGTCTTGCAGGGGTTCTCTGAATCTATTGTGTTTGAATTTTCACATTACTAATGAGATAAGGGAAGTTTTCTTGAATGATTTCATGGAATCTTTGTTCCAGGGTGATCTCTGTCACTTTTCTGACTCTGTAAGTCCAATTACTCCTAGGTTCAGCCTCTTGAAACAATCGTTCATCTCTTGAAGGTTTTGTTCTGTCTTTTTAAGCTTCTTTTCTATGTTTTTGACAGTTTGGGTTAGTTCTATATTTTGGTCCTCAAGCTCTGAGATTCTTTCTTCTGCTTAGCTAATTCTGCTTTCCATGTTTATTAGTTTGCTATTTATTTCAACCACAGTATTCTTTACTGTTGTTATCTCAGTTATCAACTCCTTCCTATTTCCCTCTTGTCTCTCATCAGTTCTTTTTATTCTCTGTATTAATGTCTTGATGTCTGGGTTTGTAGTATGTGACCAGTCATTCTGGGGGTTCTTCATTATTTGCATTCCGAAGTTTTTTTTCTCAGTGTCTGATCTTCCAAAGGTCTGCATGAGACCTGTATTCTTCTTTTGGTTTTTCTTCATTTGTGTAGATTTTCCTCCCCACTTTTTCATTGTTTTTTCACTCCCACCCCCATTTAATTCTGTTGTTTATGGATGGTGTGGCTGCTTTTGTTTCTATTTGCTCAATCTCCTTTCTTATGTGAATCCTCTAGCTTTGTTCAATTCTGAAGCAGACTGTGGTTTGGGAGCTATACTTTTTTGCAGTTTTGAGATTTAATTGAGTGGGGAGCTGTGATTCCCAATCTATCTGCAGATCCCAGTTTTCACTGACAGGTACATGAGTACCCTGGAACCCACTTCCTACTGCCTTGCCATCTGTCCATGCAGTCTGGGTATATGTTTGCTTCCTGAAAGCAAAATGAGGTAAGAAAAAGGAAAAGAATAAAACAGAGAGGGAGGGAAGAGGATGGTGGAGAGAGAAAAAAGTAAGAGGGAAAACAGACGAATGTGTTGACTAAAATGAAATGAAGCAGAAAGACAGAAATGAGTTAAAAAAAAAAACTAAAACATACAGACAATCTTACAACCACATAAGCCAATCAACTTTCCTAATGATATGCTATTGCCCTACACAAATAGGAAGACTAAAGTTAAAAAAATCAGTAAAATAGCAGAAACATAGCAGACACAAAAACTTTATCAAAAACTTTAAGAAGAGAGGGAAAAGAGGAAAAAAATGGGAAAAACAAACAGAGAATAAAAATAGAAAAAGTAAAAAATATAAACAACAAACCAGGTTTGCTCTGAGATCATTCCTGTAAGTCCAACGTCCTTTCAGCTCTGATCTCTAGCTCTCATCACAGGCTGGTAAGGTTGCTCTCAGCTAGGGACAGATGTTCCAGGCTTGCTGTGGAAGGTGGGTGGATCAGATCTGGATCCAGTCAGCTTGCTGCCTGTCAATTCTGTCACTCAGATCTGACTTGTCTGTGTCTGATCTTGCATGGAGGAGGGGCTTCTGTCTCTCCCAGTTTGATGAGATTACCTTAGGTCCTAAGTTGGAGGGTGGGCAGAGCTGGGTGTGGTAATGCAGGTCTCTGCCTGGTCTGGAGGCTCCAGTTGATCTCTGTTTTCACCACAGCTGGGAGCTGAGCTGTGGGAGGAGGAGTGCAAGACAACTGGGTGCTGCAGGTCAGAGTGTCACAGGGCTGCTTGGGGTGCAGTGGTGCAGCCGGTGAGGGAACCTGGAGCTCTGTGAGGCCCAGATCCAAGGGTTGCTCTGGGCAGAGCGGCAGCAGATGCTAAGTGGTGCATGGGTGCAAGGAGCAGGCTGGCAGCAACAGTAGCCACCCAGGGGAAAGCGAGAGTCTTCATGGACACTTGCTTTCACGGAGACTGTCACAGTTCAACCTGTTCCATCACCATCTTGCCAAAAGTCCTTGGTGTTTTTTTAACTAAAATATGAAGCCCATTTCAGGTAGAGTAATAAAGATCAGTTTTCCCCCAGGGTGTAAGTCATTATCTGATTACACATGACACACATATGGAACTTTAACTAACTCTTTTACATATTAAGGTTTTATGCTCTAATTTTAGTTTAAACAATGGTGACATATCTCAGGAGCCAGAGAAAGTCCAAACTAGGGTAGCTGATAAATTGTCTTCTGTAGTCAGGGAGCTGCTTGATTCTAGAGAGAAGCTGAGCTATTCCAGCAGTTGTAGGCAGATTGAAAGGCCACATAACTACTGTGAAATGGATAGAAGAGTGGTTATATACAGGCTGCCCAGATATGTCTGTGCTCAATAAATTGCCTAAAGGCAGAGTCATCTCTAGAAGACTGAGGACCTGAGGGAAATCATACTGTGTTCTCCTTTGCTCAATATTTGGGTTATGTGGAACAGCAAAGAAAATCTGAGCATGAAAGAAAAATCATTTAGAGGTTAGCCTGATGGTGCATGTATGAAAGACAGAAAAGACAAGGCCATCCCTGACTGCTTTGACTTATGGAAGGGGGTAAAAGTAGCTGTAGAGGGGAAAGGGGATGTTTATGTGCTTACATATACACGCTTCAGTTCTTGCAGTATTGGTTTATCAAATGCCTTCCTCACTTTCTACCCACCCACAGCCCTAGGGAGATCAGTACCACTTGTCATATTCCAGGAATAGTTGTGCCCACTGACTTAAGGGAAGGAAATATCTATTTTTCATCTTACCTTAACAACCAGAGCATTCTGAGTGTCTCAGTTTCTGAATGTTAATCCTGATGTCCTTTAGAAACTGTAACTATATTTTCAAATGACTTCCTTGATCACAAACCAGCCTAGTGAACTTCAGGCCTTCATAAAGGGTATGAGACATGTCTGTTTACTGTCAAAACTCTGCAGGAAGAAAAATTACTGAGTTTAGCAAGGTTATCAGCATTAATAGCAGAAATAGACATTTTCTTATACAAGAAACCAATAACCAGCAATTATCTGTTAGGAAAGAGGGGAGAGATTAACTGCTTAAGAAAGCAAAATTGAAGTCTGTAAAACTCTTCAAGTGCACTGAGACAAAGTAGCTCAAGTAACCAGGCATAATCAGTGACAATTTTGTTCTTTATTCTGGGGCTTCCATGTCTGTTCTAAGAGAATTTTTGAAAAACTACTCACCACAAAGATGCTGGCCCCTCACATTCATCAAAAGGCAGTCCGTCTGCTGCAATGTGAGAGCATAGGACCAGAAAGCAGGAGTTCTGGTGTTTTAGTTCCACCCCTGCCACTGACTCATTTTATGACTTTGTACAAGTTCCATTACCTCTAACACCAGGTCTAGCTACCTCACAGAGGTGCTGGAAGAACCCAGTGAAATAATGGATATGGAAGCACTTTGCAAAGTATAAAATCCTGTAAAGGGTGAGAGATTATTATTCAAATATGTTTCATGCCAGCCCTTCTGATATCATCCACTAGGACTCCTTAGCTTTGGGCACAAGAGTCTCAGCATCCTGGTTACTCCCTCCAAGCCCTACTTGGGTTTCAGAACAGGAGTTTTCACCCTCCTTTTTTTGCCAGATTTCCCCTTAATGGGGCCAGCCAAATGTGGTTACCCTTTATCAGCTCTAGTCTCTCCTAGAGAGGCCTAGTTTTCCTCAGGAAAACACTCCAAATTTCTATAAACACCAGCAACTTTTTAGGCATAGTCTACCCATATGGTATATGTATAACATGGGAGAAAGAGAAACTGGAGAAAACTATACCTCCAATGGAGAAATCTATGATTTTTTTAAATTAATGTTTTATTTTATTTTTATAACCGATATTTTTTATTATGATATTGTGGGGTACAGTTAAAGGTTAGGTATACAAATATGCTCCATTCAGACAGCCTTGTTGATAAAAGATGTCTCCCCGTCCCCAGAGAGATGTTTACTACCATTAATCCCATCTCCCTTCTCCTCCCCCCCTATAGTTTCCCACCACTATCAGTCATTTTCTTATAGTAATACATTGGGTGATCAGGGTCCACTATATGAGTGAGAACATGTGATACTCAGATGTTTGTTTCTGTAAGAGTTCACTCAGTATTATAGACTCTAGTTCCATCCAGGTTGCTGTGAAATTCATGATTTTGTTCTTTTTTATGGCTGCATAGTATTCCATCGTGTATATGTACCACGTTTTTTAAATTCCAGTCCTCTTTTGATGGACAGAATGGTTGCTTCCAGGTTCTTGCTATTGTGAACAATGCTGCGATAAACATTCGTGTGCAGGTATCTTTTGATAGAGTGATTTGAGTTCTTCAGGGTATATTCCCAGTACAGGGATTTCAGGGTCATATGGGAGGTTAATATTTAGAGTTTTAGGAATCACCACACTACTTTCCACAGAGGTTGCACTACTTTCCACTCCCACCAGCAGTGTAGAAGTGTTCCCTTTTCGCCACACCCTCTCCAGCAACTGTTATTTTTTGAGTTATTGATACTTGCCATTCTGACTGGAGTTAGGTGGCATCTCAGTGTGGTTTTGATTTGCATCTCTCTGATGATTAGTGAGGTTGAACATTTATTCATGTGTCTGTTGGCTGCTCGGATGTCTTCCTGTGTGAAGTGTCTGCTCATATCTTTTGCCCATTTTATAATGGGGTTGTTTGTGTTTTTTCAGCACATTTGAATACCGTGTAGATCCAAGATGTTAAACTCTTGTCATACCTGGAGTTGGCAAATACTTTTTCCCAGTCTGTAGGTTGACTCCCTCCTCTCTTGATGGTTTCTTTGACTTTGCAGAAGCTTGTCAGTTTAATGAGGTCCCACTTATGGCCTGTGGGTTTCAGGTTTTGTTCAGGAATTGGATGCCAGTTCCAATTTCCAGGAGGTTATGTTCTTCATTTTCTAATGTTCTTATGGTTTGAGGTTGTACATTTAGGTGTGTGATCCATTTGGAGTTAATTTTTGTGTATGGGGATAGATAGGGGTCCTGTTTCAATCTTCTGCATGTGGTCAGTCAGTTTTCCCAGCACCATTTACTGAATAGGTTCTCCTCTCCCCAGTGGTAGGTGGTGGAGGTTTTGTCAAAGATGAGTTGGTTGAGAAATTGAGGTTTTGCTTCTGGAATCTCAATTCTATTCCATTGATCTTTATGCTTCTTCCTATACCAGTACCAAGCTGTTTTGATGATTGTAGCTTTTTTTTTTTTTGAGTTGGAGTCTCACTCAGTCACCCAGACTGGAGTGCAGTGGCTGCTCCCGGCCACCACAGCCTCGCCTGCTGGGCTCCAGCGATCCTTCCGCCTCAGCCTTCCAAGAAGCCGGAATTACAGGTATGCGCTACTATGCCCTGTTGATTTTTTTATTTATTGTAGAGACGAGGTCTCGCTGCCCAGGTGGGTCTCGAACCTGTGGGCTCAGGCAATCCATTCACCTCAGCCTCCCAAAGGCGCGGGATTACAGGTTGGGCCACCGAGCCCGGCTGATTGTAGCTTTATAGAAAAGTTTGAAGTCTGGTAATGTGATACCGCCTGCTTTGTTTATTTTGCCGAGGACTGTTCTGGCTATTCTTGGTCATTTGTGTTTCCATATGAATTCCTGTGTTGTTTTTTCTAGGTCTGAGAAGAATGTTGCTGGTAATTTGATGGGTATTGCATTGAATCTGTAGATTGCCTTAGGTAAGATGGACATCTTGACAATGTTGATTCTTCCAACCCATGAGTATGGGATATTCTTCCACTTGTTTGTGTCATCTTTGATTTCTTTGGGCAGAGTTTTGTGGTTTTCATTGTAAAGGTCTTTCACGTCTCTGGTTAGGAAGACACCAAGCTATTTCATTTTTTTCTGTGGCTATTGTGAATGGAATTGTGCTTTCTATTTGGGTTTCTGTTTGTTTATTATTGGTGTAAAGAAATGCGATTGTCTTTTGCACATTTATTTTATATCCTGAGACTTTGCCAAAGGCCTTTATCAGTATAAGGAGGTTTTTGACAGATTCTCTTAGATTTTCAAGGTACACAATCATGTCATCTGCAAAGAGAGATAACTTGAATTCCTCTTTTCCTATTTGGATACCCCTGATTGCCTTCTCTTCTCTGACTGCTCTAGCCAGGACTTCCAATTCTATATTGAACAGGAGGGGTGAGAGTGGGCATCCTTGTCTTGATCCAGTTTTCAGGGAAATGGTTCCCATTTTTGTCCATTTAGGAGTATGCTGGCTGTGGGTTTCTCATAGATGGCTTTTACTATTTTGAGATATGTTCCCCATATGCCTAGATGTTTGAGGGCTTTTATCAAGAAGGGGTGCTGGATTTTATCAAAAGCTTTTTCTGCATTTAATGATACAATCATGTGGTGTTTGTTTTGACATCTATTGATGTATTTAATTACATTTATGGTTTTACGAATGTTAGCCAGTCTTGCATCCCAGGAATGAAGCCTACATGGTCATGATGGATGATTTTTGAGATGTGTGATTGAATCCGGTTTGCTAGGATCTTGTTGAGAATTTTAGTATCTATGTTCATCAAAGTTATTGGCCTGTAGTTCTCTTTCTTTGTTGGATCTTTACCTGGCTTGGGTATCAATGTGATGTTTGCTTCGTAAAATGATTTGGGGAGAGTTCCATCTTTGTCAATCACCTGAAATACCTTCAGTCGGATTGGGTTCAGCGCCTCCTCCTTAAATGCCTTGTAGAAATCTGCTGGAAAGTCATCTGATCCAGGGCTTTTTTTTTTTTGTAGTTAGTTTCTTATTAGTTAGACAATGTCCTTGATTTTTATTGGTCTATTCAGGGTCTCAATTTCTTCTTGCTTTAACCTAGGCAGGTTGTGTGATAACAGAAAGTCCTCCATTTCCTTGAGGTTTTCAAGTTTGTTTCCATACAAGTGTAGATACTAGTCTCTAATAATCTTTTGTATTTCTTCAGGTTCAGATCTGACTTCATCTTTTGCATTTCTGATTGTGCTTATTTGCATTTTTTCTCTCTTTTTCTTGGTCAATCTAGTCGACCATTGATCTTGTTTATCCTTTTGAAGAACCAGCTTTTTGTTTCATTGATTTTTTTGTATTGTCTTTATGTCTTCTATGTCCTGGATTTGGGCTTTTATTTTGGTGATCTCGATTCTTCTGCTGAAATTAGGGTTTTTTTGGTCTTGCTTTTTCAGCTTCTTTAGGTGGCTTGTTAGGCTGTTAATTTGTGATCCTTCCATTTTCTTCATGCATGTTTGTAGGGATATAAATACCCCTCTTACTACAGCTTTTATGGCATCCCAGAGATTTTGGTAAGATGTTTCTTTATTTTCATTTGTTTCCAGGTATCTTTTGATCTCTGTTTTGATTTAATCATTGACCCAGGAGTTGTTTAGCATCATGCTGTTTAGTGTCCATGTTGTTGTGGGATTTGGGGGAACCTTGTTGGTGTTAATGTTTATTTTTATTCCATTGTGATCCGAAAAGGTGCATGGTAAAATTTTAGTCCTTTTAAATTTGCTTATGCTTGATTTATGGCCAATTATGTGGTCGATCTTAGAATATGTTCCATGTGGTGACGAGTAGAACATGTATTCTGTGGTCTTTGGATGGAGTGTTCTGTAGGTGTCAATTAAGTCCATTTGGTCAAGAGTCAAATTGAGGTTCCAGATCTCCTTGCTGATTTTTTGTCCTGATGATCTGTCTAGGGTTGTGAGTGGGGTATTAAAGTCCACAGTTAGGATGGTGTTAGAGTCAATATCTTTCTTTAGTTTTCCTAGAAGTTGCTTTATGAAAGTTGGCGCACCTATGTTGGGAGCATATATGTTTAGGATAGATATTTCTTGTTGATGGAGTGAACCTTTTATCATTATATATTTGCCTTCTGTATCTTTTTAAATTTTTGATAGTTTAAATGGTATTTTGTCTGAAATTAGGATCACGACTCCTCCTTTCTTTTGTGTTCCATTTGCTTGAAAACTTGTTTCCCATCCTCTTACTTTGAGTCTGTGCATGTCCTTTCTAGTGAGATGGGTCTCTTGAAGGCAGTATATTGTTGCCTGGTGATATTTTATCCATTTTGCCATTCTATGTTTTTTCAGTGGTGCATTTATTCCATTCACATTCAGGCTACTTATTGGAATGTGAGAGTTTGTCCCTATCATAGTGTTCTTATAGAGTTGTTGTTCTTCCACTTGGTTTTTTTGTCTTTCTTTTGATTTAGGGGTTGGTTCATATGTAGTTTATTTTTTTCCTGTACTCTTGTGAAGAATGTTGTTCTTTTTCCTTTTCTTCTGTGTTTAGTACTTTCTTAAGTGTTTCATGTAGAGGTGGTTTGGTTGCTGCATAAGTTCTTAGGGATTGGATATCTGGGAAAGATTTTAGTTGTCCCTCGCTGATGAAGCTTTACTTGACTGGTTAGATTATTCTTGGTTGAAACTGTTTATCTTTTAGGACTTTGAAGATAGGGCTCCAAGGTCTCCTAGCCTGCAGCATTTCTGTAGATAAATCTGCTGCTATTCTAATTGGTATTCCATGGTAAGTGATCTGGTCTTTTTCTCTTGCTGCCTTTAGGATTTTCTTTGATGCATACTTTGTTTAGGCGAATTATTATATGTCTAGGAGTTGGTCTTCTCATTTGTTGTCTTGCAGGGGTTCTCTGAATCTTTTGTGTTTGAATTTTTGCATCACTGATTAGATAAGGGAAGTTTTCTTGAATGATCTCATTGAAAGTTTGTTCCAGTGTGGTCTGTGTCTCTCTTTCTGCCTCAGGAAGGTCGATTTCTATTAGGTTCAGTCTTTTGAAGTAATTGCTTTTCTCTCGAAGGTTTTTTTCTGTCTTTTTGAGCTTGTTTTCTGTGTTTTTAAGAGTTTGGGTTATTTCTATATTTTGTTCCTCAAACTCTGAGATTCTTTCTTTTGCTTGGGTAATTCTGCTTTCCATGCTTATCAGTTTGTTATTTATTTCATTCACAGTGTTTTTTATTACTGTTATCTTAGCTATTAGCTCCTACCTAGTTTCTTCTTGTCTCTCCTCAATTCTTTTTCATCTCTCCATTAATGTCTTGACTTCTAGGTCTGTAGTTTGGGACCATTCATTCTGGGGACTCTTCATTGTTTGCATTCCGAAGTCAGTTTTCTCCGTGTCTGCCCTCCCAGGTGTCTGGGAGAGACCCATATTTTTCTTTTCGTTTTTCTTCATTTGTGTAGATTTTTCTCTCTCTCCCCCTTTCCCTCCCCTTCTTTAATTCTGTTTTTCAGGGAAGGTGGGGTTGCTTTTCTTTCATTTATGCAATTTCCTGTTCTTCCTTATGAGGGTCCTCTGGCTTTGTTCACTTTTGAGGTTGGAGTATGGGCTCCGGGCTGTACTTATTGCAGTTTTGAGGTTTAATTGAGCGGGGGGCTGTGATTCAGAATCTATGTGCTGCTTCCAGTATCCACCCACAGGTTTATGAGCACACTGGAACCTATTTCCCACTGCCTTATAATCTGTGCAGTGGTATGCAGGTTTGGTCCCTGGATCAGAAGTCAGTACAAAAGAGGAAAATAATGGAGGAAAGGGGGGTCAATAGGAAGTTAGAAAGAGAGGAGACTGAGAGGGAAAAGAGACGTACATACCAACTAACAGGTGAAAAAGAGACACAAGGCTTGAGAGAAGTGAAAAAAACACGTGAGCCAAATTCCCTAAAGGATACTGGTAGCTACACAGAGACAGACCAATAAAATCATGAAACAGATAGTGTAAGTCAGAAAGTGAACAAAAGTGAGAAAACAAACAGTCAAAATGATAAAATCACAAGTCAAAATAAGAGATCAGACTAGCTCTGGGATCTTTACTGAGTGTCTCTTCAGCTCTGATCTCCAGCATATCCCCTTTATTTTCCTTGCAGGCAGCTAGATTTACTGGCAGCTTGGGTTTGCTTTTTTCAGCCTGCTGCCTGGGAGGTCTGCGATGTTGCCTTTGTCTGATTCAGCAGGGGAGGGGGTTTGTCTCCTGTTTAGTGATGTTACCTTAGGAACCGAGGTGGAGGCTGTTGATAGGTGGGCGAGGCATTCTCTGCCTGGAGAATGGCCAAGGTGGCATTTTCACTTTCGCTCTGCTCGTCTTTTCTCTCTGCTCATCTGGGTCCCTGTGTGTTCCACTGTGATGGACTGTGGTTCAGAGAATCTCACAAATCCACCTATGCCATTGCCATCTTACCGGAACTCCAAAATCTGTTATTATATTGAGACTTATCCAAGGACCTCTCAGTTCCAAGAGTATAGATACACACACACACACACACACACACACACACACACACACACACACACACCTTTCATGAAAGACGTAGGTCAGTCCATGTACCACAGCAATCAGAAATATTGCCTGATTGCTGCTTTCTGCTCCTGAGCCTGTGCTGGCCCCTCCAATTGCCTGTCTTCTCTCTACCACCTATGAAGATTCCAATTCAGTAATGCCCACTTATACCCTGCAAGGAATGGCAGAACTCCGAAAATCTCTCTCCCCACCAATTAGAATTCCCAAATCTCTGTTCCCACCAAGTCATAACTCCCAAATCTTTGGTCAAAACTTATTTAACCCTAAATAGACATTATATCAGTGCTGTTAGCTTTCTAACTAGGCACAGGATTTGGCCTCAAAAGCAAGAAGTGGCTGTCTTACCTCTGCCTTCCAGACTCTGGATCTATCTTTAATTCCTATAGACAACTGTGTGACAGTGAGGCAGAAAGAATATTCTGGATAGTAAGTCTTATTCACAAGCAACATGAAAAGAATGAGAAGAAATCAAATCCTGCATTATGAGTGGCTCACATGTACAATGGATCCAAAGGGAAACACTAAGTTCACAGACCTGGGTGTCATATTAAAACAGAAGGAACAGGGTATGAACAGAGTTAAAACAGGCAGTGGGTTTAACGTTTACTGACCCAGACTAGGCACAAGAGCACACACTAAAGCAGGATCCTAACTTGCATGCAGAATTTGGTAACTCGACGTCCTCACTGGCATGGACAGAAGTGGAGTCTAAAGATAAGACATGGGGAAAACTGATGGTACAAACTGAGCCCAAGAATAGTGCCCTAAGTTCTGATGCACCCAAATAGGTCCTCACAATGGAGAAGCCATAGTATGTCTGAAATTCTTAAGTTGAGAGTTGTACTTTTCAGCACCTCACTTGGTATAAAAAAACAAGGACCTTAGATAAAGAAGTAAAACCATATAGGGTTCAGAACTGATGTTCAAGTGGGATACAGGTTTCTGGAGTACTTTACTGGGTCTAATTAAATCTTGGGTAAATGACCTTTTTGGTTTGAAGATTGAGGTATCATAATTTATATTCATTTCTGAAGGCATGGTTAGTAGGCAAACTATTTCTCTCTTCTTGTCTTCTTGTTCTCTACTGATTCTTGCTCATTTATATTAGCATTTACTCCAAATTCAGGCTTGTTTTTCCCAGAATATTACTCAGGACTTGGATTAGCATGCCAGGAAATAGATCTGCTATGATGGGTTTACTCCTACCATAAGTAAATGGCCAAGGGAACAAGAACTTCAGGGGAAAATGGTATTAATTCCTGGCAGGACTTACTATGGCAAAACTGTCCCTACCAGAGATGTCTGGGGATTGCATCTGTTTCAGGACATGCTTTGCATCTATAAAAACAACTGTCAGCATCCCTGTTCTCCATGAAAATGGGAATAGATGAGAGACATTTGGCAGAGTAGGGCCCAGGTGGTAGCAAGATACTTTCCCAAGGGCTTAAGGCTTGGAATGGTGACTAGCTGTTGGAATAGATTGTGTAAAGGGAATTGCAAGAAAAGAACTAAATCTGTTCTCAAGTGACTCAGTTTAAATTAATACACACAAGAAGTTGTCCTTGTAGTAACTGGCATAGCACCTACGTAGCACAGAGCCTGGCACATAGTAGGCACTCAATAAATGGTTGCTGATTGAATGAATCATAAGTTACACACTGAAACAATCAGCAAAGCTTTTTAAATTCTTTAATTACAACTGTTAAAAGGATGTAAAGTTGTAGTAAAATTCTTCATATACTGAATCAACTACTTTAAGAAGCAATTTCACATAGCTGAGGTTTTATTTTTTCCTCTCATGATTTTTTTTTTTTTTTTTGAGTCGGAGTCTCACTCTGTTGCCCAGACTGGAGTGCAGTGGCCGCTCCCAGCCACCGCAGCCTCGACCTGCTGGGCTCCGGCGATCCTTCCGTTTCAGCCTTCCAAGTAGCCAGGATTACAGGCGTGCACTACCACGCCTGGCTGATTTTTTGATTTATTGTAGAGATGAGGTCTCGCTGCCCAGGTGGGTCTCGAACCCGCAGGCTCAGGCAATCCACTCTCCTCTCATGATTTTAAGGACTCAGTTCTGTACAAATATTTCTGTGGGTATAATATGGGAAACTACCTAAGACACACTGAGATTAAAGGGTAATGGAGGAAAGAGGAAGGCAACTAACCAAAGACAAAAGGAATCCAAGCATCATAGATTGGTAGAGAACTATTCCTCACCTTGTTTTTGTGACTATAAAAACTTATTCTCATAAAAAGCAATAGCTAAGGGAAAAAAGATATATTCATGGTCAACATTTATGTATCTAACTCCCTTGATTTGATTCAACTTAAGCTCCATTCTCAGTCTACAGTGTTTTTAATTCTTTAATATGTCCTGACACAGGAAATTTTTTTAAAAAAGACTGCTGAACAAATGTACAAGTCTAAGTTAAAGCTTAGGCTGTTAGAGGCAAGTGAGGTCTGTAGAACTTAGGCCTAAAGTGTCAAGAGGATTACAGATTTACACATGTAGTTATTTTAATATAAGGGCAGTAGATATTTGTTTCTGCTTGATTTTAATCTACTTGCTGGTGTGGTTGTACAGGTGTGGATCAGAGTTAGAAGAAAGTGAGAAACTTTTAAGTGATTTCTGCCATTATCAGAGAGCAAGGAAGAGATGATAGAATCACTTCTAACTCTTTGCATCTGGTCCCTTCTCTGAGAGTAAAACAAGGATTCACTTAGACTTTTTTTCCTGCATCTCAGTGCCAACTCCTGAGGCCTGTCTCTTTGCTGAACCTATTCCTTTAATTTTTCCAAGTTTGCTGCCTTTTCCATGCTCCAGTTACTTCTCCATTGGCTGTTTTAATGTCTTTATCTCCTCTCAGCCAACTCTTCTCTGCCATTTCTCTCTCTCTCTTTTCCCTTCCTTCCTTCCTTCCTTCCTTCCTTCTTTCTTTCTTTCTTTCTTTCTTTCTTTCTTTCTTTCTTTCTTTCTTTCTTTCTCTTTCTTTCTTGCTTTCTTGCTTTCAAGTCAAGTTCTTACTCTGTCACCCAGGCTGAAGTGCAGTGGCACAATCATGACTCACCTCAGCCTCACACTCCCGGACTTAGCAATCCTCTTACCTCAACCTGCAGAGTTACTAGAACTACAGGCACTTAATTTTTTTTACTTTTTTAGAGATGAGGTCTTGCTATGCTGCCTATGCTGGTCTCTAACTTCTGGACTCAAGCAAACCTCCCTTCTCAGTCTCCCAAAGTACTGGAATTACAGGCATGAACCACCGTGCCAGGTCCCTCTCCCCCAATTCTTGTACTGTCCTTGGATCCCTGGAATATATTAGCCTCATGGAGTTATAGAAAATCACTTTCTCAAAGTAATTTTAAACCTGAATCTTTTAGAATGCCATTGGCCTATAGTTCATTTATATTCCCATAAATACTAAGTTGACAGGAAAGATTAGACAGAAAAAAATTCAAATCCAAATATCAAGAAAAATTTCCACCTTCTTATTTTGAATTTTTGTAGTGTCTTACCCATGTTTTCCTTTATTCTAATTTTAGACTATTGATATTTGAAGGACATTTTTTCTTATCTATTTTATCTACCATATGGTAAAAAATGTTCTAAATAACAGTATTAAACATTAAATACTATAACTCAATTGTGTTGCAGATGACAGAGATTTCTTTAATTTTTTTTATTTCAATAGTTTTAGGGGTGCGAATGGTTTTTAGTTGTATGGATGCATTGTATAGTGGTCTGAGTTTTGAGTGTATCTGTTACCTCCACTAGTACATATTGTATCTGATAGGTAATTTTTCATCTTTCATCCCCCTTCCATCCCCCCTTCTGAATCTTCAATGTCCACTACACTATTTTATATGCTTTTGCAGACCCTTAGCTTAGTTCTCACTGATAAGTGAGAATATGCAGGATTTGGCTTTCCATGATCTGTTATTTTTACTTACAATGGTGGCCTCCAGTTCCATCCAAATTGCTACAAAAAACACTATTTCATTCTTTTTATGGCTGAATAGTATTTCACGGTATGTGTGTGTGTGTGTGTGTGTGTTTATATATCACATTTTGTGTTATCTACTGATCAGCTAATAGGTATTTAGGCTGACATCTTTGTAATTGTGAATTGTGACATGAAAACAGGTGAGTGCAAGTGTCTTTTTTGTATAACAAGCTCTTTGCCTATGGATAGATATCAAGTAGTGGGATAGCTGGATCAAATGGTAGATGTACTTTTAGTTCTTTGAAAAATGCCCATATCAGTTTCTATATAGATTTCTCAAAGAAGCTCTTCATGACGAATTAGCCTACTATAGAGGAAGAATTACTGAACTAAGAGTTGAGACATGCATTCCAGTTCCAGATGCATCATTTAATTCCAGTGTAACTTTGGACAACTTACTGTCCTTTCCCCAGTACAATAACACCAATAATAAATGTGCATTATATATTTATTATTAACCAAGCAATATAGGGAGTACATTATATTCCATTTAATCCTTATAATACCTCTACATGGTAAAAAGTATTGTAATCACCACTTTATAGATTAAATAGGTGAAACTCAGGTTGAAAAAAATTGTCCAATGTTGCACATAGCCAAAGGGCTATGCGGGGTTTCAGAACTGAAGTCCAAGAAACTAGTAAGTGTCAGGTCTAGTATTCAACCACAGGTCTACCTGACTCTAGAGATTACACTTTTAATCAATGTGAAATGCTGTTGCTTTACCACATTGCATTGAACATTGGTTTCCACATTCATAAAAATGAGACTGTTGTATTGATCTCTAAGGTTCCTTTAAGCTTTAACAGATTAAGAATCTTATGTCAAAGAAATATTGTAATCTTCAGTGGCAACTGAAATAGGAAATAAGGGCCAAAACCCAATTATTTCTCTCACATCACATGGAAAGTGATCTTTCATGCCACTGCTTTTCTTAGTGATGTTGGGAAGAAGTAGGAAAGGGTGACATCAATAAAGTTTTGAGTTACTAGGTTAAAGATAGAGAAGAGCGTACCATTTTCTTCAGAAAACTACAGAACTGAGGAACATGTAATGTCTCTGTTCAGGAATCGAATAAGTTTGCCAGGGGAAAAATAGTCATTCTTTTCTAAGTGTGGATAAAACAAGCTACGTGCAAATTGATAACCAATAACAATGCAACAAAAAATCTACAGAAGATAATTTAGTGAGGCTTGGCTTTCAAGGAAAAGAAAGCCTTGGTATATTAATCTCAATGTCACAAATAACAAATGACTACCTGGGAGTAATATTCCAGGAGAGAAATTCCTGCCAAAAAGGCTTGGAACACTGGTGAAGTCAAGAGTTATTTCTGGAGTTGTTCTCCTTCCACATTCTCTTCCTTTAAGATCTTGCCCATTAATGTGGTTTCAGCTATCATATCTATGTGGATGACTCCCAAATACATATTTGTAGTCCTATCCTATCACACTAACTCCAAATCTGTATCTCAGCTGCATTCTGGATATTTCCACAGTGACATTTCAACACTTGTTCAAAACCATCAAATGCCAAACCAGATTCATTATCTTCTGTTCCATGCCAGTTTCCAATAAAGTGAGATTTGACCTCTATAAGGAGAAATACAAATATAAAATATTATTTTTTTCTAGTAAATGTCAATGGCAACTTAGTTCTTCCAGGAACCTCCCTAGTTCTGGAACTTTGGAGTCCTTCTCTAAATCCAGGCACTTATTAAATTTAGTAGATTCTTCCATTGTGAGATTTCCTTTCCATTCTCAACATCATCACTTCCAGTCTGATCAATTATAAAGTTTTATTTCTCATCTTATTCAAATGAATGTAAATATATAAATCACCTGGCACACATTAGATGATCAAATAATGTTAGGTGCACTTTTAAGTACTAGACATCTTCACTTAGATATTCCTCTGGACTCTCAAGCTCAACATGCCCTGAACTAAATAAATTCCCTTCCCTAAACTAAATTATTCTTTTGACTTCTCAGTATCATTTATTAACAACATCGTCTACTCAAGCAAAAAACCTAGGGGTCAGTTATCTGAATTGTTCCTTCTCTTGGTACCTACATTAATTTCTCATTAAATCTTATCAATGTTCTGTAAGGTTTTATTCACTCCAACAACCCCTTCTTCTATATATTCATATCTACCAACCTAAAGTAATGGCTTTTGACTCAGACATACCTAGATTTGAATTTAACTTAACAACTTACTGTCTGATCTTGGGCACATTTTTTTTTTCTAGCCTGCAGTGTTTCTGTGGATAAATCTGCTGCTACTTGGGCACATTTTTATACTTCATTTAGCCACAGTTTCTTCCTCTGTAAGATGATGATGACATACATAGCTATTGCATAAAGTTACTTTCTGTAATAAATGAAATTATTTTATGTACAGTTCTGATAAAAGAGTTCTCTCTCTTTTGAGTTGGAGTCTCACTTTGTTGCCCAAGCTAGACTGCAGTGGCATGCTCATGGCCACCATACCCTTACCCTGCTGGGCTCAGGCAGTCCTCCTGCCTCAGCCTTCCAAGTAGCTGAAACTACAGGTGGAACTATGTGCCACTATACCTGGCTAATTTTTAAAAATTTTTATTTTAGAGATGAGGTCTCACCAAGTTGCCCAAAGTTGGTCTCGAACCCATGGGCTCAGGCAATCCTCTCAAAGTGCTGGGATTATAGGCATGAATCATTGCACCTGGCCAATAGTTATCTCTTAAAAATGTATTCCCTCTCCCAAAATCTCAATTGGATTACAGATAACTTCTTTTCTCTATTTAATTGGTCTCTGCTTTCACTTGCAACATTTTTTTTCTACTGACTTTGAGTTTAGTACAATCTTTCCTCAAGTATTTAAGGTATAAAGTTAGGTTATTGATTTAAAATCTTTATTTTTGATGTAGGCATTCACAGCTATAAATTTCCCTCTGAGCACAGCTTCTACTGCATCTCCCTAATTTTAGTATGTGATTTTTTTTTTTTTTTTGAGTTGGAGTCTCACTCTGTCACCCAGACTGGAGTGCAGTGGCCGCTCCCGGCCACCACAGTCTCGACCTGCTGGGCTCCGGCGATCCTTTCGCCTCAGCCTTCCAAGTAGCCGGAATTACAGGCATGTGCTACCACACCAGGCTGATTTTTTTATTTATTGTAGTTTTGATTTAT
The DNA here is from genome assembly GCA_027257055.1 of Cephalopachus bancanus. Classification (NCBI taxonomy): domain Eukaryota; kingdom Metazoa; phylum Chordata; class Mammalia; order Primates; family Tarsiidae; genus Cephalopachus; species Cephalopachus bancanus. The sequence goes on from JAPVLO010001076.1 coordinate 51,434, forward strand.
TGTAGAGATGAAGTCTCACTGCCCAGGCAGGTCTCGAAACCCATGGGCTCAGGCAATCCACTCACCTCAGCCTCCCAAAGGCGCGGGATTACAGGCTGAGCCACCAAGCCCGGCAGTATGTGATTCTTTTATTTGCATTACTCTCAAGGTATTTTCTAATTTCTTTAATGATTTTTTTCCTATTACTCATTTGTTGCTTAAGAATGCATTGTTGGCCGCGTGAGCGGCTCAAGCCTGCAATCCCATCAATTTGGGAGGCCAAGATGAGGGGATTGCCTGGGCCCAAGGGTTCAAGGACAGCTTAGGCAACTGGGCGAGATCTCATCTCTACAACAAATCAAAAAAATTAACCCAATGTGGTAGCACATGCTTGTAGTTCCAGCTACCTGAAAGGCTGAGGTGGGAGAATTGCCTGAGCCCAGCAGGTCGACGCTGGTGTGGCCATGAGCATGCCACTGCACTCCAGCCTGGGTGACAGAGTGAGACTCCAACTCAAAAAAAAAATGCATAGTTTAATTTCTATGTATCTGCGAACTTTCCAGTTTTATTTCTGTTATTGTATTCTAGAGTCATTCCATTGTGGGTACAGAAGTTATTTCGTATGATTTCAATATTTTTTAATTTCATAAGACTTCTTTTGTGGCCTAACATATGGCTTAGGGGAAATATTCCATCTGTACTTGAGAAGAATGTACATTCTTCTGTTGGGTGGAATGTTCTATATATGTCTGTTATGTCTAGTTGCACTATAGATTTGTTCAAGTCTTGTATTTCTTTACTCATCTCTTGTCTATTCTATCCATTTTTTAAAGTGTACTATTGAAGTTTCCAACTATTATTGTAGAACTTTCTATATCTCCCTTACATTCTACCAATTTTTGCTACATATATTTTTAGAGTCATTTACAAAGTATGTACATGTTTGTAGTTGTTATATCTTCTGGCTGTATTAAAACTTTTATTAATATACACTAGTCTTGAATAACACTTTTGGATTTTAAAGTCTATTTCGTCTGATATTAGAATAGCCACCTCAGCTGTCTTTTGGTTTCTATTTCCATGGAACATCTCTTTCTGAGATAATCACAGAGACTGCAGAGGATAATGACAAAGAAACTTAATTAGAGATAATTAAAGTAAGGAGAATGTTAACAGAGAATAATTTCTATTCTGCAAATTGAATAAAGTATTAGAAGACATCATAGCAGAAAAATTCCCTGAACTAATGGAAGAACTAAATTTACAAATTTAAAGACTGCACTTTGTATTTTAGGTGAAGCTGATATTGTTTAATATTAATTCATATCCTGATTACATTATTATAATTTAAGTATACATAAGGCAAGAAAGCAAGTGATGTACACAAAGGAAAAGTCTGGCTCACATGATACTTGTCCACAAATAACAGGTAATCTCAGAAAACAATGGGAAAGTACAATGTTCTAAAAGACAATGTGATTCAAGAATACTAGTAAAGTTTTAGGTCAAATGCAAAATTAACAGGCAGGCATTTTAAGGCATGAAGAAACTTAGAATACATAGCAACCATCAGTCCTCTCTGGGGGAGAAAAACAACTACTGAATAATAAAGTATTTCATTGAGAAAAATTAGTGATTGATGAATGACTGACTAACTGAAACTAAGAATGAAGACACTGTAGAAAAAGTATTGGTGAACTGTTTCCTGATAGGGTCCTGATTGATACAGAATATGTGATACAAGCAGAGAGAATAAGAGCCTACCCAAGACTTGGGGAAAGAAAAGCTCATTCTTCATGGGGTATAAGATCAGCTGAAGCCAGCATGGGCAAAGTTTCTTGAGAATGCAACAAACATGGCAGAGAACTGAGCCAAGAAGCAGGGAGAAGAGGAAAAAGACACATTCCTGACACTATTTTTGAGCACCTGTATCTGCTCATACATGAAGACTGTATAATCCCTGAACCTGCAGTTGTATACAAGCCAATAAATATGTATTTTTGTTTAAACCAAAAAAAAAAAGTATTGGTTGAGGATATTTATTCAATTTAATCATAGCCTCAAGAATAAACTGAAAAGTTTATGGCTACAGAACAGAATGTAAATATTATATATTCAGATGCAGCTGTAAATGATATGTGTGTGTATAATGATATATAAATATATACATCTCATAAAAATCAGAAAGTTGTTGAAGAGAGTGCAAGAAGTATAAGAGTGCTATTTTCCTCATCTTCCAAGGTCAGGAATCAATACATACTGTATAAAATGTTAGCATTAAACTTAGTGATTCATTACTTCAAAATTTTACTGTATTTACTATTTGTAATATTTAATACAAATTTTACAATTTTTAATTATTTTATATTGGGTGTTCATCAAACATTCCATAAATAGTCCCACCTCCCCAATTGTTGGTGTGATTACGAGAGCCACCAATCCTCAGTCTGAAAAACAAAGGAAGAAGGCACATTGAAAGACAGAGGTTTGTTTTGGCTGTTTATGATCATTTATTTTTCCATATGAATTCCTGTATTGTTTCCAGGTCTGAGAAGAGTGCTGCTGGTAATTTAATGGGTATTGTGCTAAATCTGTAGATTGCCTCGGGTAAGGTAGAAATCTTAACAATGCTGATTCTTTCAATCCATGAGCATGGAATATTGCTGTGTCATCTTTGATTTCTTTGAGCAATGTTTTGTTGTTTTCATTGTAAAGTTCTTTCACTTCTCTGGTTAGGAAGATGCCAAGGTATTTCATTATTTTGGTAGCTATTGTGAATGGGATAGTGCTTAGCAACAAAACAAAGTATCACACTCCCAGACTTTAAACTTTATTATAGAGGTAAAATGATCAAAACAGTCTGGTATTGATACAAGAACAAACATATTAGAACAATGAAACAGGGTAGCGATTCCAGAAGCAAAACCTCAATTTCTCAACCAACTCATCTTCAACAAAGCCTCCACCATCAACCACTGGGGAGAGGAGAACCTATTCAGGAAATGGTGCTGGGAAAACTGGCAGACCATATGCAAAATAATGAAATAGGACCCTTACATATCACCATACACAAAAATCAGCTCTAAACGGATTAAAGACCTAAACGTACAACCACAAAAAATAAAAACCTTAGAAAACACAGGAGACACCCTAATGGAAATAGGAACTGGCAACCAATTCCTGATCAAAACCCTAAGTGCCCATATCATAAGAGATAAAATAGACAAGTGGAACCTCATCACACTGACAAGCTTCTGCAAAGCCAAAGAAACCATCAAGAGAGCAGGGAAACAGCCCATAGACTCAGAAACATATTTGCCAACTGTATATCTGACAAACACCTAACATCTGAGATCTACAAGGAACTCAAACGTGGTGAAACAAACAAACAAACAAACAAACAGCTCCATTACAAAGTGGGCAAAATATATGAACAGACATTTCTCAAAGAAGACATGTGAGCAGCCAACAGATACATGAAAAATGCTCACCCTGACTAGACCTCAAAGAAATGCAAATTAAAACCACACTGAGATACCACCTAATTTCAACCAGGATGCTCATAATCAATAACTAAAAAAACAACAGATGTTGGAGAGGTTGCAGGGAAAAGGGAACACTTCTACACTGTTGGTGGGAGTGTAAACTAGTACAAGCTCTATGGAAAACAGTTTGGCGATTCCTAAAAGATCTAAAAATTGACCTTTCATATGACCTTGCAATTCCCCTGGTGGGAATCTACCCAGAAGAACTCAAATCACTCTATGAAAAAGATATCTGCACACAGGATTATTCACAGTAGCAAAAACATGGAACCAACTATGCTGCCTATCGAAGGAGGACTAGATTTTAAAAATGTGGTACATATATATGATGGAATATTATGCAGCCATAAATAAGGACAAAATTATGAACTTCACAGAAACTTGGATGGACTTAGAGTCTATAATACTGAGTGATCTATCTCAGAAATAAAGAACTGAGTACCACATGTACTCACTCACAAGTGAACTTTGAACAATTATCATAATACTTAAGAAAGGAATTGGCAGTAGTGGGAAACTACCAGGGGAGGGGCACACCTCATCAACAAGGGTACCTGCCTAATGAACATTTGTATACCTAACCCTGAATTGTGTCCCACATCTTTAAAATAAAAAAATTGGAAAAGAAAAAGAAAAAGAGGCAAGATATGTGGAATTCCATGTCAAGGTCAGCCACTGACTAGTCAACTGCCATTACTACATGATATTTCCTAAAACTTGACAACTTCATCAGGGCCTGGAAAGTAAGAACAAAAATGAAAAAAATATGACTCACTAGAGACTTAGATGCACTAAAACAATAAATGAAAGGCATTTAAGTGGCACTGCCTTCTATCAGAAGGGTGATTTGAAAAGACCTTACATCCTGCAAGGGAGCAAAGATAGTGCTGCTGAAAGAAGATTTTTAGCAGTAGAATGATTAAGAAGTAGTTATAGTAAGGTTTAAAAAGTACTATGGGGCACAAAGTTCACTATTTGGGGAATGGGCCACCTGAGACTCTATTCCCAGCACTACAGAATATGTTGATGTAACAAATATGCATGTGGATCCTTTGAATCTAAAATAAAAAATAAAATAAAATAATTTTAAAAGAAATAGTAACAGGAGAAACTCTGGGACAGAAGTAAAACGTTGACTGGAAGGGGGTGACATACTAGGTGCACAGACAAAATATATTTTCACAGGGCAAAGTTCCTCCTATTAGGAGGTTTAAGAGCTGTGAACTATGATACAAAAATCATGGTTCTGACACTTAACTAGCTATATGAGTTTGGGCATGTCACTACTTCTCTGGAGGGCTCAATTTTCCTATCTTTAGGAATATTCTTGATTTTTTAAATATTCCTGAGTTTGATGCCCATGAGCCTACTTTTTCAGGCCAGGCTGAATCTAGGAAAATCTTCCGAATTGGTGTCTACTGGAGACATTCATTTCCAAGTACAGTCCTTGGCAAGAGTATGAGGTTGGCAAAGATTATCTCTGGAATTCTCTCACTTTCTCAATGTTGTGGGCAGTTCTCATCTTGCTGCTTGTTCCAATTCCTTCAATAGCTAAAGTCCCTCAAAGGTTAGCTGATAACTGTTTAAATGCTGAAGGTGTGATGGTGATCAGAGATTAGGACAGCATTTATGGAGAGGACAGGTTAACATTTGAATGGGAATTTCTGGGGCAAGGGAAATAATCCAGTTTGTTGGACTCACAGGGTAAACTTCTGAGAGAAATGACCTAGAAAGGTTAGAATGGGATCAGATTTTGGAGGCTTTATTCCCCAGGATTGTGGTGTTTGAAGATTTTGTCTATGGGGTGACATGAACATGATGAAGCACAGTTCTCTAAAAAGCCCTAGTTAAAATTAAAATTATGCTTCCATGGACATTGAGGCATTAATTTGTTAATACCTACTAACACCTTAGAGAGATTCGTTTTCAAGGAGAAAAGTGCCCTGTGGGACTGGGTCACAGGCACAGGTCAGAGCAATATTGATTAGGAGGGAAAAGGGAGCATATAAGGTTCAGAGAACAAGCAGAATGTATATTACAAGCGACCCCCTGAACAGATAGAAGGCAACAAAAGAGCAGCATTGAGCCTTGGGTAAGGAGATAAAGGCACCGATAGTTGGGGTGTGAGGTTAGACCCTGGGTTAAACTATAGTGATCTGAAGAACTGAAGACAGCTTCTTTTCTGCTAGCTGGAAATCATACCATTAGAGACATTCTTTAGGATTTGAAAAGTGGTTTTGTCGTTATTTTATTTAAAAGATACCTTGAGATTGACAGTAGTGGGAAACTGCCGGGAGAGGGGTGGGGAAGCAGGATTGCCAGTAGTGGGGGAATGGGGGTCACTCCTCATCAACAAGGGTACCTGCATAATGAACATTTGCTTACCTAACCCTGAATTGCATCCCACATCTTTAAAATAAAAAATAAAAGTTAAAAAAATAGAAATAAAAATAAAATTAAATAAATAAAAGGTACCTTGAGATCCCTAAGAAAATTCAATCTCTCAATCTCCCTTTTCACATGTGAAAAATGGAGAATAATAACAGTTTTGCTTAACTAATAAGTTTGAGAAGAGAAAGATATAATGAGAGAATCAGATGAGATGGTAGGTATTACAGCATTTTGTAAATGATAAGTTGCTGTACTAGTATAAGTAAGGGTGATCATTTTTATAATTTTCCTTCCCCCCCACAGTACTTAGAAGAGAGCTGGGCATTTTGTCATATGTACTTATCAAGATTAAATTAAAATAAATACTTGTTATTTAATATATTTTCACACGGATTATATGAAGCTAAAATCTCTAGCAACTACAAAGACAAAAGAGTCTTTCTTAAGGAAAGGTAGTCCATCATCAATCTAACTTATATACCAGAAGATATATGGAAGCTTGAGAGAGAGAGTAGTTATTTACCTTTACCTTTGCAGTAGCCTCTGGAAAATTTATGGCTAGGCTCCTGAATATCCAAATCTTGCTTCGCCACTTTCTAATTAAATGCAGGTTTTTTGTATTGTTCTGTGTTAACTTTAAAGACGTGATCCAGTGTAATTTTCTTATTGAAATAATTTCTTACATTTAATTTTTAATAAAAGAAAGAGGCTAAGTATTTTGATCAAATGCTGTATATCAATAGTTATCACTAGTTTTGTTAGGTAGTTAGGCAGACAAGAGAAGAGATCGAAGAGGGAAAAGGGTATGAAATGGGAAGCCCAGTGGCACAGCCTGACAAGACCAGCAGTGGGAGTCTGTGGTCTTTCTCTTGGCTGTGGCCAGGCGGTGCACGTAAGGTACACAAAACATGGTAGATTTGGAAGGGTAATTACCATGAGTGGAGCTTGCAGGACTGGATGTTGCTCTGGTAGTTATTTTGCCAAAGAAGTATAACAGGAAAGAGGATCAGAAGTCATTACCAGAAGAAGATGTAGCTGAAATATAGCAAGCTGAAGAATTTCTTATCAAACTTGAATCCAAAGTTGCTCAGATGGACACATATCAGTGACTCCTGTTGCTAAAAAAACTTTGGTAAGCTGAATGTAAGGACAACACATTGTATACCTCTTCCTTGTGGGTTCAATTGTGAGACGTCAACAGCTTTTCCAAAGGGTACACGACTCACCACAGGTAACTCTCATCCTTGTGGTTAGAAGAGAAATTGGGGGTTATATCAGGACATGTTGATAAGCCTTCTAATCCTTCTTCCTATGAGTTGGTAGTCTGAATTCAACAAATACTTAGAGTGGAAAAGACAGGACACAGTGGCACTCTGTATCCCAAGGTGACGGACTGTCTAATCATGTGCATAGAAGGAGTAACTCACTTGGTGAAATCACAGCAGAGTGCAGGCAAAAAGTATGTGGGAATTGTCCAGATGTACAATGCTATTGAAGGGGAGACCCAGCTTTCTAAGGCCCTAGAAACTCTGACTGCTGCCCTATTCCAGTGACCCCCACCTATTGCTGCAGTAAAGAGGCAGCTTTGAGTAAGGACCATATATAAGAGCAAAATGATCCTGAGAGATTAGGACTCTTTTGGGTGAGTTGTGAGGCTGGCACCTACATTTGGACATTGTGTGTGCAATTTAGTTTGTTACTGGAAGTTAGTGGTCAGATGCAAGAACTTCAGAGGGTTCCTTCTGGAGTCATAAGTGAAAAGGACCACATGGTGACAATGCACGATGCGCTGAATGCCCAGTGACTGCACAGTAACCACAAGGATGAGAGTTACCTGTGGTGAGTCGTGTACCCTTTGGAAAAGCTGTTGACGTCTCACAAACGACTGATTATGAAAGACAGTGCAATGAATGCTATCTGCTATGAGACCAAGATCATGCTTCCAGGTATTCCCTGATGTGAAGATGGCATTGAAGTCAATCAGGAGATTGTGGTCATCACTACCAAAGGGGAAGCAATTTGCATAGCTATTGTGCTAATGACCATAAGCAGTGATCTCTACCTGCAACCATGGTATAGAAGCCAAGATCAAGAGTATGATCCTGGAGAGAGATACCCTCTGAAGTGTAGTTTAGGTCCAGGTGAGTCAAAAGAATCTGATGATCAAGCAGGACCTTCTGGACAAGCATGGCAAACCCACAGACAGCACACCTGCTTCCTGAAAGCAGGAGTACGTTTACTGCAGTGATTTTGCCGAGAGAGGTGGCTACTAAAGCAGTCAAAGCTCCATCCACAGTGGCTGAAGAGGTGAAAGAGCCACAGATAGTTGCTGAAGCAGCAAAAGTCTCAAAGCAGAAGCAAGAGAGTGAGAGTGAAAGTGATGAAATTCCACTAGCAGCTCCCCAGGTGATCAAGAAGGAAAAGAAGAAGAAGGACAAAAAGGCCAAAGCAGCTCTTGAGAGTGGGGACAAGTCTGGAGATGGGGGTAGTGACACCACCAAAAAGAAGAAAAAGAAGAAAGCAAAAGAAGTAGACGTTGTTTCTGAGTAGTAGTGAAAACCATTTTAAGCTTTGTGCCCAGCTGGGAGGAGAAATTAAAGCCTTTTTGAGAAACATAGTTGCTTTTGTCATTGAGGGAATAGAACATAGGTCCTGGACAGGGTGGAGCGTTCCAGCACATTTCAGCTGCTCCTTGAGACCTCAGTGATGTTACCTGGTATAGTCATCCCATCTTGTCCTGTTTTAAGGATATGGGTGATGGAAGGCAGATTTTATGCCACAACTTCTCTGCTTGTTTCGATCATGAAGCCTCACTTACAAACCTAGAAACTGTCTGCAACTGTGTGCTAATGGCCATTTTAACATCATAGTCGTCTCCTAGTTTGCTCTCTGAAACATTTCCCATTTTAAAAATTTGTAAAAATTAAGTTTGCTTTTGAAATGTATAGAGCCCTTAATAAGTGAAAGAATATAGTTGAATCCTGTGTCCAGTGTCTTGTGAGGACAGTGGCCTATTCTGGTGTTGGAGTGTAGGTAGTTTTCTTTCTTGTTTCTGGTCTAGCAGTCAGTCCTTTGTGCACTTCAAAACTGATGTGTACTGCTGTGTTCACATGCATCCATCTGAATATTTGTGTTTGTGACTAGCTGACCATTCATGTACCCTCTTGTTCTAGCCTTCAGTTACTTTTAAAGATTGACATTGTTTATTGCTGGGAGAAGACAGTTGCAATATTCATTATTAAAACTGACTCGTTAAATTTTAAAAAATGAAAGAAAGAAACAGGAAGCCAGCTGACATTTTGTTATTTACTCATTTTAGAAATTTTGCTTCATGTTGAGCTGGGCCAAGTGTGAAAGATGCTTGGATTTAATGAGTATGCTTTTTTCTTTTTCTGTCCTTAGGAATGTGGGCCCTCCCCGCTCCACCTTTCCTCAATGTAACCTGTTAGGAAAGCTGACCTTATCTTGTAAATCACTGCTAATGTTTGAGAGAACAACCAGCCATATTAAACCACCTAATATCCAGGAGGTGTGGAAAAGCTATACTTCTTTAAAGAAACTTCCGCAAACCTAGATAAGGAGCAATCTTGTTGGACTCTTGAAACTCTCGAAAATCCCAAAAATGTAAACTCTTTTCCTTTATGATATTAAGTTTCAGACTTATGTTTTGTGTTACACAGTAGCTTGGTCTTATAAACTAGAGTTCATAGCATGTATGAGTAATAAATCATGAAAAGATAGAAGACGTGTAGCCCCAAAATTGTTTAAAGGCACACGTAACTTTAACAAGACAGAGGTAACAATATCTAAACATTAGTTTATGTCAAAGGTCACATGAAGGATTTATAACCTGACCATAAAGAGGGAAAACAAGCCTGAAAGGGAACTAACCAACAGAGACCAGAGACTAAGACAAAGAAATGTAAATTATAGAACTGGAACCAAGGAAATAAACAAGGCTGTCTCACTCTCTAAACAGCCGCTCCTCTCCTCTTGATTCTTAGGAATGTACTAGCTTACTCTGCTCTGCTTTACTTGCTTGTAATAAAACTGCATTGCTGTCCTGAGTACGGTGTCATGTTCAATTCTTTATTCACAAATAACTAACGAACTCATTTCTGCTGACAGTTTCACCTTATCTGAATATATTTTTTGCTGAAGCTCTTGGTCATTCTAAGATTTTGTTTAAATATGAAGGAGGAAGCATAAAAATCTTTAAAAGTAAGGGAGTATTCTGCTTATCTTCAAGTCACAGTCAATCCTATAGAGACTGTCTGCTTATCTTCAAGTCATAGTTAATCTTATTCAGCCTAAGTCTTGGTATTTTAAAGCACCCTGAGGACAATTGTTGCTGTGGTGGATTTGCAATGGTTCTAGCTCCTTTTGTCTTCCTTCTGCTTTTCTATTTCCTCAAGTATACCCCAACTTGGCTGGGCACTCCCAGTAGCAACAGATTCATTCATATTGCCATGGGTCAGTGAAAGAGCATAAAAGTATTAAGAAAAAAATAGAATTGACCTACAGAAAACTCAATTTTCAGAAGAGTAAATAATAAAATTTGAGTTAGCAGACCTGAGTTCTAGCTATGGCCCAGAAACCTACTACTTTTGGCAAGTCACTTTCCCCTTCTGAGTCATAGTCTCCTTATGCATAAAACAAATTACTGGAGTAGAAGATCTCTAAGGTCTCTTTCACCTCCAGAAATTGAATCTTTATCAATGGAATTAGACACAATTCTGCCCATTGGCCTAGGAGAATGGCATCAAAGGATATGCAAATACACATGTGGTCTGCCTTATTATGTCATTACTTTATATATATGTCTTGGCAAAATTTCATGGAAGAAAGACCACTTGTCGAAGTACACTCCTGATTGTCAGATTGATACTTCTAGATATTGCACTAAACCTTTTAGAGTACTAAATATTCAAGGATCTCACCATACACAAAGCAGCATCTCAAAAAGTATAATCTTTGGATCCACCTCATTAGAATCACCTGGAATGTTTGTTATAATGCATGATTCAGAGTTCCATTCCAGACCTACTAAATAAAAACCTTGTGTGTAAATGAAGACTGGGAATCTGCACATTTAAAAGCTCCTCGACTGATTCTAATGTCCACTGAAGTTTGACTACCACAGAACAGTGTTAGAATCATTCAGGTCAGGCTGGACTCGCTGGCTCAGCCTAGAATCCCAGCACTTTGGGAGGTCGAAGCAAGTGGATTGCCTGGGCCCACCAGTTTGAGACCAGCCCAGGCAACTATGGCGAGACCTCCTCGCTACAGTAAAAAATCAAAAATTAGCCGGGCATGGTAGCATGAACCTGTAGTTCCAGCTACTTGGAAGGCTGAAGCAGAAGAAACTCTGGAGCTCAGAAAGCCGACCCTGGAGTGGCCATCAGTGTGCCACTGCACTCCAGTCTGGGCAACGGAGTGAGATTCCAACTCAAAAAAAAAAAAAATCTATGTCAGATACAGGAGAAACAGGATAATTGTGCCTTGAATATAGTGTTTGCTAAGTCAGGGAAGCATGTAGGTGAGGGATTAGGACACTCAAAGTAAAAAACAAAACAAAAAAAATTCCTGCTTACAGAGTAGAATGTTTTAAAAACTTAAAGATCACAGTAGGCTTGAAACTAAGCACAAGATTACATGATGATTTTATTCATTATTGAGAAAGGAGAAGTGACAATGTGAACATTTTACATTAAAAAAAAAAGCCCTGATATTCCACTTGCAGAAGGTGCAGGTACAGTAATAACATATTCCAGTTGTTTCGGTTTATTATTGGGACTACTTACAGCCTTTCCCAGGACTGTTGCTCTGCCTTAGAGAAAGGTTGGAATTTTCCCTTTGGAAAGTAAGATTTCCTTGGAAGCTTTAAAAGTCATACCAACAGGGTCTTCTCTGCAATGGTTTCCAAAGCTGGCAAAAGAAAGAATGGCAAGAGAGCCAGAGGAAAAGGAAAGTGTGAGAAAGAATATGGAAAATGACAGCTGAGTCAGAAAAAGTAATGAGAAAGAGAGAGAGAGAGATAGAGAGAGAGAGATTGGTTGATTATAGGAAAAATGAAGGCGTGTAAAATATTACCTAGAGGCTTTAGATTGAACAAATCTGGAAAGAAGAAAGCTAGGAAAATGATTTTCTGAGTAAAGCTCTAATTTGTCACGTGAAAAAAATATCATTTGGTTCTGTGTCTAACCTGGAGCAGGATTCACTGGAGGTCTTTATGCCCCATACAAAATGACATTCTCCTTGAATTTCAAAGCCTGTTTCAAGGTTGTTCTTGCCTTTAAATACTTTTAAAGAGCTTTAAAAAAAAGAAAAAGAAACATTTAAATCCTTTTGCACATGGCTATATATTAATTTGCTCAACTAACAAAACCTGAGAGGTGGTGTGGGAGACGGGATCGACCCTCCTCAGCTTCATCGTTAAAGCAAGACACAGAGACTCAGAGATCAGGGGAGTGAAGCAATTCTTTTAATCTCGTTCTTGCAAGAATGGGCAACTCTCGGGTGAGCAGGCACATGGAGACAGTCACAGTCAGTGTATTTATACCCTGATATGCAAGTCCCTCCTCTGGTTCCTCGTTGACTGAGTACTTCGGATGTTGCATAACTTTCCTGGACGTCGCCTAAGCAATAATTGTGTACAAATAAGGTAAAACACAAGCAGCTTCTACACAAATATGATAAAATATATGTTTCTGGATTCTGATTGGCTCTCAATACCCAATAAAGGAAGTCTGCCAAAAGAGAAAGCCTGCCAAGGAAGGAGGAAGAACCAGGAAGTAAAGTAAAAAATCACCATTTTGAAAATGAATCACCATTTTTTTTTTTTTTTACAATGGGTAGCTATGTTAGCTCTTGGCAGAATGATAGGCTCTATCTTGTGATTCTAGGTCAAAGGGCTTCTTCCCAGAATGACATTGCCCATTAGCTTGTCTAAAATTCCCAGGCAAGTCACTATTTGATGGCATTGTTTCCAGAATGTCTCTGTTAAAATGAAAATATAATTCCTGGCAGAGGTGACATATTAACCAGTTCACACCATTAAAATTCTTTGGTTTCTCAGATTAACTTTCATAGGTTTGCTTGTAGCAAGTTCCTAAGAGAATGGGGTAAGTCCCAGGTAGTTTAGATTTTATTTTGATAGTCAGAGGTTTAAAAGAGCAGGATAGTATTGGAAGAAACTCCAAGAACAGGACGTTTCTAGGGTTTCACTTAAGGCTGACCTGGGAAGGGGTGATGAAGGCTAGGAGAAGTTAGAGGGGGAGGTATGCGATGGATTTCTTAGAAGCCAGTATTCATGGGCTGGACATCTGGGGTAAGGGAAAATATTGGGGAAAGGTGATGTTTTGGAATAGGAAGATGAAGTAGAGGAAGAAAAAGTTCTGAAGATCATTTTTTGTTGTCATTTTCCAATAACTCTTGGGTATGACTGTCTGGAGTTCAGTTTCCTCATTTGTGAAGATAAGGGGGATGGAGTAGATAATATCAAAATTCCTTCAGAGACTAACAACAACTAACTAACTAACTAACAACAACAACAACAACTAACATTCTAGAATTTTTGCTTCACAATGTAACCAGGGGACTTTAATTGTTGGTAAAGTTGAGTTCCCAGTGCACTGGTTGTTAATAAGTACTCTGAAAATTAGACAAGGGAAAGATTTAGATAACTTGCTGACTGTTCTATCTGCTGATAAAAGTTCACTCAATAAATCACCTATTGGTTTTGAATTAATAGAGGAATTGCATTCTAATAGGATTCACATGTCAATGTATAAGGTTGAATAATTAGAAAGAAAGTATAGAAAGTTTTTGCAGTTTCAACTTTCTCAAAGAGAATGGAATTGATGAGCAATAACGTCTCTCCCTGGGCAGGTAGTCAAGAAAAGAAAAGGTTCACAGATTTTCAGTCTGATGATGAGTTACCGATATGCATTAAATCCAAAAGAAATGCCTTGACCTTTAGATGAAAGAGGTATCCAGGATAGATAACCACATTCTCAATAAACTTTATATATACACACATATTTAGAAATTATAATGTGCAGTAAAACCCGCTCAGTCCTTTAATTACTTATCTGAAAATGAATGTGTTTTAAGCATCTACTTGTAACTAAATTGAATGCTCTTCACTGAGATCATGAGAAATAAACAGAAACTTACTTTCAATCTTCTGTTTTAACATGGAGGGCCAAGGCCTATCAAAGTAGTACACCTTTTAATGTGGTTTTACTTTTCAAGGTTTTGATTAAACAAGATCAACCATGACCCAAAATTGTTAAGTGGGAAATACCAGAAATAAATAACTCATAAGTTTTAAATTGTGTGCCATTCTGAGTAATGTGATAAAATTTCACAATGACCTGTGCCATCCTGCTCTGTCTTGCCAGGGATGTGAATCATTCTCTGTCCAGCCTAACCACATTGTATGTTCTTACCACCCACCCATTAGTCACTTGGTAGCCATCTGAGTTATCAGATTGACTATCTGATAACCAGTTTATATTGCAGTGTTCATATTAAATTAATCCTTATTTTACTTAATAATGTCCCCAAAGTGCAAAAGTACTGTGCCTAATGTATAAATAAAACTTTATCATAGGTATGTATATACAGTATAGGAAACAACATAGTGTATAAGGGGTTCAGTGCTATCTGAGATTTCAGGCATCCATTGAGAATATTGGAATATATCCCTCCCTTCGGATAAGGGGGGACTATTGTACTTACAAAGATGACCTAATTAGTACCATAGACTTTCAAAATTGGAAGATTGCCAGATATCATTCAGCCCAACCCTCTCATTTTAATGGTAACAAGGTAATTTGCTATACTGATTTAGTGGCAAAGCCTATATACAAAGCAGGTCTCCTGACTGCCCAAAGTGTTCAGTGTGCCACTATAGTTTGGGTTTGACATTAAAACCACTACCTTCCAGTTGTGTGAACTCAAATAAGTTACTAAACATCGCTAAGACTGGTTTTTGTTTTTCTTATCTGCAACATGGGGATTATAATACCTACTTTGTGGAACTCTTGTGGAGATAATAAATATATAATTTCTAATTCACATGTCAAGAAACAGTGTAACAGTGGTTAAAGAAGATGTGCTAAGAATCTCCATGGGGTGGGAGTGGGAGTTAGTAAAACAAAAGGCGGGAATCAGGAAAGGTGGACAGAAAAACCGCCTTTGGCAAAACTATTGTTGTCTAGAGTACCAGTTGTACCCTTTATCCCAACCAATTCTTGCTGCTTTTAAAATCACCTCCCCTTTGGACATTTAGAAAACAAATTATTCCTAAGGTGTAGGTGGCTTAATGTGTTGCCCTTCCAGAAATAAATCATAAGTTATTTAACAAATCTTCTTCCTAAAGGCTCCTTTTAAATAATCAGATGACCTTGTCAAAATCTTAAAATAAACCAGAGTATATAAAACTTGAATTTCCTGGGAAATCTAGGTAGGAGTAACAGTAAAAGTAAGGGGGTGTTCCAGTCTCCTGTTTTTCTAACTCTGAAGTACAGATGAAAACTGTGTAGGAATAAAGTGCAGAAAAAAATCACACAAGTGAGAAAGACCTCCCTATGGGCCTCAACCACACAAACCCGTTACTTGGACAGATAATCTTAATTGGAATGAGATTCCCTCTGGGATTCCCCTATCTCACAAGGCATCCTTTACTTCTTTTACATTAAGTTTCTGTTTCCTAGGTAGGTGGCTAGAATTCATTTTCTTCATTTTTAGAGTTATCAATAGGTCCCATCAAAAAGAAGGGGCTCGGCCGGGCTCGGTGGCTCAGCCTGTAATCCCGCGCCTTTGGGAGGCTGAGGTAAGTGGATTGCCTGAGCCCGCGGGTTCGAGACCCGCCTGGGCAGCGAGACCTCATCTCTACAATAAATCAAAAAATCAGCCGGGCGTGGTAGCGCGCGCCTGTAGTTCCAGCTACTCGGAAGACTGAGGCGGAAGGATCACCGGAGCCCAGCGGGTCGAGGCTGCGGTGGCCGGGAGCGGCCACTGCACTCCAGTCTGGGCGACAGAGTGAGACTCCAACTCAAAAAAAAAAAAAAAAAAGAAGGGGCTCACCAGCTCGGTGGTTCGGCCTCTAATTCCAGCACTTTGGGAGGCCGAGGCAAGAGGATTGCCTGGGCCTGGGGGTTTGAGACCAGCCCGGGCAACTTGGTGAGACCTCATCTCTACAATAAATCATAAAAACTAGCAGGGCATGGTGGCATGCGTCTGTAGTGCCAGCTACTTGGAAGGCTGAGATGGAAGGATCGCCTAAGCCCAGCAGGTCGAGGCTGCAGTGGCCGTGAGCATGTCACAGCACTCCAGCCTGGGCGACAAGAATGAGACTCCAACTCAAAACAAAGGGGGAGGTTTCCTATCACTTTTCAAATGACATCACCCAGGCATCTGCCTATGGATAGGCCTTACCCTGGGAGTTGGTGCGAGTTGTATACGAAAGTAGGAGTCCAAAGTATAAACTTTCTTACTTGATACTTTTGCCAGAGGTTGGTCAAATATTTAATTCAGTTATCAAAATGCAAAGATTCTCCCAACTCCTCTAAGGAGAGCAGTAGCCATTTTAAGAAGTATTTATGCATTGAGATCCAAGGTGGTCCACATTCAAGCATTTTATTTATTTTAAAATCGCTTACCTTGAAATGAAATTCTGAACATAAGAAAATGTATATCTGTGGCATCCATTTCTTCCCCAACCCCCATTATGATATGTGAGTCACTTGCCTCACATTGTTATTTTCCTAGGCAACACAAACCTTTCTGTCTTTCTCATTGCTTTAGTCATTCCAGCAAGGTGACTTCCCCTGAGAGTTGGAAATTGTAGTTCCTGCTATGACTAACATATTTGTCAGATGGGTTTGCATAACTAAGTCTTTTACTGTTCTGATTCAGCCCAGAATGACAAAAAGATAGGCCAATGGAATGGGTATATCAACAAATAGACTTTGAGACTATGAAGAGGTGTCAATATCTGTTAACATGTTACCAGTTTTCCAAAATGAGTTTGAACTTTGCACTTGAACAAAGCTCCAGGAATAGCAATGTACTCTTTCCCTCTACAAATCTATCTTTAGTCTAGTCTATGATCTGAAAGAGAACTAACAATTGGAAAGTCAAAATAAAATAATGGGATTTGAATCCACTTAACTTTCTCCTGATTTTAGTAACTAAACAACAAGTAAGAGGAGAGGAAGGGAGGACCCTAAATGATGAGATTTCAGGATGCAGTGAGAAAGCAACATTTCTTCCAATACATCTTCCTCTATTAAACTGCTAATTCCCCTATGTGATAATTTTTTTAGTGATGTGAAAGTTGTCAATCTTTCAAGAACACTACCTAAGGAAGATACGACCAGGGCCAGATTAATTTATTATATTAAGTTTTAGTTCTTTCGAAACTTTCAACAGCAATCCTTTGAAATTACTCCCTTATTCATTCATTCGTTTTGAAAAATGATTATGACATATAGGAGAAGAAATATGTTCAATTACCAAAATTTAAATAGAAAACATTCACATAGGAATCCAAGCAAATGGTTCTGATTTTTATTGAATGCGGCATATTTATTTAGAGAAACTACTAAATTAACATTGATACAATACTATAACCAATCTATAGATTTCATTCAAATTCTACCAGTCTTTTTCAGAAATATACTTTTTCTTGTCCACAATTCCAGCATTCCATTTGATTGTCATGTCTTCTGTGTCTCCTCTGGCCAGTGACAGTTTCTCATTATTTCCTTGTCTTTCATGACCTGGCCACGATAGCTTGAGATTATGTAATTTTTGCATGAACACCAGAGAGATGATGTATTCCTCTCAATGCACCCTACATATGTCTTATCATTGGTTATGTTAATGTTGATCATTTGGTTAAGGTGGTGTCCGCCAGGCTTCCACACCATAACATTATAATTTTACCCCTAAAATTAGCATATGTATTATGGAGGAGATATTTTAAGACTATGAGAATATCCTATTTCTTATTATATTTTGGCCACTAACTTCAAAACCATTGCTGGTTCTTGCCTGCAAAAATTATTACCATATAGTTTCCTAACAATGATTTTCTATTGCTCTCATTCTTTCTATGTGTCTTTATTGAAATTCTTCTATTAAAAAAAGTTGTTTTTCTCTCCCATGTATTGATTTATTCAATTATTTATTTCTATAAGTATGGACACAGGGATGTCTATATTATTCTATGGGTTATAATCCAGTACTATGATTATTTTTTGTTGTTGTTGTTCAAATTGTTCCAGCTTTAGTCTTTGGGATTTCCTTTACATTGGCTTCTTTGACCCCTTGACATTCCCACCCCCACTTGCTTGAAAACTCCATTACTCTCCAAGACTCCAAGATGTTACAGACTCATCTTTTATATTCTCTGCCCCATTTCATTATGGTATTTCATTAGGGAGTCCTGGTTCCTTTTATTGGGAAATGGTAATAAGAAATCAAGATCTGGGATCTAGGTATACTCATTGCTGCTCGGGTGTCACTGTTTCTAGACACTTTTTGTGTAAGAAAATAGTAAGACCTATGGTGGGGGTCACATCTTGATAACTTCATTATAAATTGAAAATGCATATGTACTACATTTTCTTTATCCAGTCCATTTTAAATGGGCAGAATGGTTGGCTCCATGTTTTTGCTATTGTGAATAATGTTGCAGTAAACATGCATGTGCAGGGTATTTTTTTTTTAGAGAGTGAATTGTTTTTCCCAGTATATTCCTAGAAGGGGGATTGCTGGGTCATATGGAAGGTCGAATTTTTTATCTTTTAGGCATGGAATATTATGCAGCCATAAAGAACAAAATTATGAACTTCACAACAACTTGGATAGATTCAGAGTCTATAATACTCAGTGATTTATCACACAAACAAAGATCTGTGTACTACATGTACTCACTCATAAGAAGACCCTGAAAGGGATTGCAAATAGTGGGACATTGCCAGGGAAAAGGGAGAACATAATATCAATAAGGGTACTCAAACTTTACCTGCACGATGACCACTTATGTACCTAACCCTGATTGTACACTACATCTTTAAAATAATAATAATAAAGTATGTATATATTTGAAAAACTTGGATTTAATACTCAGATAAGCCTATTGTAAAGTTTAAAAATAAGTTGAATCATCAAATGTCAAGGTCCATATGCATATGCATATATACTAACACATATATACACCATATCCATAATTATTTCTGTATTTAATATCTGCATATATATTAAATTAAGTAAGTTTGCATACTGATGTATTAGACTTTCATATCCAACTTCAATTCAACACAACAGGGTTTATTTTAGCCCTCCCCCTTTTTCTATTTGTAACTTCTTTCCTCAACAGTGAAAAGCCTGGCTTTCATTATCTACAATCCTAGTTAGTACATATATAAAGTAGTTTCAGTCTATTTCTGGAATTTCTACTGTATTGTATAGATGATTTTTAAGACTCCAATTGATAAGGAAAGGAATTGTTTCCTTTAAAATAGGGTTCATATAGGAAAACAAGATTGAGTGTGAGTTCTCTATCTTGACTACATGAATTTACATAGATAAATGTCCCATGTGTTGTGGACTCTATTCTCTACTTTGCAAGCATTGGGGCAACTATTGGGTTTCTGAGTTCACAGGAAAACAATTTAGGGGTGCTCTTTTCTCTGTCACTTATCTACATGATAATCAGTCTACCAGCAATGTTGATGCTAAATAATAATAATAACTAATATGCTAATACATGATTACTTCTGCAAGGTACTACATTAAATGCATTATCTCATTTAATCTTTACAGTCACCCTCCCAGTAATAACATTATAATATTTTCTTTCCATTTTGCAGATGAGAAATGTGAAGCAAAGAGAATTAAATAACATGTTCAAGGTCACACATCAGGAATGGGAGCACAAGTCATTTTGATACTAATGTTAACACTCAATCACTATTTTATGCTGCCTCACTACAGTAAAGGATACTGGCAAAAAAAAAAGAAGTTCAGCAGTTATAGCAAGTGTGCTACCTGTAGTGAACAAACGTTCCACAGGCCAGTCCTAGAGCTGCCAACAGTAAAAGCTAGAGTTTCTCAAAGTATTGTTTAAGGGTCACTTGTATCACAGTCATCCAAGATGTATGTAAAAAGTGCAGATTCCTCAACCCCAGTCTAGACCTCCCACACCAGACTGTCAGTAGTGGGGCTTGTAAACCAGTAGTTTATAAAAGTGTTCCAAATGACTCCTCAGTTTGAGAAGTACTGGTATAAACTATGTTCTCCTTCGTGGTTTGAGTGTATGTGTGCATAGTCTATTGACTTATGACATACTTTCCAGTGTGAAACACTGATCTCTTTAGTTTCTTAAATATATGAAAATATCTGGTATCACAGGTCTATCAGCCCACCTCCCTCAATCAGGAAGAATGTGATTCTATTAGAAATACCCATTTTCTTCCAGAAAGATACTGAAAGTCAGGTCATTTTTCCCCTAAAAGCTCTTTGCAGTCTTCAAATGAAGTAAAATAAAATGTTGTGCTTTCCTGTTATTTTTATAAGGGTTGTGAATAACTGCTAAATGCCAACACGCAGTTAAAACTAATAGAGTTTATACTCGAACTTTTAACATTTTCCCCCAAAACTACAATGGATTTGTAATGGCAATTGTTTTGAGAACACAAAACCTCAAGATTATGAAGATAGAGATGTATGATTTAGGCATGGTTAAGGTTTAAAAGTTGTGAGATGTAATCCTTCCTTGTTAAATCTCCATGTAGTTAGTACCCAAACACACTAACCATTAATAATTGTATCCGTTAATGTACTTTTAAATGTATTTCATTTGTATTAATGACTTATTCAACTTTTTCTTCCCCACCACTCTTTTCCTGCAAGAAATCTGCTACGCCGGGCTCGGTGGCTCAGCCTGTAATCCCCCGCCTTTGGGAGGCCGAGGTGAGTGGATTGCCTGAGCCTGTGGGTTTGAGACCCGCCTGGGCAGCGAGACCTCATCTCTACAATAAATCAAAAAATCAGCCGGGCGTGGTAGTGCACGCCTGTAATTCCGGCTACTCAGAAGGCTGAGGCAGAAGGATCGCCGGAGCCCAGCAGGTCGAGGCTGCGGTGGCCGGGAGCAGCCACCGCACTCTAGTCTGGGCGACAGAGTGAGACTCCAATTCAAAAAAAAAAGAAGAAATCTGCTACATCATTGCTTTATTGCAGCAACTTCCACAGAGTAGCTAACTTTTACAAAAGCCATCCAGTGGTCCTGCAATCCTAACAGAAACAATACAGCCATTTTTCAGTAGGTCTAAATCTGGTTACACCTGGGCAATTAAGCCTATGGTTTTGCAGTATGTTAGAACAGCTACTGAAGTCTCCAAACAAGCTGTCGATCTATCCAGATGCCAATTTACAGTGAAGCTAAAAGAAAGTTAAAACTTTAGAGCCCTGACTTGTATAGGTGCCTTCCCATGCATTGTACCCTAGCAATGAGTTCACAAGGTGACATGCTTTTTTTAAATCTGCAAAATATTTGTATTATTTTCCTTAAAAATGGAGGGCCATATTTTGCAAGTTTCAGCCCCTACAAAACCTAAACCCAGTTATGAGTCTAGCATTTCATAAGCATTTTCTAATTCTAAAGTCATTAGAACTCTGTGCACTGAACTCCAAATAGACAAAATTTTTACTACATCTTGCTTAAAGTGAACAGCCATATTTGCCATACTTACTTATGACTCTCCCATGTGCAGTTCTAAGGTCAAGCCAAAATACACGGGTAGGAAACTATCTTTTTCCTTCTTTTTAAATATAAAGAATGATTTTCTTCACTTTACTGCTTTGAAGGCAACTGTTGGTTGCTTTCTGCCCTTTGGAGTCACAGGGAGAGAACTGACCATTCAAATAGCTATTTCACCATGCTTCCAAATTCTAAGCTCTCTCCCTACCAATAGGAAGGGTCATGACCCAGTCCTAAGTTCTGCTTTCTCTTCTGTTCTAGCTACAAGTATTTAATCAGGATCTATGTTGAGATGAATGCTTTAGTTGCCTTCATGCAAGACTGAATTAACACAGTAACACAGACTAGTGTTCCAATCTCATTGTGATAAAATGCCTACATTATTTATCTTCTAGTTCTGTGAGCAATGCCTCTAGATATTTTTTAAATGCTAAGAATTCAATATATACAATGGCAAACATAATAGTGCCTGAACAAATGCCCCAACGAAAAAGTCCTTGCAATAAACAGAAGTTTGGGTTTTCATTCTGTCAAAGCTTCAGAGATGCGTGCCTCTGTAGCAAACAGCACATCTTGAATACTCACTGGGTGCATGGTATTGTGCTAAATGTTTCCAAGATTTGATACTGTTTAAGGAAAATGGGGCCTCCTGCCCTTGGGTATAGAACCTCCAATTAAGGGTTGGAGCTTGACGTGGTCACTCCTAAATCATAAAACAGAACTGAATAAAATCAAAATAGGACATTTCTTTTTAAAATTTGGCTCAAACACCAACAGACACATGAAAAAGTACTCAGCCTCACGCATCAACAGAGAAATGCAAATCAAAACCACATTGAGATACCACCTAACCCCCAGTAAGAATGGCCATCGTTAATAAAACAAAGAACAACAGATGCTGGTGAGGATGCAGAGAAAAGGAAACGCTTCTACACTGCTGGTGGGAATGCAAACTAGTGAAACATCTCTGGAAAACAGTGTGGCGATTTCGTAAAGAACTAGAAATTGACCTTCCATATGACCCAGCAATTCTCCTATTGGGAATATACCCAAAGGAACTCAAATCATTCTACAAAAAAGATATCTGCACACATATGTTTGTTGCGGCTCTATTCACAATAGCAAAAACATGGAACCAACCATGTTGCCCATCGAAGCTGAACTGGATAAAAAAGTCTGGTACATATACACAATGGAATTTTTTTTTTTGAGTTGGAGTCTCACTCTGTCGCCCAGACTGGAGTGCAGTGGTCACTCCCGGCCCCCGCAGCCTCGACCTGCTGGGCTCTAGCGATCCTTCTGCCTCAGCCTTCCAAGTGGCTGGAACTACAGGTGCGCGCTACCATGACCGGCTGATTTTTGATTTATTGTAGAGATGAGGTCTCGCCAAGTTGCCCAGGCGGGTCTCGAACCCGCGGGCTCAGGCAATCCACTCGCCTCAGCCTCCCAAGGCGCGGGATTATAGGCTGAGCCACCGAGCCCAGCTCACAATGGAATATTATGCAGCTATAAAGAAGGACAAATATAAGGACTTCACAGCAACTTGGATGGATTTGGAGTCGATCATACTCAATAAACTATCACAAAAACAAAGAACAGAGTACCATATGTTCCCACTCATAAGTGGACTTTGAACAATTATAATTAATAATATAAGAAAGAGACTGGCAGTAGTGGGAAACTGTCAGGGGCGGAGGGTGGGATTGGCAGTTGAGGGAAACTGCTATGGGAGGGAGTGGCATACCTCATCAACAAAGGTACCTACATAATCAACATTTGTATATCTAACCCTGAATTGTACCCCACATCTTTTTAATAAAAAATAAAAATAAAATAAAATTTAGCTCAAACAAAGAATAAGTGTTGGATTACAAACACAATTCATGTATAAGATAAGAATCTGTGAGCCCATATTGATATAAAAAAATTACTGAATAGTAAATAAATCAGAGAGAAGAGAAAGCTCATATCTACTAGTAGGATTTCAGGAGTAAATGTAGAAAAAATGATAGAAATAGAAAATCACTATCTGGAAAACACCACAGTAATAATTATTTCAGGTAAGAATCCATGTATGCTAAAATTAATTAACAGATGTATTATGAAAAACATAATATTTGGATAATCTCAAAATATCTCCCCATAAGATAATTATCAAGAGAAAAAATCATGACCTTAGAGCAGAGCAACCTCTAATAAAATGATCAAAGTTAACATCACTAGTAATGGGACAAGTGGATATCATATGTTTTCTGATTTGTTGCACTAAGAAGAACACAACATTACTTCTCTGGCATTTTTACACATATGCATAATCTGACTGTAAATATAAATTGGGGAATATTCTACGAAGTAACTGCTAGTACTCTTTAAAGGTGTCAAGACCCTGAAAGACATAAAAAGACTAAGACACTGTTCCAGTTTAAAGGAGACTAAGGAGACAGGGCATTAAATATAACATATGATATTGAATTAGATGTTGGATTAAAAGAAAGTAGAACCATTGGTGAAATTTAATTAAGTTCAGCAGATTAGATATTACTATTGTGTCATTAACAATTTTTTATTTTGATTATCTTGTGTAACCATAGCATGATCATGATGATTGGGGAATCTGATGAAAGGTGTTTAGGAATTCATTATACAATTTTTGCAGCTATTTTGTAAGTCTGAAATTGTTTAAAAACACAAAGTCAAGAAAAGCAAAAACAGCTGGGCTTGGTGGCTCAGCCTGTAATCCCAGCACTTTGGGAGGCCAAGGCGAGTGGATTGCCCAAGGGTTAAAGACCCGCCCAGGCAACTTGGTGAGACCTCATCTCTACAATAAGTAGAAAATTAGCTGGGTATGGTAGCACATGCCTGTAGTTCCTGCTAATTGGAAGGCTGAGACTGAAGGATCACCAGAGACCAGCATGTTGATGCTGGGATGGCCGTGAGTATGCCATTGCACTCACTCCAGCCTGGGTGACAGGGTGAGACTACAACTCAAAAAAAAAAAAAAAAAAGAAAGCAAAAACAAATTTTAAAATTGGCTTATATAACAAGTATTTTTGTTCATATCAGTTGATGTCACAATAGGCTTGGGAAGATTCAATACATAATATATTGGACACATTACATATGCTAGGTTTAAGGTATGGAAGACACTAAAATGAACAATGTCTTTTCTTATGCCTCAGAGTAATAGGAAAAAAAGAAATACCCAATTAAGATGAAGAAGTATGATTAGTGCTATAAGAGAGAGAGACAATGTGTTGCAGGCACTCAGAAAAAAATTATTTCCTGCTTTGGAGTATCAGAGAAAATGGCATCGAAAATTAATCTTTGGGCTAAGATTTGAAGGATGGCATAATTTTGACAAGTACAATTTCAGGTAAAGGATATAAAAGGTTAAGAGAATAGCATGCATAAACCTTTGAGGAGAAGAGAAAGTTCAAAGACTATCCTTTATGCTCCAATACAGCACATTCACATATTTTGTTTCAGGCCATATTATTGGGCTAAAATTTGATTATTATAATTTTTGATTGCTCAAGAAATTGCAGACTCATCCCCACAAAATACTTAATTTGGAAGGTGCCTTGGAGATCTTTTTACCCAAACACAACTCATTTTAGTGCTGTAGAAAATGAAGAGGTTCTTCAAGACTTCACAGTTAGTAGCAACAGTAAGGCTATATAGTCCAGGAATTCCATCCTTGATGTAGTGTTCTATCTACTTTAGTGTGAGACTTTTAAATAAGGATTTTGATGTCAGTCAGACACATTACCATGCAGACACAGGAATCTTCACATTGGTTTCTTCAGATTTTTATAATCCCCAGAATTAAACTATATTATCATTCTTCTGTCCTTTCCCTGTGACCCTCCTATCTTCATTATAACATTTTACACTGAAGATGGGCACATTGTGACAGCCAGCAAGTATCCAGCTATTTATTAGCTGACTTTGATGGGACTGAAGTTCTATTCAATTGGCTGATGAATCATTCTTTAATCTGAAACAAAACCATCAACAGAAAAGCCAAATTATCCTGTCATTTGTATCTCTTCAGGTAAAATCTTCTTAACCATTCTACACACTCCTCCCTTGGAATCAGGTGCTTTCGTTTTAAAGAGATGACTTATAAATTTTAAAAATGCAGCCAGGGGCCTTGGTTTGCTTCTAGTCCCAGCTACTCAGGAAACTGAGGATGGGGAAGACACCACTTGAGACAGAAGTTCAAGGTTGCTGTGTGCTATGATCATGCCTGTTAATAGCCATTTCACTCCAGCTTGGACAACATAGTGAAACCCTATCAATAATAATAATAATAACAATATCAAAGATTAAAAAAATAAAAATTAGAATGTATTTGTTGCCATAATAATGTCCTCAGAAGGCATAAAGACAGACCAGGGCACCTGGGAGGGATAGTGTGAGAATTAGGTCAGAGACTTGGAATGAATACTTTCTACTCCTTCCCCATCCAACTGACTGTGTCCATTCCAAAGGCCTATCTCTGATAATTTGCTCTTTGCTATTAAAAAAGCTCCCTATTTTCCACAATATATAACTCATCTGTGTGGATGTAGGCAAGATTTATGCATATGGCATAGACCATTGAGGGAGAGGCAGTGAGAATTTAGAGGTCTTCTCACCTCACTCAAAAGGAGGCCCAGAGACCCCTTTGGAATTATAAGCAGTTTACCAGTAAATCTTAGGATTCCTATTACAGTAGATGTACCTCCTGTCATGCCCAAAGCCAAGGTTAAATTCATTTAAATTTGAACCCAAGTAACCAGACTGGCAATGAATAACAATGAGAAAAGCACAAAGCATAAAGAATGATAAAAATAGAAGCAAGACTTTGTGGCAGTTCTGCAAAAGAAAAACTGAGATTTCCAACGTTTATGGGTTACTAAAAGAGGAAAAAAGCAGCTAGCTCTGTAACTCTCCCATTTAAGAGCAGCTGCTGTTATGATTAGGATCATAGACAGATGCATACATGTATCCCCCAAATTAGTGTGTCCAAGCAGAGTCATTTTTGTAGCAGAGAATTCCAAAGGCAGAGAGCCAAATTAGATATGGTGAGGGAGGCCAAGATTATAATTTCTGTTACCTTTCTTATTTATGGAACATTATCTCCAAGTTTTCAGTGGCTTCTACTTTAGTTCGTCCCCATTGGCAGAATGGGGAGTAATATTCTTGTTTTCAATTTTCTCTTCCTATTTACCATGACTGTCTGCTCTTTCCTCTTCCACCATCAAAATTTGCCAATCCTGTCTCTTTTTCTCAGGCTTCTGCTCAAGGAAGAACTAAGACTGATGATTGTGTAATATATTCCCCATCTCAGATAACATATATAATCTAATAAATATATCCAGCTGAGTTTTAATATGTGGTAAATTCCCCGACGAAAGGAAGAGTTACTAATTTGAATTTTTCTGTAATTATCCCCATCCTTCCCATATACATACCTACCTGCTACTTTTCCTAGGACTGTTAAATAGCCTCCAATCTAGCACTCATATTCTGTCTTTCTCAAATTCACCCCATTCTGAATGCTGCCAATTAGCTGCCTTTATGGATGGACATTATCTGAGAATTATGTAATGAGAACAACCATGAGGCATGCGACTTTTAATCTTTATTTCATGTAGCTGCTTTGTAGACAATTCTAGTCATTTTGAGCCAGAGAACGTCTTCATAATTCAGATGCTATCATAAGAATAGGATTTTCTTCTCTATATCTTCTACAAAACAGTTTTTGACATGGCAAATCAGAATTTGGAAACCAGTTCAAACAAATTAAACAGACCATAATCAATATGTTATTAATTTGTTTCTACTATTCCTATAATAATTTCAAAGTCAGAGAGTTGGACTTTTCAGCTCCAGGGAGGCAAATTAACTCCAGGGACAGCATGACATCCTCCAAAGGGAAACAATCTTTAATTCTTAAAAAGGAAAAAAAATACATAACACAGACAAGCATTTTAAGGAAACAGGTGGGGTCATGAGTGTGGTAAAATCAAACAGATGACAAGATTTTGCTGACTTTCCTCCAAATCAGAAATATATGCAGCAGTATATATGTAAAGTATGTGGATGGTGAGAAAGCTGAGGACAAAGCACTCTCAATTAAGTCTCTCAATTCACCAGGCTCAAGTAAAAGCTGAACTAAAAATATGTGTCTCAGTTCTCTGAAGGTCAGAGCCCCAAGTAGAGTCATTTTTGTAGCAGAGAATTCCAAAGGCAGAGAGTCATTTTGTCTCAGGGCAGAGCAAAACATTTTCAGGACCCAAGTGACAGGTACACCCTTTTGGTGACAGCATGATTAGAAATATCCACTGAGCAGCTGTGTGTTTTAACGAAGGGCTAAACAATGATAGGTCCTTGATTCATCCATAGGAAGATGAGTTAACTAACAGTCTAAGGGGTTCCTTTCTGACATTTTGCTTAAGGATCTGGATTTAAATTAACTGTTATGAGGGGCAGGGATAAGCATCTCAGAGCTGTGCATTAAGGAAAAGTCAAATGTTAACATTTTAAACATGCTCAGGAACAAAGTTGAAAAGTTCACTTGCAAGGCAGCATAGTGTATCAGGAAAAAAGGCTAGTGTAGGTGAAAGAATATTTTAGTTCTAGTCCTAGCATCTGCTATTAGTTAAATATATGTTCTTGGGCAATTTCCTTCCCCTTTCTAGGCTTCAGTTTCCTCAGTTGCTAAATAATTGGTGTGTTCTCTGTTAGTATTTTTTAGAACCATAAAAAGGGGAAGTGAAAATATGGAGTAGCTTAATTTTTATCTTATCAATACAAATACTTTAAAAGATAGTTTTAAACAATCTTTAAAAGATACATGGCACACACAGAAAATGATACTCTGTGCAGCATACTAGAGTAAATAGATAAGGCTGCAAGTGGTCAGAGGTAAATCTGACTCAAGATATCCAATTACCCCAGGTCCTACCTGGCCACTCCAAGGGCTGAGGAGAAGTCAATAGCTCAGCACATCTGAAAGTCATTACCTCTTACCTATTGCTTAGAACATCAGCTGGGAAACTTTACCATACATCGTAGAATGGTGGCATGGTGGCAGCAACAAGCTTAAATTTGATAAATGAGATAGCATACCTGTTGAAGACACTAGAGACATATCGAAAGTGAGAGGTAAAAGGGGCCGCTAGGAAAAAGATCCAAAAATAAATAGCATTTTCAGTGAGTTCCTAAACACCAAGAAGTTGTATGAACTTCAGTTGCTACCTCTCTCAAATGCATATAGAGTTAAAGAGCAGTAAAGTGAATTGATGATACTCACACTTCCTGTCCAAGCCAATACAAGCATTCCAGGTTGATAGTAAAATCAGTAGTTAAAAAAGCAAGAGAAGAAAGCCAGAGGAGATACAAGAGGTGAAGAAAGAAGCAAACTGAACCCCAGAGTAATCAGGGTGTGAGCTGTAGTCATCCAAACCAAATTTTGAATTTTAACACAAAAATACTAACTTTGTAAGCCATACAATCACCATGAGATGACAGAAATAAAAATGGAGCACAAATTTATCTTTACAAAGAGAGTAGTCAGTAATGAGAAACCTAGAGCTGGGATGGGTGGTTATGTTTTTTACCTCTCCTTAGCAGTAGATTATTAGTTCAAACAGCAGGATTAGAAATCTGGGAATGAGGATTTTCCTCTGTATGGACCTTCTCTGAGCTTTTCCATCCCACACATATCTAGACCTTATTTTCATTTTTTTTAACTTTTAATTTTTTTATTTTAAAGATGTGGGGTGCAATTCAGGGGTAGGTATACAAATGTTCATCATGCAGGTACCCTTGTTGATGATGTGTGTCCCCCCTTCCCCAGGCAGATTCCCACCACTGCCAATCCCACCAGTCTACCTTATATTCAAAGAAAGTTTAATTTTCTAAGTTGTTTTCAGAAATTCAGACTGACTTTGCACTAAAGGTCAGACTGAAAGTCATCCTGGAAATGTGTCTGATCTTTTCTTGCCTAGCTCAAGTGCAAATAGAAATTTTACACATCCACAAAGTGAAAGCCCAGAGAGGATATAGGAAGATCCCTTGAATCCTTATGAACAAAAGCAACATGAATGCATCTGTGTTGTTGTGCTGTCCCCTTGCAGTGAATGTAGTTAAGAAAACTGATTATGGATAAGGACAGCATCATCTTTTTTTTTCACAAATTGAGACTTGTCTAATGTTGAGATGAATGATATGAAAGACTTTAGGCTTCCAAAAAATAAAACAGTGATCAATCACTCACCAACATCTTGCTGGCCTTTTTAGAAGTTGCAAGTACGTGGGTCTACTAGATTGGCTCTTTTGCCTAAATTGAGTCATATGGCCAACAAGTTTAACAGATTATTTTCACCTTGCTGACATAATTCATTGATTATTTTGATATCAGACAGATTCATCCTCAATATCTTCAGGGAATCTTTCTATTGGGCACTTTGTAAGGAAAATAGTTATTCTGGGCAAAGAAAATATATTCTTAGAGAATTAGTAACTGCTGTTTATGTCAGAGGATGAAGAGCTTCAGATTTTATTCAAGCCATAGCTCTTTATTTTTAGCATGATTTTCAGTATTATAATCTCCTGGTGGACTTATTTTGTACATTTATAAAATATGAAATCATATAGCACTTTAGTATATCAAATTGTATTTTTCAGGCTCTGCTTTGTCTTTATGTCAGTTCAAGCATCAGATCCTCAATATAGTCACTTCTAAGTCTGTCAATAGTCCCCTGAGATGGTAGTGCTAGACCCACTGGTGGTTAGTATAAAAGGGAGTTAATCACAGTTCACACGAATAGACTGAGAGTTAGCCTTAACCTATTTTGGGCTCATTTTCCTGACTCAAATACATATACGTTGCCTCCTTATATTATTTATGAAGATACAGAGAAGAATTATTAAGCATTTCCTATTTCTTAATAACTGGAAAGAGAGAATATTGGAGTATTATGTATTCTCCAAAGAACTAGAAGGCAGTATTATTTCTCACGGCCTAAAATGTAGTCTAATCTACCGCTTACCTTTTAGATTATGTATCTGTGCTATAGTTTGAATGTTTCTGCCAAAATTCACGTTGATACATAATTACCAATGCAATGGTATGGGGGATGGGACCTTTAAGAGGTGATTAGGCCATGAGGGTTCCACCCTAACAAATAGAGTATTCAATGGAGTGGATTATGGGAGGAGTTCAGCCTCCTTTTACTCTCTGTCTCTTACAACCTCTTGCTCTTTCTAGCCCTTCTGCATTTCACCCTTCTGCCATAGAATGATTCTTGCCAGATGCCTATGCCATGCTACTTAACTTCCTAGTCTCTAGAACTGTGAAAACTAAATTTCTTTTATTTATTAAATAAAATTTATGCAAAAATTTTATTATGTATTCATGGGAATTCTGTCATAGCAAAAGAAAATGAACTTAGACAGTCTATAAAATGAAGAAAATAACATACATGAGAGTATTTTATCTTACCAATATACACACAATTTATATATATTATTAAGTTCTATAGAAAACTTTAAAAATATTATTTTGGTCCATACTACACAAATTGATCTACAGATTCAAAACAATCCCTATCAAAATCCCATGATATGTTTTTTCAGAAATAGAAAAAAAAATTGACATAGAATGTAAAGGGACCCTGAATTGCCAAGATAATCTTTAAAAAGAACAAAGTTGAGGCCTCACACTTCCTGATTTCAAAATATATTGCAAAGCTACAGTAATCAAACCAATGTAGTATTGGCATAAAGACAAACACATAGACCAGAGAACAGAATAGACAGCCAACAGATAAACTTTTTCAAATATGGTCAATTGATCTTTGACAGGGGTGCCAAGATCATACAATGGGGAAAGGAAAGACAGTCTCTTCGGCAAATACTGTTAGGAAAACGGGATATACACATGAAAAGAATGAAGTTGAAACTTTACCTTACTCTATATACAAAAACTAACTCAAAATGGATTAAAGACCTAAACATAATACTCAAAATTATAAAACTCTTAGAAAATAAAAACAAAGAAAAAATTTCATGACATTGGATTTGGCAATGATTTACTGGATGTGACACCAAAAGCACAGGCATCAAAGGCAAAAATAGACAAATATATCACATCAAACTTAATAACTTCTGTACGGCTAACTAAACAACAGATTGAAAAGGAAACCTATGGAATAGGATAAAATAATTGCAAATTGTATACGGGATAAGGGGTTAATATTCAGAACATATAAAGAACTCCTACAACTAAATAACAAAAAAAAAGCTTGATTTTAAAAAATGGGTAAAAGACCCGAATAGACATTTCCCCAACGAAAATATACAAATGTCCAACAAGCATATGAAAAGATGTTCATATCACTAATCATTAGAGAGATGTAAATAAAAATCACCATGAGATATCACCTGATACGCATTGGGATGCTCACTATTAAAAACACAATTATAAGTGTTAGAAAGGATATAAGAGAAATGGAAACCTTTGTGCACAGCTGGTGGGAATGTAAAATGGTATAGCCACTATGGAAAACTAAATGGAGCTTCCTCAAAAGCACTCAAAATAGATTTCTAAGATATTTGTATTTCAATCTTTACAATATGACTTAGCTGTGACATTTGGCTTAGTCACGGAATCTGTGATAAAATATTTTATTTTTGTAGTTTGAACTACAGCAGTCTAACAAGGAGGTGCAGTTCACTCAAAATTCTTTGTCTTGTATTCTCACATTTACGCAGTCTCACTCTACATGCTGTTATATTGGCCTCCTATCTCTTGGGACACAGAAACTTTATCTTACTCAGCAGGTTCTCAGGAGTCCTAAAGACTCTGTGCCACAGTAACTCAAATTCTAGCCCCCTCCACCTTTTTCTTTAAGATGATAGGATACAGAAAGTTACGTTACAGGCTTAGGATGCTATCAAATCATGCCACCTCAGCTCCTGGCATATGATACTATCACATAGGGGACAATACCATTGATAAGCAAAAGTAATCTTTATCTGTAAATAAGGTGTCACTTATTATAAAGTATTGAGAATATACAGTCAAATGAGTGGTATTGTCTTCAAAATAATAACTTTGGGAAGTTACACATTTTGTTATACTACTTTTGCTCTAAGCAATGCAAGGACTTCTTTGTTTTCGAACTGTCAGCAGTACCATTTTATGAGACTTATGAGAAAATTAGTCCCACTACTTTTTAGTCATTCCTGTATAACGTGTGAGATAAAATGGCAAGGTCATTTCTCTCAGGAAGAACTTCTCTGAGATTATGTCCAACTATTATCAGAAGTGAAAGAAAATTCAGACTAGGCTTAAATGCCCAATTGCTTCCTCAAACTTTATCTGATTCTCCTTAGTCAGAGGAAAACCCTTCCTCTTCCAAACTACTGAGGTCATATTTCTTTGGGTAATAGATAATTCTACACCTTTCCTTTTTTAAATCATAAGCACTTAGCAACATGTCTTATTTAGCTTTATAACCCCCTCACACTGTAGGCTATCAGTAAATATTTCTTGAATGAATGAAGGACCAAGTGGAAACCACTTTTTAATATTGAATAAAGAACTCCTTGTGTCTTATCTGCCTCATTTTTGAGATGGGAACACTAATAATCATATCTAGTTCACAAGGATGTTGTGAGGATCAAATCAGAAGTGCTGGAGAAAATGCTTTGAAATTGCCAAATGCCAAAAGAAATAGAAGGCATTATTATTAGTTCATTTTTTTGTTGACATGGAAAGCATTTAAAATCCTCAACACATATTTATTGGTAACTATGGTGAAATAAATATGAATCTGACACCTTTCCTGCACTCAAGGAGTTTCTAAACTTCATAGTACTTTATCACTCCCTTAAATATATATTGATTATTTTGTCTCTTTAACTAAAATGAAATCTTTAAAAAGATAAAGATATTGTCCATCGTGTTCAATGCTTTATCTCTAGTAAATATTTGTTGAATGAATGATTGGTGATACCTAGTAGAAAATATAGAACACTACGCAATGTTCAACAAATATTTACTGAGCACTTACTCTGAGCAAGACATTGGAGGATGTAAAGATGAACAGGAAGTGCACAAACATCTAACATAGAAGGCAGAGTGAACAGAAAGGTGAAAGAGTTGGAAATAAAGTTCTGTGAGATTCTATAAGACTTCATGGAGTTGGAATTTGATATGGATTTTGAAATAAGAGCAGAATTTGGACAAGCATAGATAAGGTGAAAATATTTTATTTTTATTTATTTATTTATTTATTTTTTGAGTTGGAGTCTCACTCTGTCATCCAGACTGGAGTGCAGTGGCATGCACCCGGCCACCACAACCTTGACCTGCTAGGCTCTGGCGATCCTTCCACCTCAGCCTTCCAAGTAGCTGGAACTACAGGTGCGTGCAACCACTCCTGGCAAGTTTTTGATTTGTTGTAGAGACGAGGTCTTGTCAAGTTGCCCAGGCATGTCTTGAATGTGTGGGCTCAGGCAGTCCACTCGCGTTGGTCCCCCAAAGTGCAGGGATTACAGGCCGTGCCACTGAGCGTGGCCAAGTGAAAATATTTTAAACAAACGTAGCAGCATGAGCAAAGACATAGAAAGTAGGAAAGCACTAAGTCAATCCAGATGGTTCAATATAACTAAATCATAAGATACAGAGGAAGTGAAAATGGTTGAGTTCATGCTATGGAGAGCTTTGAATGTAA
The DNA here is from genome assembly GCA_027257055.1 of Cephalopachus bancanus. Taxonomy (NCBI): domain Eukaryota; kingdom Metazoa; phylum Chordata; class Mammalia; order Primates; family Tarsiidae; genus Cephalopachus; species Cephalopachus bancanus. The sequence goes on from JAPVLO010001076.1 coordinate 85,861, forward strand.
AGACAATTCAGCCAAACTATATTCTTCTCTGAAGAAAGTGGAGTTTTGTACAATACTGCAGGGAAGTAGGGGTTAGGCTTGAGGAATTTGAAGTTCACCCTGGATCTATTATTTCTTGACATTTTCATGCTGCTACCGGTGTTATTTCAGTTTAAAGTCCAATACTAAGAAAAGGTAGGGTTGTAGAGGTCTTTCAGACCATGTAGGAAATAGTTTGATCATGCTTAGAGAATATGTGTTTTTGCCAGCATTGCAAAATCGGAAGTAAAACAAAGACCAGCAGATATAAGACATTTCCTTTTGTTGTCTGCCCTTCGTGCCTCTGACCAGCAATTTGCTTATGTTTTAATATCCACAGATCAATAGTATCAAACTTTGACTTAGAAAATGTAAATGAGATTTTGAGCAAATACCTTCAAAATGACTAATGATCAGAAGAAAAATATAAGGAGTTCACTAGAGTCAGTTTTATCCGGTTGCCCAATTTCAAGGGCAGATGTGATGCCTTCTTACAGGTATTATATATGTAAATATGAGAACTGTTTGTTTGTGTTTTTTCTCCTTTTGGCAGATTTAACAATGAGAACTGAATTTCTTCATTCTAGCTCCACTTATTTTTCACATAAATGCGCACACACACACAAACACACACATGCCTGTAAAACCATTTAAGAATGAGAGCTGTTGCTTTATTTTATTCCTGCTGAAAATTAAAATGTTGATGAAATCAGTTGTTTTAAATAGTTTCTTCCTTGTACACTCACTCATGTAGAACTAAGTGCTTGATGTCTGCCAAGTTCATCCATCCATCCAGTCATACATCTACCTATGCTTCTATCCATTAAACAAGCATTTACTAAAAGTGTTTTCATTTTCAATTTCACATCAGGTATTATTGGTACTGTGTTTTCTCTTGGCAAGATTACAATGTTTATTTTAAACATATCCACATGCAAAGGCTAGAGTGAGACTAGAAAACAAACGTATTAACCCGTAGACAGAATCATTCAAATAATTTTAAATACTTAAGAACATACTTATTTGTTACTTATTATTTTTAATTGATACATGATAATTTTACATATTTATGGAGTAAGATGTGATGTTTCAACATATGTATACATTGTGTAATGAACAAATCAGGGTAATTGTCACATCCAACACCTCAAACATTTAACCATTTCTTTGTGGTGGGAACATCCAAATTGCTTTGTTCTAGCTATTTTGAGATAATTCATTGCTAATTCCCATTAACTAAGTTGATTACCTCAAGAGACTTTTAAAAATATGTATCAGTTTGCTTGAAGAGCTGTAGTTAATCATTGGATGGAATGTTCCCCTCTCTCCCTTTTTTTTTTAAAAAAAGTCTAAAAATCTCTTTTTTTTTAACTTGGAAAGAGCTTTGAAATTTAATCATTAAAAGATTCATCTACTTATTATCCTCAATGAAGAAAGAACATTATGTTTATTCTTAAATATGTAGTAAAATATTTTGTTATAGTATAATATTTTGTTTTAAACTGACAAAATTATAGCCAATAAAAAGAACATTGAACTTAGAGTGAGAATCTTGGATTTGATTTTCATTTTTATTATTTATTAGTCATATGACCACAGGGAAATTATTTAATTTTTTATAAGCCTCACTTTCCTCATCAGAAAATAGAGAAAAATAAGATTTTTTTTAACCTCAGGCAGTTATTGTGCAAATCAAAAGAATGAATATAAACATTCCTGGTAATCTGCCAAATGCACTGTAAGTATAAAAAATAATATCTTGTTTTTTTTCTTTTAAAAATTAGGGTCCGTATCCAGAAGGGTCAAACTGAAGGGTCAAAATTAAGCTGCTAAAAATGGTCAAAGAATTTTAGAAACCTAAAGAGAAGAGAGATATTTCAAGCGAAAGTAAAAAACAAGAAACTAAAATGAAAAATATCCACAAAAACTCCTCATTTACAGCAATGCATTAGGTAGGTCCCAAGTCAGCCATTTTGGGGCTTGAATGGTCTTTAAAACTCCCCTGATCTCCAATCCAACAATTTTGCTTTAAGTTTAAATAATTCATAAGTAGCGGTGCTGTCTCTAAGGGATGGGAGCACGCCTCAGGGTTTGTATGTATTTATTGAGAGTGGGGGCAGTTCCCTCTAGGAACTTGGTTGTGACTTAGAAAAACAGACTGTAGGTTATGGCTCTCCTAATGGTATTTAAATTATATCCACTAGGAGGAATAGACTGTAATATCCATAAGAGCAAAGACGGTGCCTGTCTTGATCATAATTGTGTCTCAATGCCTGGAACATTGTAGATGCTTTATAAATATTGTTTAATGATCTTCAAGGAAAAGGACTTTATTTTCTCTCTTTTTTAAAGAGAGAGAGTCTTACTGTTTCTCAGTCTAGACTTGAGCTCCTGGGATCGAGTGATCCTCCTACCTTAGCCTCCTGAGTAGCTGGGACTAGAGGCACATGCCACCATGCCCCACAGACATTCTATCTCTAACCTTCCCACAAAGATTTCCAAAATAATATATTATTTTGTGTTTTCTGCTTAAGGGCTGAATTTGCTTACAAAAAATATAAATGTCTGAGGGAGAGCAAGAGGGTAAGATACAAGTGTAGCCCTGTTGTTCCCAGTATTTTTATGCAAATTATTAACACTACCCCTCTTGTTAGATGGATGCCCTTGCTAAAAGGGTGCCCTTTTGGTACTGCTTTTCATCCTAAGGTTGCAGACCTTGGGAAAGAGTGCACAAGTTAGATTTCAGAACCTATTTAATCTTTTGCCTGGGTACCTTGATACATTGCAAAAACTGAACAAGAATATGCACCATCACTACTTCTCCTATCATCACTATCATTTAGAGATTTCCAATGCTTTTCTAGAAACAGCTCTGATAATTAGCAATTACGTTTTAGAATACAATTTTATTGTTTTCTTCATTAACAATTTCTAGCTAGGCACAGTGGCTCACCCTTGTAATCCTAGCAGTTTGGAGGCTAAGGCGGGCAGATTGCTTGAGCCCAGGAGTTTAAAATGAGCCTGGGCAACATAGCAAGACCTTGTCTCTACAAAAAAATAAAACAAACAAAATAGCCAAACATGGTGGCATATACCTGTAGTTCCAGATACCCAGGTGGCTGAGGTGGGAGGATCGCCTGAGCCCAGAAATTCTAGGCAGTGGTGAACCAAGATCACACCACTGCACTCCAGCCTGGGTGACAGAGTGCGACTCTGACTCAGAAAAAAAAATCTGGTTATTTCTTAGTCTTTTGGTTTGTTTTGTATAATATTTAATATTCCATTTTTGTAGAAGTGACCCACACTCTTAAAACTTAATTTTTTTAGAAAGGCAATTTGTAGCCTGTATAAGGAAGTTTATTTTATATTAACCTTTCTAGGATTATACAAGAAATTCCAATATAGCTTGTATAGATGATAGGCCACTTCATAGCATAGACATAGAGGAAGTTTAATGCCTCCTGAAAAGAGAAGGCTTGTTATTATTATTAATTTTTTTAGATTTGTTAAGAATTTAAGAAGTGAAAAGGTTTTTTGCCAGCAATTTAGAGATTTGTAAGGAGTGAAACTGACCATATTTGATCACTCCTAATAGGGAATTTGCTTCACAGACCCCCAAATTTCAATAAGACACCAATTTGAATAAAGTAAAAGGTATATGATCATTTATAATATGGTTTTAATGTTTTGGTTTTTCCAAAGTGTAGCTCAGCCTCACTAAGTGTATAGAAATCCAGAAAAATGCTGTTAATTACTTTACTCCTGACTGGTTACACTGCATCTGGAATATGATTTCCTTTCAGATACAACAATCTCAGCTATTTTTCTGGAGGAGAATGATCAGGCTGATTTAAGATCTGATTGTGAAGTCAAATGTGGAGTTGTTGGAAAGAACTGAGGTGTTTAACATGGAAAAAAATGCTTGCTAAGAAGGAGATTTTGGATAAAGATAGCTGCCATGCTTATTGTCTTCAAGTATTTGAACAGATTTCATATACAAAAGGGAGAATTGCTCTGTACCATTTAAAAGGAAAAAAATTTGGGTCAATACATAGAAGTTACAGGAAGTCGGATTTTAGTTCTTTAGAATGTTTAAAGAATCTTTCAATAGAATGGTTTACCTTCTAAAGGAGTGATCTCCTCAACACTGGAATTGTTCATATAGAAGCTGGAGGACTACATACCAGTGATATCTGAAGGGATTTCTTTGTTATCTTGAAAATTTATGTAAAACTGTTTAAAAGTGTCTTCTAAGTCAAGACTCTACACCAAAATTTATCCAATAGATATTGACCATAGAACCAAAGCTTTTAGAAAAACAAATTGCCTTCAACAAGCATTTTATGTGTGACTATTGTACATAGTGTGCTGTATTTATTATTAAAATTTGAAGTATGGACACTGAAATATTTGGTTAGATACTGGCAAGATATTAAAAACCTCTAGCCCTTAAGATAGAATGTGGGTCTGCTTTCTAAAAATAATTGAATAATTGGCCCTCTGTACCCAATAATTCAGCATTTATGAATTAACCAACTACTAATATTTTAAAATAAATATTAATAATACAATAAGATATAAATAAAAATACAGTATAACAACTATGTAGCATTTATGTTGTATTTTGTATTATCAGTAGTTTAGAGATTATTTAAAATATACAGGAGGATGTGCATAGATTATATGAAAATACTATACCACTTTATAGGGATTTGAGAAACTATGAATTTTGATATCCATAGGAGTCCTGCAATTCATCTCCCACAGATACTAAGGATGATTGTATATTCTGATTCCATTTTGTTTCTAGAAAATGTCAACAAAGCACAACAAAATGCAGTACTACTAACTGCGGGAATAGGTAACACTAAATTACTATCTAGCATGGAATTGTTGGGACAAAGGTTGTAGGACATGATTGAAAGATTCCTGATTTTTCTACTGATTTCTGAAATCTCATCTAACTCTTGGACCTTGGGCGAATTACTTTTCCCATGATAAAAAAAGAGGTTCAACTATATTCTGTCCTAAAATATTTCTCTGCTATTGTTTGGGTTTGGAGCACTATGGAAACTCAATATCCAAATTCCATCAATTACCCTTTTCCCTACTTTGAAAAGATACCCAAAGGAGAAATCACATGAAAAATTGTAAATGTGAAGGTGAAGTATGACTGTTTCTTAATGGGTTTGTAGAACCCAAGTGTTAAGGTTGGAGATCATGGCATAGGCCAGAAAATTAACAGAAGTTTTTTTCCCTCCTGAGACCAAATCAGCCATACCAGCTTCCAACTGGTTTTATAGTACAGGGAACTAAAGAGAGGTATTTGAGAAGAAAGGAGCAAGCAGTGGTAGACTATACCTTTTGACCCATTTTCCTTCAGTGGTGGAGGAGGTAAAGAAGCACATGTACAAGGGAGAGAGAGAGAGAGCGAGAGAGAGAGAGAGAAAGAGATACACCCCAACATCAGTTATATTTTTTCCATATAGTTATCCCACACACTAACACCAGGTAATATAAATATTGTCCTAGAATCTGATCCACTAGTTAGTGACTTTCCTATTTGTGAATTGCAGTTATGTGTGCTATGTTTGTTGCTATATGTGTTTTGAGTGCGTGTGTGTGTGTGTGTGAGAGAGACAGGGAGAGAATGTTGCTTTGGACAGATTTTAATTCACCTTTTCTTGAAGACATATGTCTACTGTCATCAAGACATGGATCTAAGCTCTGTGCTAGGTACCATGTGCTCTGCTGGGTGGGGTTGGGGGGCAATTTCCTCAATAAATGGTGTTGGGATAACTTGAAAAGAATGAAACAAGACCATTATCTCTTACTCTGTATCAAAATCAACTTGAAATTGATTAAATACTTAAATGTAAAACCAAAAACTATAAAACTACTGGAAGAAAACATGGGGGAAATACTTCACTACATTAGTCTGGTCAAGGATATTTTGGATAAGAACTCAAAAGTGGACTCGGTGACAAGATGTCGACGGCATAGGTGGAGTTGTGAGATTCTCCGAAAGTGAGTTCCCAAAAAGCCTCTTACTTTTCTTCCCCCATCCCCCAGCCCACCACCAGCCTTGCTGGTCTGAGGCCCGGGGACCTTTGGTCCCACGCAGGGCCAGATATTGTGGCCCCCTGCTGCTGCTGTTCCACCACATGCATGGGAGTCTCAGGTCTTAGCTCCCTCCTTGGCTACATTGTCTCTCACCCAGCACCCAGCACCAAGACACCAGTCACTCAGGGAGGCTCTGGGCACCCATCCCTCAGAGACACCGATCCCATTCCTGGCTGAAGTACCCTGTGTGTGGGTGGGGTCAGGGCCACTCTCACTGCTCACCACCTGCCCTTTGGAGCTTTGGAGTTCTGGAGCTCTGGACCCACCCTAGCTGAGGCACTCAGCTTGTGACCCTAAGCTTGGAGACCCAGACAAGCGAAGAGAAGCGAATCTGCAAAAACTGCCTCAGCCATTCTCCAGGTAGAGACTTCCATTGCTCTGCCCACCTGTCAACAAACCCTACCTCGATTCCTAAGGTAGTGTTGCTAAACAGGAGACAAAGCCCCACCCCTATGCTGAATCAGAGACTGAACCAGGCAGCAGACTAAAAAAAACAATAAAACCAAAAAGCAAACCCAAACTGCGAGTAAATCTAGTTGCCTACAATGAAAAAGAAAGGGGAGAGGCCGGAGATCAGAGCTGAAGTGACTTTAGTCTGATCTCTTATTTTGACTTATGATTTTGTCATTTTGACTGTTTGTTTTGATCATGTTTGTTGTTTGCCTTTTGAATTACACTATTTCATGATTTTATTGGTCTGTCTCTGTGTAACTATCAGTATTCTTTAGGGAATCTTTCTTATGTGTCTTTTTTCACTTCTTTCCAGCCTTGTATCTCTTTCTCACCTGATAGTTGGTAAGGATGTCTGTTTTCCCTCTCACTCTTCTCTCTTTCTAACTTCCTATTGACCCCCCCTCCATTATTTTCCTCTTTTATACTCTTTTTAATCTATGGGCCAAGACTACATAATGCAGAACAGACAGATTGTAAAGTGGAGGGAAATAGGTTCCACTGTGCTCATATATCTGTTTGTGGATGGTAGAATCAGCATATACATTCTGAACCAGAGCTTCCCCTTCAGTTAAACCTCAAAACTGCAAAAAAGTACAGTCTGCAGCCCACACTCCAATCTCAAAAGTGAACAAAGCCAGAAGACCCTCATAAGGAAGAACAAGATATTGCAGAAGAGAAACAAAAGCAACCCCACCTTCCCTCAAAAACGGAATTAAAGAAGGGGGGGGAAAGGGGGGAAAGAGAGAAAAAAAATCTACACAAATGAAAAAAAACCAAAAGAAGGGTATGGGTCTCTCCCAGACACCTGGGAGAGCAGACACTGAAAAAACTGACTTCGGAATGCAAGCATTGAAGAGCCCCCAGAATGAAGGGTCTCAAACTACAAACCTAGATATCAAGAGATTAATGGAGAGATTGAAAAGAATTGAGGAGACACAAGAAGAAACTAGGAAGGAACTGATAGCTGAGATAACAGTAATAAAGAATACTGTGAATGAAATAAATAACAAACTGATAAGCATGGAAAGCAGAATTACTCAAGCAGAAGAAAGAATCTCCGAGCTTGAGGATCAAAATATAGAACTAACCCAAACTCTTAAAAACACAGAAAATAAGCTCAAAAAGACAGAACAAAACCTTCAAGAGATGAGCGATTACTTCAAGAGACTGAACCTAAGAGTAATTGGCCTTCCTGAGGCAGAAAGAGAGATAGAGACCACACTGGAAAAAACTTTCCATGAGATAATTCAAGAAAACTTCCCTTATCTAATCAGTGATGCAAAAATTCAAACACAAGAGATTCAGAGAACCCCTGCAAGACAACAAATGAGAAGACCAACTCCTAGACACATAATAATTTGCCAAAACAAAGTAGGTATAAAAGAAAAAATTCTAAAGGCAGCAAGAGAAAAAGGCCAGATCACCTACCATTGAAGACCAATTAGAATAGCAACAGATTTATCTACAGAAATCCTGCAGGCTAGGAGAGCTTGGAGCCCTATCTTCAAAGTCTTAAAGCATAAATAATTTCAACCAAGAATAACCTACCCGGCCGAGCTAAGCTTCATCAGCGAGGGAGAATTAAAATCTTTCCCAGATATCTAATCCCTAAGAACTTATGCTGCCACCAAACCACCTCTACATGAAACACTTAAGAAAGTATTAAACACAGAAGAAAAGGGGGAAAAAAAACAATGTTCTTCACAAAGTACAGGAAAAAGAATAAAATATACATGAACCAACCCCAAAACCAAGGGAAAGACAAAAAAAACCAAATGGAAGAAAAACAACTCTATAAGAACTCTATGATAGGGATGAACTCTCACATATCAATAATTAGCCTGAATGTGAATGGACTAAACACACCACTGAAAAGACATAGAATGGCAAAATGGATAAAATATCACCAGGCAGCAATATACTGCCTTGAAGAGACCCATCTCACTAGAAAGGACATACACAGATTCAAAGTAAAATGATGGGAAACAAGTTTTCAGGCGAATGGAACACAAAAGAAAGGAGGAGTCGCGATCCTAATTTCAGACAAAATACCATTTAAGTTATCAAAAATTAAAAAAGATACAGAGAGCCACTACATAATGATAAAATGTTCACTCCATCAACAAGAAATATCTATCCTAAACATATATGCACCCAACATAGGTGCGCCAACTTTCATAAAGCAAATTATAGGAAAACTAAAGAAAGATATTGACTCTAACACCATCATAACTGGGGACTATAATACCCCACTCACAACCCTAGTCAGATCATCAGGACAAAAAATCAGGAAGGAGATCCAGAAACTCAATGTGACTGTGGACCAAATGGACTTAATTGATACCTACAGAACACTACATCCAAAGACCACAGAATACACATTCTATTTACCATTGCATGGAACGTATTCTAAGATTGACCACATAATTGGCCATAAATCAAGCATAAGCAAATTTAAAAGGACAGAAATTCTACCATGCACCTTCTAGGACCACAGTGGAATAAAAATAAACATTGATACCAACAAGGTCCCCAAAAAACCCACAACGACATGGACACCAAACAGCATGATGCTAAACAACTCCTGGGTCAATGATTAAATCAAAACAGAGATCAAAAGACTCCTGGAAACAAATGAAAATGAAGAAATATCTTACCAATATCTCTGGGACGCCTTAAAAGCTGTAGTAAGAGGGGAATTTATATCCCTACAAACACACATGAAGAAAATGGAAGGAACACAAATTAACAGCCTAACAAGCCACCTAAGGAAGCTGGAAAAGCAAGACCACAAAAATCCTAATTTCAGCAGAAGAATCCAGATCACCAAAATAAATGCTGAAATCCAGGACCTAGAAGACAAAAAGATAATACAAAAAAATCAATGAAACAAAAAGCTGGTTCTTTGAAAGGATAAACAAGATCGATGATCCCCTAGCTAGACTGACCAAGAAAAAAAGAGAAAAAGCCCAAATAAGCACAATCAGAAACACAAAAGATGAAGTCACATCTGACCCTGAAGAAATACAAAAGATCATTAGAGACTACTACGTACACTTGTATGGAAACAAACTTGAAAACCTTAAGGAAATGGAGGACTTTCTGACATCACACAACCTACCTAGGTTGGAACAAGAAGAAATTGGGACCCTAAATAGACCAATAACAATCAAGGAAATTGACTATGTAATAAGAAAACTTCCTACAAAAAAAAAGCCCTGGTCCAGATGGCTTTCCAGCAGAATTCTACAAGACATTTAAGGAGGAGCTGATACCAATCCTACTGAAGGTATTCCAGGTGATTAAAAAAGATGGAACTCCCCCCAAATCATTTTACGAAGCAAACATCACATTGATACCCAAGCCAGGTAAAGATCCAACAAAGAAATACAACTGCACACCAATATCTTTGATGAACATAGACGCTAAAATTCCGAACAAGATCCTAGCAAACCGGATTCAACAATACATGTCAAAAATCATCGATCATGACCAAGCAAGCTTCATTCCTGGGATGCAAGGCTGGTTCAACATTTGTAAAACCATAAATATGATATAAATACATCAATGGATGTCAAAACAAAAACCACATGATTATATCATTAGATGCAGAAAAAGCTTTTGATAAAATCCAGCACCCCTTCTTGATTAAAAACCCTCGAACATCTAGGCATACGGGGAACATACCTCAAAATAGTAAAAGCCATCTACAAGAAACCCACAGCCTGCGTAATCCTAAATGGACAAAAATTGGAACCATTTCCCCTGAAAACTGGAACAAGACAAGGATGCCCACCCTCACCCCTCCTGTTCAACATAGTATTGGAAGTCCTGGCTCGAGCAATCAGAGAAGAGAAGCTAATCAGGGGTATCCAAATAGGTAAAGAGGAAGTCACGTTATCTCTCTTTGCAAACGATATGCTTGTGTACCTTGAAAACCCAAGAGAATCTGTCAAAAACCTCATTACTGATAAAGGTCTTTGGCAAAGTCTCAGGATACAAAATAAATGTGCAAAAGACAATCGTATTTCTTTACACCAATAATAAACAAACAGAAACCCAAATAAAAAGCAAAATTCCTTTCACAATAGCCACAAAAAAAATGAAATATCTTGGCATCTTCCTAACCAGAGACGTGAAAGACCTTTACAATGAAAACTATAAAACACTGCTCAAAGAAATCCAAGATGACACAAACAAGTAGGAAAATATCCCATGCTCATAGAATGGAAGACTTAACATCGTGAAGATGTCCATCTTACCTAAGGCAATCTATAAATTCAATAAAATACCCATCAAATTACCAGCAACATTCTTCTCAGACCTAGAAAAAACAACACAGGAATTCATATGGAAACACAAACGTCCAGGATAGCCAGAACAATCCTCAGCAAAAAAACAAAGCAGGTAGTATCATATTATGAGACTTCAAACTTTACTATAAAGCTACAATCATCAAAACAGCTTGGTATTGGTATAGGAACAGGCATATAGATCAATGGAATAGAATTGAGATTCCAGAAGTGAAACCTCAGTTTCTCAACAAACTCATCTTTGACAAAACCTCCACCACCTACCACTGGGGAGAGGAGAACAAATTCAGTAAATGGTGCTGGGAAAACTGACTGACCACATGCAGAAGGTTGAAACAGAACCCCTATCTATCCCCATGCACAAAGGTTAACTCCAAATAGATCAGAGACCTAAATGTAAAACCTCAAACCATAAGAACCTTAGAAAATGAAGGACATACTCTGATGGAAATCAGAACTGACATCCAATTCCTGAACAAAACCCGAAACCCACAGGTCATAAGAGAGAAGATAGACAAGTGGGACCTTATTTAACTGACAAGCTTCTGCAGAACCAAAGAAACCATCAAGAGCGTAGGGAGATAGTCTATAGACTGGGAAGAAATATTTGCCAACACCAGGTCTGACAAAGGCTTAACATCTTGGATCTACAAGGAACTCAAACGTGCTGAAAAGAAAAAAAAACAAACAACCCCATTATAAAATGGGCAAAAGATATGAACAGACACTTCACAAAGGAAGACATCCGAGCAAACAACAGACACATGAAGAAATGCTCAACCACACTAATCATCAGGGAGATGCAAATCAAAACCACACTGAGATACCACCTAACTCCAGTCAGAATGGCAATTATCGATAACTCAAAAAATAACAGCTGCTGGAGAGGGTGTGGCGAAAAGGGAACACTTATACACTGTTGGTGGGAATGTAAACTAGTGCAACCTCTGTGGAAAGCAGTGTGGCAATTCCTAAAAGCTCTAAATATCAACCTCCCATATGACCCAGCTGTACCCCTACTGGGAATATATCCTGAAGAACTCAAATCACTCTATAAAAAAGATACCCATACCTGCACATTTATGTTTATCACAGCATTGTTCACAATAGCAAGAACCTGGAAGCAACCATGCTGTCCATCAAAAGAGGACTGAATTAAAAAATGTGGTACATATACATGATGAAATACAATGCAGCCATAAAAGAGAACAAAATCATGAATTTCACAGCAACCTGGATGAAACTAGAGTCTATAATATTGAATGACCTCTCACAGAAACAAAGATCCGAGTATCACATGTTCTCGCTCATATAATGGACCTTGAACATCCAATGTAATACTATAAGAAAATGACTGACAGTAGTGGGAAACTATGGGGGAGGGAGATGGGATTAATGGTAGCAAATATCTGTCTGGGGATGGGGAAACACATCTTATCAATAAGGGTGTCTGAACGAAATGTATTTGTATACCTAACCCTTAACTGTACCCCACAATGCCATAATAAATAATACTGATTATAAAAAAAAGAACTCAAAAGCACAGACAACAAAAGCAAAAATAGACAAATGAGATTACATAAGACTTAAAAGTTTCTGCATGATGAAAGAAACAATCAGCAGATGAAAGAGAAAACCTAGAGAACAGAAGAAAATATTTGCAAACTGTACATTTGGTAAGGGGCTGCATTACTGTCAAAAGTTAGTTCATTGTAAGTGTATGGGTCTATTTCTGGGTTCTCTATTCTGTTCCATTGGTTTATGTGTCTAATTTTTCTGCCAGCACCATGCTGTTTTGGTTAATATAACTCTGTAGCATAATTGGGAGTCAGATAATGTGAGTCCTCCAGTTTTGTTATTTTTTCTTAAGGCTACTTTGGCTATTTAGAATCTTTTGTGGTTTTATACACATTTTAGGATTTTATTATATTTCTGTGAATAATGTCATTGATATTTTGAAGTCTACAGTTTTAAGAATTTCTAGGTATGAGGCCCAAGGCTTTGCATTGTAAACAAACTACCTCTCTCCATAATTCTTATGCATTTTTAAGTTTGAGAACCATTGCTTTAAAGAGGTAGCAATAGGATCAATTGAATAAGATGCTATTCTGTAATACAGCAGGATGAAACACACACTGTCTCGAGCAGGAGGAGATCTAGCATCTTTTCCATGTGCTCTGCTGGGTGGGATCTTGAGTAAGTGATACAGTCTCTTCGAGTACCATTTTTCTTTCTGTACAATTCTGGGAGACTTGACCCAGAGAAACTCTAAGATCTTCTTCAGTTCCATTATTTTATGAATCCACACAACAAGGCATTAAATTAATAGAACTTGTTTCAGGAGGTCATAGGACCTAATTCCCAGCACAATGTCTGATACATAATATTAATTTAATAAATATTAATTCTATGAATGAAGACAAAATATGAACATGTTCAAGCAGGAATTAAATTATCAGTTGAGTAATACGTAATGGAAAATACATTAAAGAAAGCTAAGAAAGAATTTGGGAGCTGTCTTTAAACCTGTGAGGACAATCACATTTTAACTCATATCTTCTCTTGGTGACGATCTGAAATGAATAATTGGCTGGATGTACCTTAGTTGGATCCCCAACTCAAATTTATTCTTTTATAAAAAGCTACTTTTGACAACTACTCCTTATTGAAATTCACTCACCAATCCCTTAGCAACCACAACATGATATTTAATACTCAATTGTATGCTGTCTTGCATATTTCATCTGTTTAAGGCTAATTTTTCAATGTAAACCAAGCTTTCAGAAACTAGTGTTCATGTTCTTTTTTATATGTATTCGAGTGCCCATATAGTTTTAAATACATGGGCAATCAAGAAATACTCTATTAATAGATGTTAATCTTTTGCATTTATGTAGTGCTTTGTAAGTCGTAAAGTGCTTTTAAAACTAGTTTATTTGGGCAGTTTTACTTTGAAAAACTTGACCATGGCAAGTGTTTCTGCCAGGAAGCTTCCTTTTTTTCTTCTTTCTCTAATAAACTTTGCTTGAAAACTAAAACAAAACAAAACAAAAAACTAGTTCATTTGATTCTCACCATCACTGTGAGAGGAAATCAGAGCAGATGTTATTATTCCCATTTCATAGACAAATAAACTGAGGCTTAAATAATTTATAGCTTGAATAAAATCATGCACAAAGGAGGACCCCAAAGAATCAATATTATTTTTTGGAGGACGGGCCTTGTAGTACAGGCTTCCCCCACTAGATGGGTGTTCTAGGAACCCATTGACATCAGTGTACCAGCTAGCATTGTTGTGAGAGGCTGCATTCAGCTTCAGTGAACTTTGGAGAGGAGATTTTTTCAACACGTTAGCCCATTTCATGATGAGTGATTTAGGAGCACACCTGCCCACACTGCGCTGAGTGTTTAGCAGTTTTTGACCCAAAACATCCTCATCCCCAAGCCCCATCCTCCCTATTCACCTGATCTTTCCCCCAGTAACTTTTTTGTTTACCCAGATAAAAAAAGTTCTCAAAGGGAAACATTTTGCCGACATGGAAGAGATGAAACAAAAAATGACTAAAGCATTAAAAAGTAAAACTGATGAGTTCAAAAACTGTTTTGAGCAGTGAAAAAAATTGTCTCAATTGGTATATTGCATTAAATGGAGACTACTTTGAAGGTGCCTAAAGTTTAAACATGTAAGAATAAATACAGATTTTTTAAATAAATAAATTATGTATTTAGGGGATCCCCCTCCTATTGCAGTCTCTTTCTACTATACCACCCTGCATCATATCTTACTGGAGAAAGGAGTCTGGAGCCCAGATTTTAAAATTCAAGAACTTTTCATCTTAAAAATTTCAACCTCTTCTACTAAAAATATTTGTACTAGAAAAAGCCACAAAAAAGTAGGAGAATAAAAGCCTAGAATATTATGAGTTTCAAATTAGGATGAGGAGAAACATTAATTCTTAGAGAACAGTTTTATTGCATTTCAAACTTGATAATGTCTTGGTTTTAGAATTTTCTAAATTCCTGTGCTTGAATTGTTTTTTCCTGATTTCTAGCAGCTATTTGTATCCAGATGGGTCAATTTTTCTATTCTGGGTAAATCTGAGTTCTCTTGGTTTTTATGTCTTAACCTTTTGTTATTGTTATTCAAGTTAACGTGTTAATGCTTTAAAAATAAAAAATGAGCGGGGCGCAGTGGCTCGGTCTGTAATCCCAGCACTTTGGGAGGCCGAGGCAAGAAGATTGCCTGAGCCTGGAGATTCGAGACCAGCCTGGGCAACTGAGACCTCATCTCTACAATAAATTACAAAAACTAGCTGGGTGTGGTGGCATGTATCTGCAGTTCCAGCTACTTGGAAGGCTGAGGCAGAAGGATTGCCTGAGCCCAGCAGGTCGAGGCTGTGGTGGCCATGAGCATGCCACTGCATTCCAGCCTGGGCGACAAGAGTGAGACTCCAACCCAAAAAATAAATTAAAAAATGAAAAATGAGTACAAAAATTAATGAAAACATATTAGAGAATAAATCCATTGAAATCTTTATTTAATTTTTCAACACCTATATTAGTAGATTTAGAAAACTAGTTTGTATTTAGTAAGCAAACTTAACAAATATAAATGGCCCTTCCCTCTGACTAAGTGTGTCAGTGGAGATGCAGGGCATGCAATACTTAACACGGGGCAAGCTAAGTATCTTCAAATGGCATATGGTTAAAAAGAATAACCCTTAGAAAGCACGATGAGTCCATGAATAAACTGGAAGGAAAACTTCATGTAAATAAGTAACACACAGTTAGAAAAACAATGAAGCAAATTAATTTAAAAAAATAATTTTAAATATATTTATTTTTGCAGCACATTTTTCCATTTCATGATGAATGATTTAGGAGCACACCTGCCCACACTGCGCTGAGTGTTTAGCAGTTTTTGACCAAAAACATCATCCCCAAGCCCCATCCTCCCTATTTACCCACATTTAAAAAAATGCTTGATCAAAATAGGTTACTTTAAGCCGGGCTCGGTGGCTCAGCCTGTAATCCCGCGCCTTTGGGAGGCTGAGGTGAGTGGATTGCCTGAGCTCGCGGGTTCGAGAACCGCCTGGGCAGGCGAGACCTCATCTCTACAATAAATAAAAAAATTAGCCGGGCGTGGTAGCGCGCGCCTGTAATTCCGGCTACTCAGAAGGCTGAGGTGGAAGGATCGCCGGAGCCCAGCAGGTCGAGGTTGCGCGACAGAGTGAGACTCCAACTCAGAAAAAAAAACAAACAAAAAACAAACAAAAAATAGGTTACTTTACCTATTCAAGAACCAGTAATAGCTGGCTTGAATTCACTTGATTAGAAACTAATGACAAGCTAGAACAAAGTAAGGAAATTAAAATTTCTGAAGGTCATTCAAAATATGTATCAGAAATGTGTATAAACAGTTAAATGAGTTTTTTTTTTTTTTTTTTTTGAGTTGGAGTCTCACTCTGTTGCCCAGACTAGAGAGCAGTGGCCACTCCTGGCCACCACAGCCTCGACTTGCTGGGCTCCAGCGGTCCTTCCGCCTCAGCCTTCCGAGTAGCCGGAATCAGGAGTGCGCTACTACACCCGGCTAATTTTTTGATTTATTGTAGAGATGAGGTCTCGCCTGCCCAGGCGGGTCTCGAACCCATGGACTCAGGCAATCCACTCACCTCAGCCTCCCAAAGGCGTGGGATTACAGGCTGAGCCACCGAGCCCAGCATGAATTTTTAAAGAAATAACTTTTTCCACAATAGGTTTGGTTCATTCAAGATTACAAAATTGCATACATAAAAGATAATGGATCAATACAAGTAGATGAAATATATTATACAACGTCAATGTTTTATTCAATGCAAAATAATGAGCCAGATTCTCCCCAGTTCCCATAGCAGCTCTTTGATAGAGAGAAAGTGCTAGTAAGTATCTAGGCAGTAAGAAAACTACTAAAGCTACTAACAAAATTGTGCTACCCTTTGAGTGTGACAACTCTGCTAATCAGATACTATATGTAGGTAAAATTGTTTTAAGTTGTGATTTGAGTATCTTAGATCTATTCATTGAACCATCTCTGCCCAGGGCAAATTTGTTAGGTGGGACTTGTCTTTGACTCCCTTAAAATTTATTTCTTGGAATAATAATAACAGTATCAGTGAACACTTACTGAGCACTTACTGTGAACTGGGCACTGTGCTAAGCATTTTATGACAGGAGTCATATTCTTCACAACAACACTATGAAATAGTTACTATCAATCATTATTCAGACTTTGCAAACTGAAACACAGAGAGGTCAAATAACTTGTCCAAAATCACCACCCAGTAATTGCTAAAACTGAAACTTAACCCAAAACTTAACTCCTACAATATTTGCGACTAACTCCTTCATGATAATACCATACACACCTACAATTTTCCAGATTTTAGAGTCCAGAATTCCCTCTCCCCTGCCCATCAGTTATTTAGTGACTTCCATTGTAATAACTCCCTTGAGACTTCTAGAGGTTCTGTATTTACCCCTCTCCAGTTTTAATCACTCATCTCCCCAACTAACCTTCTCTGAGTGCCCTCCTCTTGACTCAACGTTGTAAAGAATGCAGCTGACTAAATAAGTGCCACTATGGTATGGATGCCTCACAGACTTCCTTACCACTTTCAGGTATAGTCATGAATTTATATAAGCTTTTTATAACAAATTATACTGAATAAATTACTACTAAAAAACTTCCAACAGAGATAAGCTGAGCCTTCTCAGCATCTATTAGTTTATCCATTTACACAACATATGAGGTTGACTGTGTCCATCCATATCTCTCCTCTGGTCCTTTGTGACTAGTGACAGATAACTAGACAGGATTAGGAATACAGGTACATGGTTATGCCGTCACAGAGGGTTTTTTTTCCTTTATGTAAATATTACTGATATGAATTTAGACCAAACCTGGGCTCTGGGTCTTAAAACTATGAGCTACCCAATTTAATCTAACAAGTGTTACTGATACCAGTTCCAATATTACTGAAGCAGTGCACTAAAATGGTCTCTTAACAGCTTGAAAAAAATAATATGCCTCCCTAAAAACCTAACTTTTAAATAGGGAGTGACCTAGGTGCTTAGAAAGATTAGTATTTCATGTGACCTAGATCACAAAGGCGGTACTTGATCATAACAGTCTTGGTATATATTGTATTACAGCTTAAAAATGAAAATATAAATTTTTTTTTTATTTAACAGCAAAATCCAGAATTGGCAAAACTTCCCATACTCTCCAACAAACTGTCTGACACAGAACTCTATAATAAAGAGAAATAACCTTTTTAGGGAAAAATTAGACTTGCATTTCAACTGCCTTACTTAAAAATTATTACACCAAGTGCATATTGGTGTGCCCAGTAGGAAACCTTTTGGTTCTATATTTTAAAGTTTAGCATGTTTTATAAGTATGGGTGATAAAAATATTACTTGAGCAGAAGTATTAAGAAGAAGTTCCCTGTAATTTGCAGCCAAAGTATAGCAAATAAACAGCATTATTTGAAGGCAAATAAACAGTATCATTTGGTTTAAACCTAAGTTAAGAATTACCATTTTATGTAAATCAGCTACTTATTAACTATCTAGAGTAAATGTATTTTCATAATAGACGTTTTGCTATTTTTCTCTTACATAAATTAAAAAAAAATAGTTTTTCCCTTTTAGGTCAAAATGTAATTGGGAATGAAATATCTTGGTGACAAACAGTCACATGGGAAAGTGTTCTCAGTATATCATTAAGAGCAAAAGCAGGACACATAACTGCATATTCAGTATAATCCCAGTTTTACATATATGAGCACACAGTAAGCAGAATAAATAACTAGAATGAAATACAATAAAATGTTAACAATGATTATTACTGGGTGGTGGGATTACAAGTGGTTTTGTTTTTTCTTTATATTTTCTAAATTTTCTACGATGTTTATTACTTTTATAAAAAGTCATAAACAAATATGTAAAAAAACCCTGTAGTCTCAAGGAATGTTAGGAATATCATTTAATCTATAAACATACTCATCCATTGACTCGCCTTTTCAAAAAAAATGTTTTCTTTTTTTGAGTCGAAGTCTCATTTTGTTGCCCAAGCTGGAGGGCAGTGGCACTCTGCTCACAGCCACCGTAGTCTCAACCTGCTAGGCTCAGGAGATCCTTCTGCCTGAGCCTTCCAAATTGCTGGAACTACAGGTGTGTGCCACCACTCCTAGCTAATTTTTTGATTTATTGTACACATGAGGACTAGCCATATTGCCCGGGCTGGTCTCAGACCCATGGCTCAGGCAGTCCTCTCGCCTCTGCCTCTTAAAGTGCTGGAATTACAAACGTGAGCCACCACACCTGGCTGGCTTGTCTCTTCAACAGATTTATAATGATCCCCATTCACTTTTAGATAGTGAAATCAAAGGATTTCACTATCTAAGTCTATGTTTTTGCAGATCTGAGAAGGACTTGTGTCATTTGAAATGCATGTTTGTATGGAATTTTCTTTTTGCCATAGTCTTGAAAATATTGTTGTTGTGCTATTTGAAACTCACCCCATTCCCTCCCCTTTCTTTTCCTCACTAGTTAGATAACATGAAAAATTTTAATTGGTAGAAGGCTTTGACGAGGTATGGATATATTTTACCCAAATTAAAAGCATGCTCAACTGGTGTCAAAGAGAACCAGGAAAAGTTAGATGCAACATCATTATGTAAAAAAAAGAAAAAGGAAAAGGAAAAAATAGCAAAAGTAGCAACATTTGTTTATATTTGTGGTAATTTACTTGCTGATGCTACCATTCAAATATGCTGTCGCGGACAGCCCTGTTGTCTATGACAGAATGTTAAATTTATTCCATTGGTGTTGGAGTAGTTTTTTGGTTAACTAAAGTCAATTAAGAATGATATACATGTCAGCTTGGAATTCAATCAAATCTTCACATGAGCACTCCATGTTTTTCCCTTTTTTGATTCGCCCAATACCTTATTATTCCCAACATTTTTCTTTTTATCAAAACCTTATTTTGGTGAGGAAATATCCACTTTAAAAGAAAAAAAGTGCTTACAACACAAAGGCTTAGAAAAAGAAACACTAAGAGAAATAAATAGATGTTTATTAGTTGGAAATCATTTATTGTCTCTATAAAAATTTAAATAAAAATCTTACAAAAATTCACATTACAATTTGATGTGGTTTTATGGTGATAGTATGTTTCAGAGGTAGTACCAGTAAAATGGGATGAAATCTTGCTAAAAGGAATTGCTTAACAAGTTAATGCAAAATAAGATTTCAATGTGGAACAATATATACTCAGTATACACTTTAATGGAACAATCATAATTACATACGCATGAAAATATCACTTTACTCTCTTTTCACCCTTAGCAAATTTACTCTTAATAAAGATTTGTTTTGAGCAATGGTATGTTGACAGTAGGCTCGCAAGTTAGTAGGCTCCTCCAATATATTATTAAGGAGCATAGCTTGGTAAAAAGCATGATACAGAGCTGTCTGCCAAGGATAACACAAACTTTAAAGAGAAATTTACCCACTTACTCATCATTTAGGTATAATGGTACTGATGACTCTCTTAAAAAGTTAATGTACCAAATTTTTGCCAGTTTAGGACCTAAATGAAATCTAATATATTAAAAAATAGACAATATCCCTGGTATATCATCGCTGTGATGTGGGAAAAGGGTAAGAATTAAAGTTTTCAGAATTTCTTTAAAATAGTATCATAAGCTATCAGACTGAGATGAAACTATCTCCTGGAAATGGGTTGAAGCCTCTCCCCCTCATACATACAAAAAAAGGGCAATGAAGTTAGTTTTGGAGCCCAGAACTATTTTAAATCCACCACTTATGTGTTTTTTCCTAAAAACTTACAAACTGCTGAATATGAAAGTGCCTCACAATAGACATTACTGTCTTTAGAGAAATAGCCTACTGGACATCTTTTGAGGTCTTGGTATCATAGAGAGAAGAGAATATGATTGGGCCTCAGCCTTTCTTCTCCAATAATAACAAACATCCCTATCACATGACTGCAATGGCAGTACAAAAGTCCTGATGCTGGTAACTGACCTAACAACAATATATCCCCAGGTTCCATGAAGAGACTAATATTCTTTTAATGTTTTCCTTGCATGTGCTAATTTTCCTATTCTCCAGGGCAACTGCAATTCTCATTTTCTTGTGACTAAGTTTTGCTTGGCTGAAATGAGGAAGGTACTTTCCTCTTTTTAAATACATATTTTGGAAAGTAAGCGCTCTTACGTATTTCTTGCTTCTAAACCACTTGGCTTTCCCTAAGCTTAAAGCAGACATGAACATGTAGTGAAAGAAAAGAAAAAAAGTTTTTTTTCACATTGGCTTCTATTTCCCTGAGAGTTGTTTCAGATAGTATGGCCTGTTTTAATATTGTCAAAGCCCTAAAGAAACACTGGTTGATTTTTATCCCCAGCCATGAAGATATTCATAACAGCAGTCATAAGCTGATTGTTTTTCCTGCTCTAAAATTTTTCAAAATCAATTCTAATCTATATGCATGAAAAATATACCTTCTTCATAATATTTTAAAATAATTGACCTTGACATCTTTTTCGGTCTACTATGCATAATTTCAATCAGCCAATTATGATTCTTTTTTTTTTTTCTGGATATGTCTGTTTCTTTTTGTTCCTGCTACAGAACAATCACATTCCCTATTAGAAGTGTTTTAATTCTAATGAAAGTAAAATAAATAATTCTGGTGATGAAACACCAATGCCAAGACAAAAGAAGTCCTTAATGTACTTTTATGATTTATATAGCTTCTATTTTAAC
This sequence comes from Cephalopachus bancanus, assembly GCA_027257055.1. Taxonomy (NCBI): domain Eukaryota; kingdom Metazoa; phylum Chordata; class Mammalia; order Primates; family Tarsiidae; genus Cephalopachus; species Cephalopachus bancanus. The sequence continues at coordinate 107,604 of JAPVLO010001076.1, forward strand.
ATAATTCTAAACAGAGACAAGAAAATCATCTATGATTCCTCTCAAAATTATAGACAAGGACTCTTAGGAGTCACACCTAACACAGTCTTTATAGTTATTAAAATTTTTACTTAAATAAGTTTGTTATTATCCCAGAAGTTAACAAGAAATATTCTTTGTGAAGTTTGCAGCTTGCTGAGAAATCCATTGACCAGCATGGTGCCTTTCTTATAGCAGGAGTGCAGCCAATTTTTTTTTTTTTTTTTAATTTAGTGGCTAATTGCTGAGGTGTGACAAACACAAGCAATAGTATTGAAAGATGTGGGAAATAATCACCTATCCATATTTTGAAATGAGAACCAAATAAGAAGAAGGGGCTTAAAGTGAAGCAGAAGAAATTAGAGTTGAAAGATAAATTCAATGACTGGGAAGTAGACTCTAGGAGAGACTTGAAGACCCGGAATATGTTCTTGCTACTTATGAAATGTTTCCTATATTTGCTGCATATAGTGGGGACTCTGTCTCATGGAGGAATTGGTGTGACTGATAAGCTTAATCCTTAATGACTGAGGTTCTGTTACTTTGTGTTCTTTTCTTTGAATGGAATTTGTCCTGTCAGTAAGGAATACCTAAACACTGACTGCCAAAAAAATATGACTCTCAGCTGAAAGGTAATTTGCCTGACCACTAAAATATTTCTGCTAACAAAGGAATTGTAGCAGTATGGCAGCAATATAAAATCAAACAAATAATTTGACAACATGAAGGACATTAATTCACCTTAACTAATTATGTGGTGTGGGGGGAGCATTTCAAGGTTAAAGACATTCACGACTGTCTTTCTGGATTTGTAAATTGATATTGGTGAATTTAAAGATCAAAATTGGCTCTAGCTAAACTATTTAAAAATATCTCAAGTGGAAATTTGGCAACCAAACAGCCATTTAGCTACTTCATTAATTTTTTAGGTATAGATAGTAATTTAATCACACAATACAATTCCACATTGCCATATCACAAAAATATGACACGGTGAACTTAAGGAGAAACTGATATTTTTCCATCTATGGGTCTTGATAATACCATCCGGTACCTTGGAAAGGAAGATCTGCAAAGAACTGTCTACAGTGTATTGCTATCTGGTACCTACTAACAGAACAACTGGAAAGCATGCCCATTGTAGGTGTGTACTCATAGAATAGTATCTAGGATATTTAGAGGGTTGTGATTTCCAACCAAGTAGTACAGCTTTTTAAAAATATTATCCTTGGCTGATTGCTCTGTACAGGCCTCATATGAAAATGAAGTAAATTTTGTGGTAATGTTGAGTGACAAAATAAAGAAAAAACCTCAGTGGCTTACTTTGAATTCCTGTTTCATAAAATGTAAGAACTGAAAAAATATTATGAAGATGGTAAAAAAAATATGAAGATGGTGATAACTTGAAATATTTGTGCAACATTTCATTTAATTCAGTTACATAAATTTAGTAGTAGAGTGTGAATCTTATCAATATTTGTCATTCGCAGTAATGAAGAATTTTCATTAAGACTAATATTTTATAGCATTTTGTTTCTGTACAGTAATTCAGAATTAACTTTCCATTATGTTCCCCCTTCCCACAAATATTTGAGTTAGATAATAGAAGAATATCCGTAATTTACAATTACAAACTTATAATCACATTATTTTTCAATCATCATCTTAAGTCAAATTCTCATAGGGGTTAAAAAATAAATCCTAGATGTTAAATAATATTTTAAAGTATTATCTTTAATTTTCAGTCCACTTTCCTGAGTAAAAGTGAATGTGGATGATAGAAAAAGAAGAGAGAAATAAGGAAGATGCAATGGCTACAAAAACAAGATTAATCAAACTTTTATCAACTTGACAAGTAATGTTGAAATACCTTTATTTTTGTGTCTCTGGTTAAAACTATTGCTAAATTAAGATTCTTCTGTTAAAAACAAAAACAAAAACAAAAAAACTTTCAGAAATTAGACATAATGCATTTCATGGCTGAACTGCTCAAAATTAAATACAAATTTTTCCAGAGTTCCATCAGTTTAGGAAAAAAAAACAACAACAAAACTATCAAACAATGCTTTTAAAGTTCACATACATTGTTTTTGTATTGTAGCCATTGTATCTTGTGTATCCTTCACAGACTATGTCTGTTTCAACAATGTGTTTTTCCAACTGAGGATTATTGAAACAATAGAATGCAGTTATCTTGAAATGCACACCTGTTATGCAGCCATAAGGCTGGATCATATTTATTCCTCCCACTCTTAAATCACAAACTGTCTGAGGCATTTTTCTCTGATAAAGAAGACACACTGAATGAGGTATCATCAGGCTCCGGCGAGGCATGACTGAAATCCATCTCTTCTAATTCAGGAGGTAAATCTGAGAGCAGTGCCTGAGTTAGAAAGATCAATTTTTTTGGATTAGTATGTGGATGGACTTTTTTCCCCAGTTTATGATAATAGTTTTAATCCTCTCATGTTGATTTATTTAAAGAAAAAAATCATTTCTCTTTCACAGTCTTATACGACATATAATAAAAGAAAATTATTTCATATACTATTAAGGCAGTAACAAAATATTAGATTTTTTTCTTTTTTTTAAAGTGTATACTTTGACTTTTTATTTTTCCAAATATCTATAAATTGTTAAAAGTGGCATTATTGTAATAGGCAATTATTCTTTTTTTTTTTTTTTTTTGAGTTGGAGTCTCACTCCATTGCTCAGGCTGGAGTACAATGGCATACTCATTGCTAACAAGCAAGTAATATAAATTATATATCCAAATTTTTAGATTCAAAGACATTCAAGGTTAGAGTGTAATGATATTGCATATATTTCCTTATTATCTTTTGAATCAAGTTAAAACTCCTTACCTAACATTTGATGCTTTCTATGAACCTATTCCACATTCATTCTTTGCTTTCTCTGGGAAATAGTTATTAAATACTCACTATATGCAAGGCATTCCATGAAATAATACACGTGTCTTTTAAGTTTTTATACCTATTATTATTTTTATTTAGAAAAAGTGTTGCTTTTTCTTTTGTCGATTCATATTCTATTAATTCTCTGAATCGATGTCAGGTCTTGTTCCATGAACTCCCTTAGAAAACTCAGAGAACTGGATAAAAAATATGTGGTGTAAGCCGGGCTCTGTGGCTCAGCCTGTAATCCCGCACCTTTGGGAGGCTGAGGTGAGTGAATTGCCTGAGCCCGCGGGTTCGAGACCCGCCTGGGCAGCGAGACCTCATCTCTACAATAAATCAAAAAATCAGCCGGGCGTGGTAGCGCATGCCTGTAATTCCGGCTACTTGGAAGGCTGAGGCGGAAGGATCGCCGGAGCCCAGCAGGTTGAGGCTGCGGTGGCCGGGAGCGGCCACTGCACTCCAGTCTGGGCGACAGAGTGAGACTCCAACTCAAAACAAAACAAAACAAAACAAAAGAAAAAAATATGTGGTGTATATACATGATGGAATATTATGCAGCCATAAAGAAGGACAAAACTATGAACTTCACAGCAACTTGGATGGGCTTAGAGGCTATAATACTGAGTGATCTATTGCAGAAACAAAAAACTGAGTATCACATGTTCTAACTCATAAGCGGACCTAGAACAATTATTGGAACACTATAAGAAAGGGGTTGGCAGTAGTGGGACGCTGCTGGGGGAGGGCATACATAACTCATCAACAAGGGTGCCTGCATAATTAACATTTGTAAACCTACCCCTGAAGTGTACCACATATACTCAAAATAAAAAAATTAAATAAAAAAATAAGAAGAACAAAAACCACACAAATACTAGATGTTGAGTGTATGGATTATATAGAGTGGAACCCTGTACAAAGGGGAAATCAGAAGGGAAATGCGTAACTGTTTTGAGCCAAGTGCTTTGAAGTAATTGATGTAAGTGATTTTCATACCAGTTTTGAGTCACTGATCACTGCTAAAGGGTCTTAAAATTGTGTTCTTTATTAAAATATTCATGCCAGTTATGCTATCTTTTAGAGATAGTCACATTTCACAAAAGAGTATTCTGCTCTTCAGCGGGAGAATGGACTTAGCAGTTAGGAAAAAAGTTTAGCTATTCTGCTTTAGCCTAAATTCTAACAACTTAAAAAGACCAAGTGATTTTTTTTTTCTTTCTTTAACTATGTGCATATCTATAGATGACTAAACACCTACTAGGCACAGCTGAACCAGTGGATCCAGCTGTAGAAATGATGAATCTGGAGGGCTGCTCATTTTTCTGCTGGAGTAATCAGGTTAAGTCAAGAACCATGGCCTAATTGCCATGGTCTAATTGTTTCATCTGGAGTTGTAGAACATATATCTATACTGGAAAAATAAAAGATGAATCAAGTTGTATGTGACTGACAGTGCTGATGCTCACTTAGCCATAAGAAATTCTGAATTATATGATTGACTTGCTGCTCTCAATACTAAAAATAATGTAGCATATCTGGTAATTTTTAGATAGCATTACTTGTAGTGTGGGCTTTGGGTGCAGTGGTAAATAAGGACCAAGGGAACAGGAACAAATGAAAGCTTGTCACTACCCAATTAAACAACAGAAGATAAGGCATGTTGGAGAACATATAAAATCCACTGTTGAAAAATAAGACAATATTCTCCTATTCTTTTTATGAAAATGAATGACAGCTAAAATCCTATATTTTTGCCTTGTGGCACAGAGGCGAGATAAAAAGTTTCTCTTTTCTTTGTCAGGCTGTGTATGGAAAGACTAACTCCTATTTGGGGGAATGCTATTGTTTACTTTCTATGATTAAATTGCACATGAACTTCTTGTTGAAGCAGAGCATTTACACAGTAAGGTAACCTAAAGGTACTACATGCTTTTTAAGGTGCTGGGTTGCAGAAATAAGGCACAGAGCCATTTTCTTCTAGAACAGTGGTTTACCACTAACCCAGTCCAAGTGCAATGGAGCCTTTGCTGACATTTGCTGATCAGTCTACGAGAAGTACATCACTGGATTTAGTTCACTTTGCAATTTTGAAGATGCCATATTAAAGGGGAAAAAGTGTTCAAACTAACACTCACTGAACTTATGTTTAGAGTCAGAAAGTCAAGTGGATGAGGAGGTTTAATGATAGAATATCGGGGAGACCTGCAAATCAGAGAAACACTATTACTTATTTCTTTATCATTGCACTACATGTGGTTGACTGACTAAAATGAATGTGGTAAGAAATATAAAACATTAATATGTGAAGCAGTATAGGACACTACTAATATATAAAGTTCATTTGTAATTCTTCCTTTAATATTTCACTTGATTGCAACATTGGTACATCTAACAAATTTTGGGATTATACTAATTGTTGGAGTTGCCTTTTTCATAGATATTAAAGTAAACATAATTAACTTTATTACAAGTTCTTCATGAATGATAACTATCTTCAAAGTCTGACCTAGTGTGTTAGTCTTCCCAAGAGATAAAAGTATTTCCCAAGTATACAATTAGTTTCTGTAACACTTACTGTAGGACCTAGAGTATGAATTCCAAGTACTGTAGCATTAATAATTCTTATCCTCCTTGCAAAGTGGAGAAATAGAAATTCAAGAAAGGTAATTGACCTGATTAGGATCAAACAGTGAATTATCAGGGGAAGAAAGATCGTAACTAATGACTTAGTACAATGCTGGCAACATAATTTTGGTTTTAAAATGGCAACTGATTTAATAAGAAATACAATCTTTAGGTAATCCAAGGTTTCTGTCAGAGAGTGTCATATTTTTTTCCAAACTCTAGACTTTGCTTTTGGATCAAAATATTCTGTAGACCACTCATCACAATTTACCCAAATCAAGATGAATGGAAAAACACAGAAGATGATTTTTAAATGAACCAGTGACACAATAGTTCTCTTCTATTAGGTAGAACAAAAAATATTTCCTTGTAGAAATAAACCTCGAAGTATTTAATAATGTAAAGACCAGTAGTTTAATAAATCACCTGGATAACTTTTGAGGACTATTACTGATGTCCTCCATATTTTGAAACCATATTTTGAGGTTTATTATACCCAATCTCAACTATGGAAATCAAAAGTTTCTATTTGGGATGCTAATTACATTGGCTATGATCATAGTTCAGTACAATTTTCGTATCACTTTTTTCAGCCAATTTTTGTTCATATCTTAATTTATTAGTTCTGTATCAGAGGAAAAGTAGAAGAGAATGATAAAAAATAATACACAGCCGGGCACAGTGGATCATGTTTGTAATACCAGCACATTGGAAGGCTGAGGTAAGAGGATTGCCTAAACTCAGTGGCTCGAGACCAGCCTGGGCAACTTGGCAAGACCTTGTCTCTACAAAATATCAAAAAATTAATGGGGCATGGTGGCACATGCCTGTAGTTCCAGCTACTTGGAAGACTAAGGCGGAAGGATCATCTGAGCACAGCAGGTCGAGGCTGTGGTGGCCATGAACATGCCACTTCACTTCTGCCGAGGCAACAGAATGAAAATTCAGCTAAAAAAAATGATAATAAAATAAAATAAAAAATACACATTGGTTAACTTTTCTTATTTGTTACTGGTCTTGGGGAAAAAACCAAGCCAAAGATGGGTTAGAATTAGAAAATAAAATGGAACCTGTGTGTTATTCTTAGATGTCAAGAAACATAGATAACTGTTAGTTAGTTGGTCATATAACTTTTAGTTGAAAATCATGCTATGACTTTTGAGACTCAGACCATACTCCAAGTTATTTTTATTGCTTGGATCTTTTTTTTTTTTTTTTTTGAGTTGGAGTCTCACTCTGTCACCCAGACTGGAGTGCAGTGGCCGCTCCCGGCCACCGCAGCCTCCACCTGCTGAGCTCCGGCAATCCTTCCGCCTCAGCCTTCCAAGTAGCCGGAATTACAGGCATGCGCTACCACACCCAGCTGATTTTTTTTTGATTTATTGTAGAGATGAGGTCTCGCTGCCCACGCGGGTCTCGAACCCGCGGGCTCAGGCAATCCACTCACCTCAGCCTCCCAAAGGCGCAGGATTACAGGCTGAGCCACCGAGCCCGGCTTATTGGTTGGATCTTATTTTGTTTTACTTTTACAGTTATTCAAAATTTATAGCATCCGTGAGACCATGTTCAAAACTATAACTATTATTCATTTAAAATGTTTATTTTAGGTTCCTAAAAAAATAAACATTTTCAATATGTCATGGAATATGCATAACTCACATATTAAAGCAATGTTCTTAAATAAAGTTTGCAAGGGTAACTGAAAGCTACTGTTTTGAGATGCCTGTGATGGGGGGAGGGAACTGAAGGAGCAAAATTCATTAATGGACACATACTATACACGCTGGTTTGAGTCTCATGGGTAAATTCTTTTGGTTTAAATTTTGTGGTTTAGGCTTTCAGTAAAATTTATAAAAACTTTTTTCTAGCCGGGCTCAGTGGCTCAGCCTGTAATCCCGCGCCTTTGGGAGGTTGAGGTGAGTGAATTGCCTGAGCACGAGGGTTCGAGACCTGCTTGGGCAACTTGGTGAGACCTCATCTCTATAATAAATCAAAAATCAGTTGGGCATGGTAGCGCATGCCTGTAGTTCCAGCTACTCGGAAGGCTGAGGCGGAAGGATCGCCGGAGCACAGCAGGTCGAGGCTGCGGTGGCCGGGAGTGGCCACTGCATTCCAGTCTGAGCGACAGAGTGAGACGCCGACTCAAAAAAAAAAACAACAAAAAACAAAAAAAAATTTCTTTGAAAAAAATGGGAGACATAGGATGCTATGACTAATTTTTTTCCTCTGGAGACGTTTCGAATGGTCTATGCCCGTACAGTATTTCTTGGATATAAGGAATGGATTTTTGTACTCCCGAAATTTCTTGATAAATAAAAGCCTTTGAAACTGCTTCCTAAATAATGGTTATCTGTATTTCACACTACTTACATAAAGCTCTCTGATCAAGTATCAGTGTGGTGGCATACCACTTAAAGGCAAATTTGGTAGCATTTTGTACTAAATGAAACATTTATTGTAATTCTATAATTCTTTTTGGCATAACTGAAACAGTATTATAAAGATTTTGCATGAAAATATGAGATAGAATGTAATTTGGGAGGAATTTGTTGACAAAAATCCACAGCAATAAACAAAAGACATTACATTTCATTTTTGGAAGAGAAGACTCAAACACTATTAAAATTGAAAAATAGTAAGTAATACTCTGTGGTCACAAATAATGTCACAAAGTAATTTTATATTTTCTTAGTGATGAGCAATATGTTATAGATTAGAAGATATCCAAACATTTGTGAACTCTAATTGGGGGTGGCAGGAAATGAAGGTGTAGAAGAAAGACTAATACATGCTTTAACTCTTTCATTCACAAATGGTCCCAAAACACATGTCTTTCTAGTTAGGGTAGCCCCATATCTACCAAAATTTTAAGAAATTTCTTGTAAAATAATTTAAAAATTATTTTCCCCACTTAAAGTCTTGTCTGGAATTAGTAATCCATGTTAAGCAGTTATCTTGATTTTCTACTAAAGCAGCACAAAAAATCTGAACATTTATTTTCAAGAAAACTGTTTAAAAAGGACATGAAATAACAAACACTTCCTCCATGCCAAGCAGAAATAAAATTTAAAGATGAAATGATATAAAAAATTCAAATATGACATGCAAATTTTCAACATCACACATTGCAGTTTACTAGTCTCTTTTGGAACTTACCTTCTGTTGTTCCTTATCATCAGCTTTCATAGCTAGTATCAAGCTTCTAACAAAAGTCTGAAGTTTAAAGTATTTTTGCTTTTGAATCTCTAGCTCATTTTCAATGAATCTGACTTCTTCATTCTGAAGGAGAATACATTAAAACAATACAATTACCTTCTGTAAACCTTTGACTGCTTGATGCAGTCAAACCTTTAAATGTTTGATGCACAAAAAAATTCCAGAAGACATAAAAGAATTTAAAGCACGAAAAAGTTATTCTGTTACTCAAAGATTGCCTTTTAAGCAAATAACCAGCAGAAAGCAATTTTCAATGTTAAAAATTCAATCAAATAAATTCCAGGAAGAGAAAGACCAAGAAGCAGCTCCCTTGTTGGAAAGACTGCTCTTGTATCAAACATAAATAGTATTTAGATTAGGATTAAGAGTGGAGTCCATTGACTCCAAGAACAATAGTAGATGCAGTAATATTGAATGTACGACTCAGCAAGTCAAATACTGATAATTGAAAAGGCTATGTTATACCAAAGATGGACTGAAATTACTAAGACGTTTTTAAGTAGTTTACTGAGCCCTTCACACTTAAGTCAGAATTTATTATTCAGAAAATATCTTCAAATGTACCACAGTGTACCACTAATGTGAGACCCAATTTCTCTTCTCAATGCTTGCTAGTTGTGTAGTAAAACAAACAATCAACCACTGGACTAAAATTTAGGAGTACTAGGACTACTGATAACTGTATAAACTTGGATGGGCCAATTAACTTCTCTGTAACTCTGTTTACTCATCAGTAAAATGGATATTATACTGGTATTCATTGACAGTTTTAGCTTTGAGGGTAATACAGCTCTAATAAGATAATGGCTATAGATGTACTCTGAATAGATTTACAGTTGAAGCTACAGTAATCAAGGAAGTGTGATATTGGCATAAGAGTAGACATATAGATCAATGGAACAGAATAGAGAGACCAGAAATAAATCTACACATATATGGTTGATTGATTTTCAGGCAATTCAATGACCAAAGAAAGTATAGGCGTTTAACAAACAGCAATTGAACAAATATAAATCACATGTCAAAAAAAAATCAGCCCTTACCTTACATCATAGACAAAATGTAATTAAACATGCTTTACCAACTTAAGTGTAAAACCTAACACTATATAACTTCTAGAGGAAAACAAGAGAAAATCTTTGTGATTTTGGATTTAGTCAACAATTTAAATTAGAACACAAAAAATATGACACTTAAAAGAAGAAAAACTTCTTTTAAAAAAACTTAGTTTTTCAAAAGACACTGTAAAGAAAATAAGAATACATGCTACATATTGGGAAAAAATATTTGTAGATTACGTATCTGAAAAAAGACTTGTATACAGAATACATTAAAATCTCTTACAACCCAATTACAAGGCCAGCAACAGAGTACGAAGCAGGCAAAATATTGAACACACACGCCATCAGAGAAGATGTCGGAATGACCAACAAGTGTGTGAAAAAATGCTTAATACCATTTGTCATTAAGGAAATGCAAATTAAAAACTCAATGAGATACTAGTACTGACATACTACAATGGTTACATTTAAGGAGATTGACAATACCAGGTGCTGACAAGAATGTGGAACACAATGCATACTTTATTGGTGGGAGTGTAATATGGTAAAGCCACTTTGGAAAATATTTTGGCAATTTCTTATACAATTAAGCATACTCTTTCTTACCATGTGACTCAGAAATCCTACTCATAGGTATTTAGCCAAAAGAAATAAAAGCACATGTACTTGAAAAAGACCTATACATGAATATTTATAGCAGATGTATTCATAGTAACCCCAATTTGGAAACAGTCCAAGTTTTCATTAGCAGGTAGATAAACAAACTGTGGTGGTGTTTACACAACCATGTCCACTTGTCAAAATTCATTTAACTGTATATATAAAGAGGTGAATTTTACTGCATGGAAATTATACATCAATAAACCTGGTTAAAAATTAAAACAACTCAAATAAAAATAATGCTTTTTCTTTTTAACAAAGGCTTTGTACCCTTTGACCATCATCATTTCTTTCCCCACCCTTCTCCTAACCTCTGGTAATCTCCATTCTACTCTCTGCTTTTTTGGATTTGATTGTTTTAGATTCCACATATAAGTCAGATCATGAGATATTTGTCTTTCTTTGCCTGGTTTATTTCACTTAGCATAATGTTCTCCAATTTCATCCAGGTTTTTGCAAATCATAAAATTTCTTTTTTAAAAAGCTGAATAAGCCATTGCCTTGAGGAGCTATGGTTTGGCCATATGCTCTTTGAGCTATGGCCAGGAGATGTTTTCTTAAGCTTTGGCCCCCTCCCCTGCCTTGGGGATTTGAATCTCTTCTTTCTTACTCTCTCTCTCTAATTTACCTTTTAAATAAACTGTATTTTTTAATCTAAAAAAAAAAAGATAGTATGCATGGTGAATATAGTAAATAATAATGTATTGTACATTTCAAAATTGCTAAAAGCGTAAATTTAAAATGTTCTCATCACAAATATGATAAGTATTTCAAGTGATGGCTGTGTTAATTAGTTTCATTTAATTATTCCATATTGTATTCATAAATCATAATATCACTTTACACCCTACAAATATACACAACTACAATTTGTAAATTTACAATAAAAAATAAAAATTGCTAAAAATAAATAATAAGCCAGCTCCCTTGCCAAAAACCATTAAAGTAGGCTATGAATATTCTCTGAACTTGAAGAATTGGTCTCAAAGAACATAGCAGGACCTTTAATAACATTTGTTCAAAAAACTGCATAAAATATATTACAATTAGTTGATTTTATGGGTATTTTTGTTGTTTCAATTGAGAGGTGGCTGCGTATTAATGAAATTTGGTATGTGAACTTGTTTACTACATTGTTTATTTTATCAGCTCAGTTGAGAAATTATTTTCTTTGGTAAAACTGTTTCCTTTCAGAACATTTAATATCAAGTGACTTATCTGTACAAATTGAATTCCTTATCCAGAGGCATTCTATAACAAGTAAGCATTATAATAAAATTCAACATGTTCCCGTTATAATACATTTTACTAATTTTAAACTTTGCTTTTATTAGTATTCATTGACTGAACAGTAGTATTAGTAAAATGCTGACCAAGAAGTCTTTTCAAATACAGGTGATTTGAATGCACAGTCATTAATTCACATTTGCAAAAGTCACAAAGAAGTATTTTTCATTATACAGCTCTCCAATTCTCCATGCAAATATTTCTTTTTCTGAGTAGTTATGCAATATTTGAAAAATATAAGTAGCTTTATGATAATTTAATATTGCAGGCATTTTCTTGTCAGAGCTGGTTTTTACAAGTCGATTAAACACTTCCAATATTATAGGGAGTAATTTATGTGTACTTTAGAGATTTTCTAAGTAAATCAAATGTGTGTGAGAGGAACTAGTAAGATAACACCAGTTTCCAAGTTTCACATAACAAGATCTAGCTCATTTTTCTTGTTAAAACCTTCCCTTACTTTCCCAGTAAGCTTTGTCAATTCTTTGCAAGATGATTGTAGGGAGAACTCATTCCCATATGGATTAGAACTTAGAACTTTGATCTCTGAACAGGCTATTAATGACTGCCAGGCCTGCGGTGCTATTTTATGATATAGCTACTACTGCTTCAGATACTGAGCTCATCAACTTGTCTCATAAGAATTTGGGGTAAGTTAAAACTCCTACCATTATGGATTTCTACTGATGCATATCAATCAGAGACTCCACTATGCCCCAACTTAGTATTGATGGTTGCATAGTAATAATTATCAAATATACCATAGAAAACATTCTTTCAGTTTGCTACAATATATCCCAAGAATGAGAAATTGTTTAATTCAGTGTGGGAAAAAATCTTATAACAATCCTGATCCTGGTCTTAATTGATTTTATATAAATGAACACTTGCATAATAGTATTAAGTTTTTTCCCAAAGATAAGTTAATTCATTTGTTCACTCACTCAACAACCACTGTTGCTACTAAATAAATATGTGCTAGACCCTCAAGCAGGTAACACAGGTGCATAAGGTAAGTCTCTGCCCTCAAGAAGTTTATAATTAATACATCTTCATGTGCTGCCTCACGACATTTTGGTCAATCACATACCACATATAATGACAATGGTCCCACAAGACTATAATGGAGCTGAAAAATTCCTATTGACTTGTGCTGTCATAGCCATCCTAATATTGTTGTGCAACACATTATTTTTTCTATGTTTGGACACACAAATAATTACCATTGTGTTCCAATTGCCTATAATATTTAGTATAGTCACATACTATACAGGTTTGTAACCTGGAAGCAATAGGCTATACCATAAATTCTAGTTTTGGGTAATTACACTCTATGATGTTTGCACAATGATGAAATTACCTAACAATGCATTTCTAAGAGCGTATCCTCATCATTAAAATGATGCATGGTGGTACTTTAAAAATCAACAGTGATTTTCATCCCAAACAAGGAACAGTAGTATGTATATACAAATAAAGAACAATAGTTTGAAAAGAGATAAAATTTATAAGCTGTTAAGGTTGTTTTAAACCAACGTCCTGAAATCAGCAATGAGAACTGCTATTTAGGGTTTCACATTTCCTTCTTTTAGAATTAAAGTAACAGAGTACACATATGAGGTAACTGAAATATCATAAAATAATGATTATGAAAAAATATATTTTCTATATAGGTGCTGACTTTTGAGAGCTAAAGAAAATAACTTTACTTGGGGTGGTGATATGTTATAAAGGACATACCTAATAGGATAGTGAAGGACGCCTTGTTTCTACAGCATTGACCACAATGGAAAACACTGGATTATTAAATGTCTTTCTGAGTTCAGTGAAAATGTTAATTAATATTTCTGAATTGGAAACTGCTTTGTTTTGCCCTAAACTTCAGCTTCAAATCTTTTCAAGTGGGGTGTCAATTCAGAGGGGAGAGGTCTTGGAAAGAATGCCCTGAGTCTTCAGCCAAACCCTATCTAAGCTGTTTGAGGGTGCTAAGTGGAGCACACTTAATAGCTGTGCAATCCAGTCCTCTCGTCTGTAGTTTCCACAGCCTGTGCCAAGTGGTGGTCTGAAGAGTCATTTAATCCCGAACTGGGCATTTAGAAATATTATATGACTATGTAGGAGAGATTAGCATGATCTCTTATACTTCAGAACCAAGAACTTTATAATTAAAAATACAGTGCTAGTTAAAAATATAGTTGAAATACAGGATTGTCTAGTATTATTTGACCAAATAGCAAATACATTTCAAAAGATAATTTCCTTTTGTGTTTACAATGCTCAATATTTTAAAACTTGACATGTTATAAATATCTGGAAAACAGAATCTGTTAAATGGCATAAATTTCAATTACAGTAAAACCGAAAAGATTTTTGAGAAAATGACAGCTGTTGTCTTTTCTGATTGAATATTATTTTCTGCAAATGTTTTAAAATTGCTAGTCTCTCCTATGAATGTTAATGGTATTCCATAACAAGAACTTTTGTGTATGGAAAGTAGGATAGTGGCCAAAATTTTAGAAGGCTCCAAAGTAAGATAAGATACTGTTTAACAAAAGAACAGCATTTACACATCTATGTAGAAAACATATTGACATACAGACTGATAGAATATGCCAAAATTTAATAAAAACAAAATTATGTATGGCACCTTGTCAAAGTTAGCCTTTTAGCTTAGTAATGAGTGACATTAAGAAAAGGTCATCTCTATTCATATTAATTCAATATTTGCTTTGGGAATTGTTTTCAAACTTCTCCTAGAACAGGTATATTATTATATTTTAAAATGGTCTATAGAAGAAATTGAAATTCAGGATAAAATTAGTAAGGGCCACTGAGAGACATCTCCCCTTTACCGTCACTTAAAAAGGAACATTGGTTTTAGAGGGACTTTATCATAAATTTCATATTAACCACAACTGTGCACTATCCTACCTTGCCATACACCATCAATACTAACTTTTCTTGGCAAACTCTGCTTAAAAATAATAAACTAGCCAGCAATATTGAAATGTCCAGCACTGTGACTGATATTCAAGTTGTCTGAGAGAATCAATGTGGAGTCCCAGAATTCTTCACTTATCAAAGCAGAGTAATATAAGTACTCTAAAAGTCTGCTTCATTTAATACTTTCTCTTAAAGAATTCAGAATTTTAAATCATTTACCTTATAATCCAAGAGAGAATTCACTTGCTCTACTTCGGAATTACTTATCATGTCACTTTCTTCTTCATCAATAATTTCTATTTTCTGTAACATAGATAGAGAAGTTTTCACAAATATATTTCAGATGATTATCATTGCACTCAACAATGTATAGAACATATGCATTCAATATTCAAGTTGTCTAGTATAGGTTATCTGGAATAAACTCTGATAACTGACTGACTTGTCAGTGTTACACACATTGTGTGTCTGAGCCACCTCTCACTACCTTTAAGTGATGACTCAGTAAATTAAAAGATACATTAATACTATTTAAGATAGAAATCTCCTTTTCACAGTATTACTTAAAAAATAAGCATTCAAGCTTTGTTTAAATAGTGCCTGACAGGGAACTTGCTTCCTGTAAAGGTAGTATATTTTAATGGTAAGTATATATAATTAATAAGAATGTCTTTCTTTTTTAAATCCTACATGCCTCTTTGCAACTTCTAAAATAAAATGTCAACATATGACATATATTCTTAAGTCAAATATAATGTTTAACAGAAATACATATTTGCTGCACTCCATTAGCTAGACAATTAATTGGAAGCATACATATATGATGTAATCATAAAAATTGCATGGTGATGTGTTTCCTTCACTTGACAGTAACGCTAGGGATGAGGAACAGGAAGAGAGAAAGAAAGGGCTGTGTGTGTGTGTGTGTGTGTGTGTGTGTGTGTGTGTGTGTGTGTCAGAGAGAGAGAGAGAGAGAGAGAGAGAGAGAGAAATAGAGAGACTAAGAGAGACTAAGAGAGATAGAGATTGAGAGAGAGAGACATCTGCCCTTAGCTGTAGAATTAAGGTACAGCATAGCTTGTACAGTATCTTGCCCACAGTAGGTACTAATTAAACAAATGTCAAAAGAATGAACAAAACAGCTCAGTGTTGATTAAAAGAATGACCAATAAGCTCCAACCATAGGTGTAAAGCCAGTTCTGTAATCATGTAACCTTTTTTAAAAAGCAAAAACAAAAGATATAAATAAAATCAACCTTAATTTTTTCTTTTGCATGTAAATTACACAGTTAAGATAAAACATCTTTAAATATTTAAACACTGTCAACCCCCAAAAAATTTTAAGGGGAAAAGCTAAGCTAGAGTTAGTCACTAGATAGTCTTTTAAGAACGAGCACACAATTGGAAACATGTAGTAGGCACAATTTGAAATCAGACTTCCTACCCAGCAGCATATATGGTGATTATAAGTCACAAACAAACATGGAATGATCATATTTGAAATATTGCCTACAAGGATACGATACCATTAAAGGGTTTGTGACCTGCACGTTTCTGAGTCAGGAGGACAGGTGTAAAGAAATTGCTTTCTACTGCTGCCTGGATATGAATCTAATGTTTTATTTTCCATTATACTTACTATAAACTTGGAGTTTAATTGTGTCGGCTTTCCTTAAACCTCAGATTTGATTTTTTGTGTGTTTTTTTTTTACATTTTCTACTTATTTGAATTAGTTCTGGGGAAAAGAAGTTAGGTAATTCAGGGATGAAAGCACCAAAGTCCACTGTATAGATTTGTGCACATAAATAGGTTTTATATGTCTGTGTGATTTGTCATCTATGAATAATTGGGGGCACTCACACGTTGCAGGCAAAGGGGATCAACCTTGAAAAGTTTGGAATTTTGTCTCTAAAAATCAATTGCTCTTGAAAAATTAGGTGTCCCAATAACTACGAGTCATCCATGCCATGACTTCATTCGTTATCTTCAAATGTCTGCTACAAGGAAGATTCTATGTAGAGAAATTCAGGCTAAAAATGAGCATGTCTTTAAAAGAAAAGAAATCTCAATTTGTAAATAATTATACATAACTTGTGCACTATAACTGAAATCTATAGCGGGAGATTATTATTTGGTGAAATTTAAGATTAGCACAATTCATAATTGTAGAAAAAGGTATTATTAGCTACTTGAGGAAAACACGACTTTGCTTCAAAAATCAAAGCTTTTTTTTCATATACTTGTTGAACTTAGTGTTAGAAGGATAAAACATGGACTTCAACCAGGACTCAAATCAATAAAATGCAATCCTAAACTATATTCTGCATGTGGAAAACATTGCTATATATTGTTGATGTTTAACAAAAATATAGCAAAACTGTATTTTATGTGCTCAAGTTTTATTAAAGAGTTGTGGAAAGTTTATAGTATCCAATGAACAACGTTTATAATGGAAACCAGGGTAAATCTTGAAATCACAGACATTTTGCAACAGACAGATCCATTGCAGGGCCCATTTTTAAATGGTTGCAATAAGGCATAGAATAGTTATTCACAAGCAAAAACAAAAGCACAATGACATTCCCTTTAATCTCTTACTTTAGTTTAATACTATCTTTAGTCTAGTATTACTTGATGAGGTCAGAATATTAACAGATGCTGCTAAAACAGCTGCTTAGAAAACCTCATTATATGTTTACATTTTCATACAACCCAGTTTAATCCACACATAGCCTGCCTCTGTAATTCAAACTCTTAATATTGTCTTACTTTCTTAACTGATTTTAAAGAAGACTAATGGTGTTCAATTTAACTAGAAAGAAGAACAGGTTTCAAACACAGAATATATAGGTGTGGTATGAACAGAGAACTCAGAGTCAGAAATACATGTATCCAAGTGCCAGAACTAACAAAGATATCCTTTATGATCTCAGACTAAAGTCTGTTTTAGTTCTGCCATTTGTCAAATGAGAAAAAAAAAATCTGCTCTTTGCTAAGCGTGTTGAAGAAAAATAGATTGTTATGTATAAAATGTCATATATGTACTAAGTATTAGGTTTTTATGTTGCAACTCTCCTCAATAAAAAAATTAGAGTTGTACATGATAGCATTCTACATTTCATTTACTAAACCCTCAAAGATATAAAATTTCATTGGGAGAAGCTCTATTTTGGTTTGTGAAGTAGAGCAAGACATTTTTCTGACAAGACTGATATTGTCACCAACTGGAAACATGTCCTTGACATCCATCACATAATAAGGAAAAAATTTCAAACTGTACATACCACATTATCTGCAGATACTGCATGGTGGTCCTCCTCCTTATGAGCCCTTGCCTCATTTGAAACAACTTCATTGGGCTCTTCTATAGAAAAAAAAAAGGCCATCATTTCATTTTTCATTCTTCAAGCCTTTATGGAGAACACTTTTTTCAAGATCATTTAAATAATTTCTGTATTGTGAAAAAACGTACACATGATTTGACGAGTAATTCTACATCAAACCATGTATTCTGAGATAATAAGCATGAATGGGGGCAAATACAAGCATAGTCACTATTGTATTATTTATAATTGCAAAAAATGGATGAAACCTGTATCTGATACAGAGACCTGCTAATGTAGGTCCATATTGTCACAGCCCCTAGACAAGGGCATGGCAAGGGCTCAAGCAAGCACTCCTGTATGTTCCTGAACAATATTCCTGAGAGCTAATAAAAGGTGTGCTTCTCCTTATCTCCTATGCACTCCCAGTAAGTAGCTTCAGGGGATCCTCAACTTCCCTGTAGTCTATGCCCAGTTGACTGAAAGATGCAAATTCCCATTTACTCTCTTTTTCTGAGTGGTCACAAATTTGAATAATATAGTATCAATGTAATCATAAGCCTTGTGACTTGTATAACTTTTGTATCAATGTGATCATAAGTTTTGTGATTTCTATAACTTTTGCGTAATGCATGATGTCTTAGGCCTCGTAAACTCCCTTTATGCTATGGTAAGCTTGATTTATGCTTCTGCTGGGCCCTATTGATAAAAGCTATGAGATAACTTTGATACCTGGCACCAGGAAGTTTGGACCAAAAAATGTCACTGTAGATAAATGTGGCTGAAATCCAAGTTCTATACAATGCTCTGCTGGTCACGTGGCTAATGCATAGGTACTAACAACACTGGACTTATAAAAGTAAACTGTAAAAGCCTGGAGGGTGAGCAGAACCATTTTAGAAAGACCTCGAGTCTGGCTCTGCTCCCTGGATTCGAACTCAGAAATAAACTTCTTTCTACCATTTCCCTGCCCCTTTGATTTACTGGTATCAAGGAGAGCAGCCATGTGTTACGGGGACCATAGCATATCTTTAACAATGGAGGACTGAAGAACTCATTTAGGATCTATCCCTATAATAAATATTATGAAGCCACTAAAAATGAAGTCGATATAGTTAATAACAAAGATAATATTAATGGTCTACTGAAAAATGAAGTGAAGGTAGTAAAATTTACTGTGTGGGTATATATAATCTTATTTTTGTCAAAAAAAGTATAAATTTTATAAAGACTAGCACTATTTATACCAAAGCATTGCCATTATTATTTCTGGATGGCATTATTCATAATTTTTATTTTGGGGGGTATTGTTGCTTATTTGTATTTAAATATTTTTCTATAATGAATATGCATTGTTCATTCTAATAAGAAAAAATTATAAAAATAATTTTCAAATACATGATATAAAACTATAAATGCAGCACATTTCCAATTTTGTAAAATGGTGTGTGCATGCGAATGTATGTATACACACACACACACACACACACACACACACACACACACACTCCTGTATATATGCAAAGAGGAAACATGGTAAAAATATTCCCCTACACTTATTTTTAGAAGGGTTATCACCGAGAGGTAGAATTATTTATATTTTTTATTGTATTTTCCAGTATTTTCTACAATGAATGTATGTTCATTTTCTAATCAAAAGTCAATATTCTAATAATGAGAAAATACATAAAATAAATCAATTTAGAAAAACCAGTCTAATGAAAAGCTCTCTGTGCTGATCTAGAGGAAGTGCCTGGTTCAAGGCATAGGGTGTCTGTGTATATAATCTCCTCTTTCTTAGATTACTCTCACCTATAGGCCTTAGAAAAACTGGGCAACTTTCCTCTCTCTTTTTCTGCACTGCCTTGTCATGAAGCTTATTCGGATAAATACTAGTGGAATTTCTCAATCTTTTGGTAAATGACATTTATTTCACCTTAGAAAGTAGAACAAAGATATTTAGTAATCTTCCTAAGACTTTTTCCAATCCATTCCCTCCCATGGAAAGACATAAAAGAGTGCCTTGTATGAGCATAAGAGGATGATTATAAGGAAAACAGGGTTGATCCAGGAACTTACATAATAGAATATAGAGGATAAAATATTAAAATCCAGAAAAACCTTACCAGAATTTTAATTCAAGATCCACTATAAATTCAATTCAAATATGTTTCTATTTCACTAGATTTCAAAATATTTTATTATGTATATTTAAGGTATGCAACATGATGTTATAATACATACATAGTAAAATGATTTCTATAGTAAAACAAATTAGCATATCATTCTCAGAGTTAATCATTCTCTTCTACAAGAGCAGCTATAATATACCCATTAAGCAAAAATTCTGAATGCAGTACACTATTAGTAATTGTAATACTCATGTTGTACATTAGATCTTTTCACTTGTTCATCTTACATATTTGCTATTTGTGTATCCTTTGACTTAGATGCTCCCATTTTCTCACTCTCATCCTAGTAACCACTATTTTATTCTCTATCTCTATATATTTGGGTTTTTTTCTCTTCTGCCCTTTGCCACAACATGGATAGACCCAGAGGGCATTATGCAAAGTGAAATAAGCTGGATACAGAAAGGAAATTATGGCATGATCTCATTTACATGTGGAATAAAAATATGTCAATTTAAAATTTTAAGAAGAATGGTTCCTAGACAGAGGAAAGTTGAGTTATTTTTTAGACATTTCAATTTACAGACATTTCAATTCCTATGTAATTGGCAATGAAATGAAATTGATACAGAGACCTGCTAATGTCTATCCATATTGTCACAGCACCTAGAGAAGAACATAGCAAGGGTTTGAGTACTCCTGTGTATTACTGAGCATATCACTGAGAGGCCCCTTATCTCCTGTGCATTCCCAGTAAGTAGCTTCAGGGGATTCTTAACTTCCCTATAGTCTATGCCCAATCAACTGAAAGATGCAAATCCCCATTTACTCTCTTTTTCTGAGTGGTTATAAGTTTGAATAAAATAGTATCAATGTAATCATCAGCCTTGTGACTTGTATAACTGTTGTATCAATGTAATCATAAGTTTTGTGATATATATAACTTTTACATAACGCATGATGTCTTAGGCCTTGTAAACTCCCTTCACACTATGGCAAGCTTGATTAACGCTTCTGCTGGGCTCTATCGATAAAAACTATGAGATACCTCTGACACCTGGCACCAGGAAGTCTGGACCGAAAAATGTCACTATCGATAAATGCGGCTGAAACTCAAGTTCTATATAATGCTCTGCTGGTCACATGGCTAATGTATAGGTAGGTACTAACAACTCTGTACTTATAAAAGTGAACTGTAAGACTGGAGGGTGAATAGAACCATTTTAGAATGACCTCGAGTCTGGCTCTGCTCCCTCAGAAATAAACTTCTTTCTACCAGTTCCCTGCCCCTTGATTTATTGGTATCAAGGGTGAGCAGCCAAGCATTACTCGGGCCATAACCAAATGAAAGGAGGAAAAATTGTCATCAGTATTAGCTGCAAAACTGGTGGCCTCAAATAAGCAGTTATGGCTCATTGACGGATTATTACTGTATCATTTCTATCTTACAGTTTGGCCTTATATTCCTGTTCTCACTTGCTCAAACTTTGTATACAGCTCTGCTTTACTAAAAACATACTCATGCATGGTTTGATTATTTTGGAAGATTTAAATAAAAGCTATTTTGAGGATTTATAAAATAACAAGATATGAAGTTGAATAAGAAATGTTTTTTTGTTTTGTTTTACATATGAATAGCTTCAACATTAGTGAAAGTTTGAAAGCTAAACACTGTCAATGTGCCTGGTAATTCCTCAAGGAAAGCAGCTCTGTTAATTGGAAAATAAATAAGTGGAACTCTAGAGGGCACTCTATGTTGTAATGGCTATATACTCACACTAAGTAACTGTAGGTAGAATTACCTTTCATATACACACCCACATAATGGATACAGCTGAAAAAGAGACTTTGTTATAAAATTTAATGTTATGAATGTTAATTGTTCCCATGCTTTAAAAAATTTGCCTCTTAGAATAGTAAACATCTTTAAAATGTTCTAACATTAAATGTTTTTTTCCACAATATATTAATTGCAGACCCAGAACTTCAAATTAAGGAACTCAGTCATCCAGCTATTACTTTTACTAGAGCTTGCAGTTGTGGGAAATGAGGCAGGGTAACTAGCACAAGTTAGATATAGATAGATAAATTTTCCATAGGTAGGTTTTAGGAAGAGTTCAGACATTTTAAAAATTGCATTTTACTGCAGGCCAAGCTGGCAGCCTACCCTCCACCCTTGGCAAATCAAAAGAAAACTCCATCAGATGCAAGAATAGGACCACCCAACCTTTCAATTCATGTTTTAGCATAATAATCTCTAAGAATCTTTTAGGTTCCCTGTGGAAGGCCAAATAGCTTAACTGACCAAAGCCATATAAATGATAACAAGACCACCTTTTAGCTAAGGAACTTGTGAATTGTAAATGTCCAGCAGGTGTCCTGCAAAAGACAATGTCTCTTACCATAAGGACTCAGAGATGTCATTCTTCAGAGTGGAAATTTCTAGGCTCCACCCTCTTTAGCATATCAATCTTTGGGAAGGTATATCAGGTTTATTGTAAAAAGCAAAGGTGTGGTTTCTTTTGCCCATGCCAACTCTGGCATGTCTCCCTTTCTTTTCTCCATTCTCTCTCTAATAAACTGTGTTTTAAAACTTTGCTTGCTGCTCTACAATTCATTTTAGAAACAAGTCAAAGAATCCATGGGATTTAGGCCGCACCCCACCCCCTTCAGGAAAGGGAAGCTTTTTCTTTTTCAGTCCCAACCATACCTCTTTTCTCTTAACTCCCACTCAGGGAAGGGAAAAGGAAATGGGAGAGGGGGAAGGTGGAAGTTAGAGGTAAGCCAGAAGCTCTGTAACAGATAAGTATTTATCTCTCAGAAACAAAAAGAATGGAATTAAAATGACTAAAACATCAGCAACATTTTTCATTGACTCTGGTTAAATGTGTCTTTTACTGAATTAAAAGAAAAACCCTTACTTTTGCTTCTGTAGATTTTTCTAGACCATTTAAATGTGATTTGTAATTGATTTTAATATGTAATATGAAAGCCCTGATTTAAATATATATATTTCTCTTTTTTGACATTTAGAAGACTCTTACCCTATTGAATCAACAGCCCTATTATAAGGAATCTGAGTTTCAGTTTTTGAAATTGAATGGCAGCTACTCTGATTATCTTGTATCTATATCTCTAAGATGTAATTAATGGAAACTTCAAAGTAGCAATACATTTAACTACATTTTCATAAACTGGAAGAGAATAGGGTTAGCATATTTTAAAGGTTTGATATTTGATTAGGCCAGATGATACAATTCACTTAATCATTAAAAAAAAAAGAAGGACCACACAGTCAAACCAATCAGATTAGTATTCTCCATCAACAAAATGAGGAAAAGAATAGAGTAGAACTAGTAGGAAACTGTACCAAATAGAACTCTTCAATATTTGAAAATGCTTTTATGCTTTTCTGTTGCAATTTTTGATGAGAATGAAAAGGTTGCCATGCAGCTGTGAAAAATAAGCCACCAAGAGAAATTCTAGTCAATTACACTTCTCATCAAGTGTTTTTTGATTCACGCATTAAATCCTTTCTCTCCTTTTTCTTTCTCATTAGGTCTTGATTACTATGCCAGTTGTCTAAAGAGCACTTTATTAAATGACAAAGGATGCCAGTGTAGGAGCAGTGGTCCATTAAAAGTGAATAATTAAAGTGGACTTTATAATTAACTTTTACTTTTTCCATTAAATACTTATTTTATAAAATTCTCTTAGGTGAGGAAGTGGGAATTGGGGAATGAAACTCCACTTAGGATCTTTTGTATTGTATCAGAATATTCCTTGCAGCTTTCCCACCCATCCACAGAAACACACAAATTCCTTCTTCCTCCTCTCCCTCAACTAGCTGCCAGTTAGCAGCCTCTAAAGATTCAGTCATGAGTCACTGGGAATATCCAAGTATCCCCAGGCTCATATAATTTTGTAAAGACTAGCAGAAGACAAAAATGATTTAATGGACCCACTATATTTAGAAATAAAGAATTTGAGAATGGTGCAGTGTTTCTTTTTTCTCGATGATTTTTAAATCTGTTTCACAATTTTCCTGTATGCTGTTATTTATTATCATTTTCAATATGCATTAAAAATGTTGAAAAAGAAAGAGAGATAGAGAGAGAAACTTGAATATTCACACAGCTTACCCTTTAAACACCTGGTCTTAAAATACATGGACCACTTGATATTAACAGCTTTCCTTTTCCTTTCATTACTCCTGAAATCTGCTTTTCTTCCCCTTCCCCATTCAATTCATTGTCTTTTCAAAAAACTTCTTAAACACCCAATTCAATGAACTCCTCATTCTTTTTTTCTACTCAGTCTTCATGAGACTACTGAAAAAATGATCTCTCTTTCTTAAATCTCTCACTTTTTTTTTTAAGAGACAGGATCTTGCTATGTTGTCCAGGCTGGAGAGCAGTGGCTGTTCACAGGCACAATTACAGCACACTGGAGTCTCAAACTCATAGTCTCAAGTTATCCTCCTGCCACAGCCTCCAGAATAGCTAGGACTACAGGCACATGCCACTATGCCCAGCTGTTTTCTCAGTTTTAGTATTAGCATACTGTAATTGTTCTCCTGTTTCTGAATGTTCTTTTAATGGCTCCCTTTTCTCCTCTAGCATCTTAAGTCTGGATATCTATCAACACACAGTCCTTGTTCATTGTCTTTTCTTATTTTGTTTTGTTTTTTATTTCATCGCTTAACTAAATATTCCATTTCTATAGCTGGACAGTTTTAGTCTCTATGTGTGAGTGACTCATTTATTTTCATGTCTTAAGCCCTCTTCTGAGTTCCACACACATACTACCCAAGGGCCCACTAGACAGCTTTACATGGATGTCCTGCCATCATCTAAAATTCAATACATGAAAAACTGAATTTATCTTTCTATGATATCCTTTCAATTTAATGCAATGCCAATACATGTCTTGAACGTATTTTGGAGAAGGAGATTGGGAAATGTTATGACTAAACAATTCTAAAGAAGCAATGTGCTACAAAAGCAAAGAAGAATAGACCCCTACCAGATATTAAGACATTTTATAAAGCCACAGTTGTACACAATCAGATAAATGTAACAAAGTAAAAAAAAAAATATATATATATATATATATACACATACATATACATATATTGTATATGTATATACATAAGCATGCATGCATATATATGTATGTTTGATAAAAAGCTACTGTTTAACCCACTGGAAAAAAGATTGAATTATTGACAAATAGTGTAGGAACAATTGGTTAACTATTTGGAAAAATAAAATTAGGTATTTTCTTTACACATGTTAAAACAAAATAAATTCTAGGTGAAATAAATGTCAAAGGATATTATAGGCAAATATAGGGGTAGATTTGCATAATTGTAGTACAAGGAAGGACTCTGTAATCATTTCACCAAAGTCAGAAGCCATATAGGAAAGTTCTGGTAGATTTGACAATAAAGTTGTCAAAAAATTGCAAACAAAATTTTGACATCCGAAAACACCATATGCAAAATTAAAAGGCAATCAATAAACTGGGAAATATAGTGTTAATATTCTAAATAAGGCTTGATAAAGCAAAAGCAAAATGGAGAAATTCATGCTTCTCTCTGTTTCTCAATCATAGATGCAAAAGACTATATCTTGATTTCATTTATAGAAAATACCCACAAAAGAGAAATTTATATAGTCAGAAAGCAGATCAGTGGCTGCTTGGAGTTGAGGGTGGGAAAGGGGAGAGACTATAAATGAGCTTAAGGGAGCTATTGAAGTGATGAAAATGATTTAAAATTTGAAATTTAGTGATGGTGATGACTGCACCACTTTATAACATTTACTAAAAAAACCCTGAATTCTACATTTATATTGGATGCATTTTGTGATATGGAACTTAAACCTTAATAAAAGTGTTAATAAAAATGTATCATAAGAGAACTGTTTCTATGCTTAAAGACAGATGAAACATACTTCTCATGGACCAATGATATAATTTTATGATATTATTTGAATTCTCATTTAGAGAAGAATTGAGAAGTATTATAAAGATGACCCAGTCTAGTTTCCTTTTGCAGATAAGGAAACTAAAGCCCAATGAATTAAGCGTTTTATTTGAAGTAACATAATCAGCTAATAATGGAAAAGCTAGAATTTGCACCCAGGTTGCTTAACAACTAGCCTGGTGTTTGTCACATTATGATAGTAATCTTTCATTATAATGTATTTATAATGCTTTAAAGTAAACTGACAAGAATTGCAATAAAATAAAGATTTAGTTAATTATAATATATGAATTTTATTTTATTTTATTTTAGTTTTTAGAATTGGAGTCTCACTCTGTCGCCCAGACTGGAGTGCAGTGGCCGCTCCTGGCCACCGCAGCCTCGCCTGCTGGGCTCCGGCGATCCTTCCATCTCAGCCTTCTGAGTAGCTGGAATTACAGGCATGTACTACCACGCCCGGCTGATTTTTTGATTTATTGTAGAGATGAGGTCTCCCTGCCCAGGCGGGTCTCGAAACCGCGGGCTCAGGCAATCCACTCACCTCAGCCTCCCAAAGGCGCGGGATTACAGGCTGAGCCACCGAGCCCGGCTATGAATTTTATAATATCCAATATTTCTAAATGTGGGGAATGATTATTGTGGTAGATAAACGTTCTTTGTGATGACTTGATGCAGAAGACTATTTAGCTGGAGGCATTACGAATAAATCTGTTTCTTTTCAAATGGTTGGCCAAATGTTTTGAAGAATGTAGATTTGAAGTGCAGTGAGCCTAAGAGCACATAAAAATGCATCAGTTTACAAAAGCTATTATTAGGAGTTTCAGCATATAAAGTACCTGGAGAGCTTCCTTCAGACAAACAGATGGATACTTCATCATTTTTGTCATTATCCTCTCCTACTTCTGGCCCAGCTTCCTCTCCTGGTGTGAGTGAAGACAAAGAACCCAACTCAGGCTGCACAGAGAAATCAGCAGGGCCTCCTCTTGGAGGTGGAACTTCAATCCCCATTAAACGATATTTCCTTCTTCGATTCCCAATCCAAGTCTTTGTGAGAGAAATACAAGAGGAAGTTTTGTAAACATAGAAAACTTAACAGTTGTGGCTATTAAAATAATTAATGAATGCTACATAAAATAGGATTAAAAATAATAAAAAGATATATAGAATAAAATGTTTGTGCCAATAAGATAAAATATTGTTTTAATTTTTAGAGTTTATTTTGTTTAAACTGACACATAATAACTGCACATGTTTATGGGGTATAGTGTGAAGTTTTAATACATGTATACATTGTGTAATGATCAAGTCAGGGTAGGTAACATGTCAATCACTTCAAACCTGTATCATGTAATAATTATGTTTTTACTTTAAAATATTTTATTAGCAGAAAGAGGGTATTTATCTAAAGACTCAGACTTTGAAACAATGTGCAATCTATTTCAGGTCAATTGTTTCTGTTTTGTTTTGTTTTGTTTATGGAAAAAAGAATTCACCAAATCTTTCAAAAAAATTGTTTCTTTTTCAAATAGAATCAGGCATAGAGATATAAATATAGTTCAATTTCCATTTCTAATCCTACCCTTGCTAGATGAAAATATGTTCTCTATTAACTTTGTTTGGCTCTATATGTTGCATTGTTACTTCAAGTATTCTAGAATTTCATTTTATTAGATTTAAACTAATTCAAAAAGGTTAAATTGAAGTAATTTTAGATTCACAGGAAATTTCAAAGATAGATCTGTGTATTCTCCACTCCATTTTCTCCAGTTTACATCTTACACGATTATAACACAATATCAAAAGCAGAAAATTGATATTGTACAATATGTGTGTGTAGTTCTATGTCCATTTATCACAACATTTCTCTGCCCCTTCTTCCCACTACCCTTAACCCTTGGCAACCACTAATCTGTTTTTCACTGCTATAACTGTGGGTTATCAAAACTATTAGATAAATGGAATCATATAGCATGTGACTTTTTGAAATCAGCTCTTATCATTTAGCACAATTCCCTGGAAGTTTGTTCAAGTTGTGTGTATCAAGAGTTCATTCCTTTTTATTGCTAAACAGTATTCCATGACATGCATGTACCAATGTTTGTTTAACCATTTACCTGTTGAAGGATACCTGTGTTATTTTCAATTTTTGGCTTATGACATAGAAAGCTGTTACAAACAGTGATGTATAGGTTTTTGTGCAGACAAGTTTTAGGGATTTTTTAAAGGGTAAATGCAAAATAATGCAATTTATGGGTCATGTGATTACATGTTAAGTTTTATAGGAAGCTGCCAGAGAAGCTGTGCCATTTTGCATTCCTATCAGCAATGTATGAGAGACCTAGTTTCTCAACATTCTTGTTAACATTTAGTATTGTCAGTATTTTTAAAAATTTAAGCTGTTCTCACAGGTGTGTTTAGTGACAGCTCATGGTGTTCTTAATTGATTTCCCTAATGCCTAGTGATGTTGAACATCTTTGCATGTGGTTATTTGTAATCTCTATATCTTCTTTAGTGAAGAGTCTTTTCATTTTCTAATTGAAGTGTTTGTTTCTTTTTAGTGTTGAGAGTTCTCTACATATTCTAGGTATGAGTTCTTGGCCAGATATGTGGTTTGCAAATATTCTGTCCCAGTCTGTAGCTTCAGTTTCTATTATCTTGGTCTTTTGCAGCACAAATTTAAAACTGTAAAAAAATTTATATTAGTTTTTAAAAAGTAGGTTCATTAAAAATATCAGTAAAATTGGCAAATATTTATCAAGTCTGGAAAAGAAAAAAGAGAAGAGACATAAATTATTAATATAAATATGAACAAGGAGATATCACTACAAACTTCACAAACATGAAAAGAATAGTAAGGGAATACTATAAACAACTGTACACACACAAATTTAACAATTTCGATAAAATGGACGAATTCCTTGACAAGTGCAAACTACTATAATATACAATAGATTACTTGAATAGCCTTATAACTATTAAGGAAATTCAATTAATCATTAACAACTTCTCCAAAGAAGAAATCTCCAGGCCCTCAAAACCCACAGCTAACATCATATTTAATGGTAAAAAAATAGAATGGTTTCAATTAGGAATAGGGAACAAAACAAAATGTTAACTCTGACCATTCTTATTCAACATAGTACTAGAAGTTCTAGCCCATGCAATAATTTAAGAAAGGGAAAAGAGGTATTCAGATCAAAAAGGAAGAAATAATGTTATCCATGTTTGAGGATTACATGATAGTCTATGTGGAAAGTCCCAAGGAATCTTTTTTTTTTTTTTTTTTTTTTTGAGTTGGAGTCTCACTCTGTCGCCCAGACAGGAGTGCAGTGGCCCAGACAGGAGTGCAACCGCAGCCTTAACCTGCTGGGCTCCGGCGATCCTTCCGCCTCAGCCTTCCATGTAGCTGGAACTACAGGTGCGCGCCACCACGCCCGGCTAATTTTTTGATTTATTGTAGAGATGAAGCCTCGCCTGCCTAGGCGGGTCTCGAACCCACGGGCTCAGGCAATCCACTCACCTCAGCCTCCCAAAGGCGCGGGATTACAGGCTGAGTCACCGAGCCCGGCTAGAAGTGTTTTTTAAATGTGTTTTTTAAATGTTTTTAAGATTCCTTGAAGCCGGGCTTGGTGGCCACCGCACCCCTATGTGGCAGGAGAGGCCTCATCTCTACAATAAATCAAAAAATTAGCCGGGCGTGGTGGTGCGCGCCTGTAGTTCCAGCTACGTGGAAGGCTGAGGCGGAAGGATCGCCGGAGCCCAGCAGGTCGAGGCTGCGGTGGCCGGGAGCGGCCACTGCACTCCTGTCTGGGCAACAGAGTGAGACTCCAACTCAAAATAAAAACCAAAAACAAAACACTTCTGCAATGAATAAGTGAATCCATCAAGGTCTTGGGATACAAGATTAATGTACAAAATCAATTGTGTTTTTATATAGTAAAAATTATCACACTGAAATGGAAATAAAAATATAATACTATTTTCAATCAATAAAAAATCAAATACTTATGTGTAAATCTAACAAAACACATACAGGGCTAATATGCTAAAAACTACAAAACACTGACAAAAGAAATCAAAGTAGTTTTACATAAATGGAGAGAAATTCTGTATTTATTTATTAAAAAATTCAGTATACTAAAGGTGCCAATTCCCTCCAAATTGATATACAGTTTAACAGAATTTCTATCAAATCCCAGCAAGAATTTTTGTGTATACAAGGTAATTCTAAAATTTTATTGAAAGGAAATTAGTTAGCATAGTTAAATAGTATTGAAAAAAGGAATAAAATGTAAGGAATCTATCCAGTTTCAATTTTTATTATACACCTATATTAATCAAGACTGTGTAGTATTAGCAGAGGGCTAGTCATAGATCAACAAAACAGACAAAAGAACCCAGAAATAACCTTACACAAATATGACCAGCTTAGCTGACTTTTGATAAAGGTGCAAAAGCAATTCAAGGAAGAATATTTTTTTCACAGAAATGATGCTAGAGCAATTGGATATCTATAAAAAAAACCCAAAAATTGGCCTCGACTTAAATCTTATACCCTATAAAAAAATGAACTCGAAATGGATCACATATTCAAATATGAAAAATAAAACTACACAACTATTAGAAGATAACTTAAAGAAACAATCTTTGGGACCTAGAACTTGGTGAATAATTCTTAGAAATGGCACAAAAAGTGTAATTCACAAAAGAAAAATCACTTGCAGGGGTTTTGATTGTGATTGCATTGAATCTGTAGAATGTTGGAAAGAATTGACATCTTGATAAAACTGAGTCATTCTATTTATGCTCATGGAATATCTCTGTTTTTATTTCTTTCATCAGAATTTTTTGTAGTTTTCTTCATATAGACCTCGTGCCTTATTTGCTATATTTATATTTATATATTTAATTTGAGGGAAGCTAAAACATTTTTTTCAACTTCATTGATTTTTGCTAATACTTTTATTATTTCCTTCCTTCTGTGAGTTTAGATTATCCTCTTTTTTAACGTATGCATGATAAATGTTTACTTTAGCTGTATCCCACAAATTTGGTGTTGCTTTCTAAATACTGCCCAATGTGTTTTTATCTTTAATATTTCTTCTTGAATGCTCTTCTCTTTTATGTAGCTCTTCATTTCTGACCCATATTATTTTCCATCTCTCTAAAGAACTATGAGTATTTTTTTGCAAGGCAATTCTATTGATAATAAATTCCCTACATTTTTGTCTGAGAAAGTATTTCTCCATCACTTATGAAGGATAATTTCCTAGAGTACAAAACAGAATTCTAGGTTGGAGCTTTTTGATTTTCTTTTAACACATTAAATATTTCATTCCACTGTCTTTTGTTTGTAGTTTCGGAGAAGACAATATTAACTTTTATATTTGATCCTCTATAGGTAAGGTGCTTATTTTTTCCTTTGGCTTCTTTCAATATTTTTAAAATGTATTTTTCATTTTCTGCAATTTGAGTATGATACAGCTAGGTGTAGTTTTTCATTGTTGTTGCTATTGTTTGACATTTATCCTGCTTGATGTACTCTAAGCTTCCTGGATCTGTGGTTTGGTGTCCAACATTATTTAGGGGAAAAATTCTCAGTCATTATTGATTCAAATATTTTTTTCTGTTCTATTTTCTCTTTCTGGTGATATTTCCAGTATATGTATATCACATCTTTCATAGTTGTCCTACAATTCTTGAATATTCTGTTCCATTTTTATCAGTATTTTTTGCTTTCTAGTTTTGAAAGTTTCTATTGCTATATCCTCAAGTTCAGAGATGCTTTCCATAGCCATGTCCAATCTGTTAATGAGTCTATCAAAATCATTTTTTATTTGTTACAGTATTTTTGACCTTTAGCATTTGTTTTTGATTCTTTCTTAGAATATTCATCTCTCTGCTTATATTACCCATTTGTTCTTGCATGTTGTGTATTTTCTTCATTAGAGCCCTTAACATATTAATCATAGTGGTTTTCAGTTCCTGGTCTGATAATTCCAACACCCCGTCATATATGAGTATAGTTCTAATACTTGCTTTGTCTCTTCAAACTATTTTTAGCCTTTTTGTATGCTTTGTAATTTTTTGTTAAAAACCACACATGACGTACTGGGCAAAAGGAAGAGTAACTAGGCCTTTAGTTGTGTGGTGGTACGGTCTGGAGGTAAATAAAATGCCTTATAATCTTAGAATGAGAGCTCAATCTTTTAGTGAGTCTTTGCCCTTGCCTTTATAAGTGTTTCTTAATTTTGCCCCCAACTTAGGTGGGATGGGATGCTTAGAGCCTGAAGTTGATTACTTCTCTTGTCCTAGGATGTTTAGGCTATGATAAGACCCCAATAGGTTTGACTCTGGCAAAATAGTTTCTTTCATGGGCAAGCTTTGTTAAAAGGAATAGAATGCTCTAGTGTTCTTAAAAAATTATTTATTTTTCACTTTCCTGACAGAGGCATAAGATAATTTTTCTTCAATATTCACTGTGAGATTATGGTAGAGTTCCTAAGGGTAAAACTCACAAAAGTGTGATTTTTTTGGTCCCCCATGATTAGGCCTCCCAGAGTTTCTAACTTTCAGATTTATCTACACTGAGTCTTCAGCAATTCATCAGCTACAGTTTAGGTTTTCTTACCTTGATACTAGTTCCCAGGAAGGTTTCCATTTATGGGCCATGGCTCCAGTAAATTGTGATGTTCTGTATCTTCCTGTTTGTCCACAAATTGAGAGGGCAGCAGTTTGCCTTGTGACTTCACTTCTCTGACACATTTAAGAAAAGTTGCTGATTTTCACTTTGTTCAACAGCTTTTTATTTGTTAGGATGGACCGACAATCTCCAGGCTCCTCATATGCAAGACCAGAAACTACAAGTCCATTGTAGTTTTATCCTCTTAAGACTTCCACTTTGACCCATGTATTATTTAGAAGTGTGTTGTATGTGCTCCAACTGTGTAGGTATTTTCCTGTTATCTTTCTGTTATTGATTTCTACTATGATTCAGTAGTGGTCAGGGACATATTCTATGTGATTAAGATTTTTTAATTTATTGTTTTATAGCCCAGGATGTAGTCTATATTGGTATCGAAAAGAATGTAGTCCACTGTTGTGGGGTTGTGTATTCTACAAGTGTCAATTAGAATCTGCTAACTGAGGGTGTTTTAGAATTGTTCTATATTATTAATGTTTTCTCATGTAATCGCTCAAACAGTTGTTGAGAGAAGGGTGATAAGTCTCCAAATCTAATTTTAGATTTACCCATTTCTCCTTTCAGTTTTTTCAGTTGTTGTTTCACATATTTTGCTATTCTGTTATCTGATGTATACAACTCTAGAACTGCAAAGTATCCTTGGTAGATTGACCTTTTGATTATTGTGTAATGTCCCTCTTTGTGCCTGGTAATTGCCTTGGCTCTGAAATCTACTTTATCTGATATTAACATATCAACTCAACTCCTGCTTTCTTTTGATTCATGTTTGTATGCTATATTTTCTATCTTTTAACTTTCAAACTACATATATCATTATATTTTAGTTTATGGTAGACAACATAGAGTTGGGCCACTTTAAAAAATTCAGTTTAGCAATCTCTGTTTCTTAATTTGTGAATTTACACCAGTTAAATGTAATGCAATTGTTGCTATGTAAGAGCTTAAGGATGTCATTTTATTTTTTGCCTTTCACTTTTCGTGTGTTTTTTTTTTCTGTTTCCCACCTCCTGCATTCCTGTGGGTTACCTGAACATATTTATAATTAAATTTTTATTTATCTATAGGATTTTTTATATTCATTTGTGTAATTTTTTAGTGGTTAATTCAGGTAATCTGTCTATCTATCTATCTAGGCATTAAACTCAATCTCAAACTGCCCACCAGCTTTCAAACAATGTCTATAATAAATAGTAGAGCATTAACCAATTCAACGTAATTCCTATCAAACTGTCATAGTTTTTTTTTTAAGTATTAGGAAAAAAATTCTTAAATACATGTGGAAGAAAAAAAGAGCCCGAATAGCCAAACATTCCTAAACAAAAAGAACAAACCTGGAGGCATCACATTACTGAACTACAAAGTTTAATACAAGGCTATGAAATCTAGACACAAAAATAGACATATAGATCAATGAAATAGAATAGAGAACCCACAAATTAAGCTATTTACCTATAACTATCTGGTCTTCAAAAACATCAACAAAAATAAACTATGGGGAAAGGATACCCTATTCAATAAATGTGGCTGGGAAAACTAGCTAACCGTATGCAGAAGAATTAAACTGGATCCCTTTCTCTCTCCACATAAAAAAATAAACTCAGATAGATTAAAGACTTAAATGTAAGACGTCAAACTATGAAAATTCTACAAGAAAACCTAGGAAATGCTCTTCTGGACATCAGCATACGCAACAAACTTAAGACCAAGTCCTCAAAAGCAAATGCAGCAGTTGTGAAACAAAAATTCACAAATGGGACCAAATTAAACTAAAGAACTTCTGCACAGCAAAAGAAAACATCAACAAATAGACAACTAACAGTATGGGAGAAAATATTTGCAAACTATGCATTTAACAAAGGACTAGCCAGGTGTGGTGACTCAAACCTGTAATCCCAGCACTTTGGGAGGCCAAGGTGAGAGGATTGCCTGGGCCCATGGGTTCTAGAACAGCCTGGGCAACTTTGGCGAGACCTCATCTCTACAATATATCAAAAAATTAGCCAGATGTGTTACTGCACACCTGTAATTCCGGCTGCTTGGACGGCTCTGGTGGAAGGATCGCCTGAGCCCAGCAGGTCGACACTGGGGTGGCCGTGAGTGTGCCACTGCACTTAGCCTGGGTGACTGAGTGAGACTCTGACTCAAAAAAAAAAAAAAAAGAAAAAAGAATAGAATAGAATAGAAAGTAAAGTAATATAATATAAAATAAAATAAAATAATTAACCTGGCATGGTAGGGTGCACCTGTAGTTCTGGCTACTTGGAAGGCTGAGGTGGAAGAATCGCCTGAGCCTAGCAGGTTGACGCTGGGGTGGCCGTGAGTGTGGTGTGCCACTGCACCCTAACCTGGGCAATGGAGTGAGACTCCAACACACACACACACACACACACACACACACACACACACACACACACACACACACACACAAACCACAAAGGACTAATATCCAGAATCTATATGAAAATGTGATACATATATACCAGGGAATATCACACAGCCATAAAACAGAATGAAATGATGTCCTTTACAGGAATGTGGATGCAGCTAGAGGTCATTACTCTAAGCAAATTTATGAAAATACAGAAAACCAAATATCAAATGTTCTTACCCAGCTAAATGTTGGGTACATATAGACCTAAAGATGGGAACAACAGACACTGGGGACACCTAAACAGGGGAGGGAGGGAGGGAGCAAGTGTTGAAAACTACCTACTGAGTACCATTTTCAACATTTGGTGATGGATTCCATAGAAGCCCAAACCTCATCATCACACTATGTACCCATATAACAAACCTACATATGTACCCCCCAAATCTAATATATGTACAATATATATGTACAAACATTGTTCTTTTTATCTTAATTTCATTCATTTATAACTCTTTATGTGGTAATGAGAGCTACTACTTTTGGATAGCATATGAAGTGCAACCTGTTTGCAGCTTGTATTTCATTTCTTTTTTTTATTTTTTATTTGTTTTTTGAGTTGGAGTCTCACTCTGTCGCCCAGACTGGAATGCAGTGGCTGCTCCCGGGTACCGCAGCCTCGACCTGCTGGACTCGGCGATCCTTCTGCCTCAGTAGTACTTCTTCCAAGTAGCTGGAACTATAGCCGCGCGCTACCACGCCCGGCTAATTTTTGATTTATTGTAGAGATGAGGTTCTCGCCAAATTGCCCAGGCGGGTCTCAAACCCGCGGGCTCAGGCAATCCACTCACCTCAGCCTCTCAAAGGCGCGGGATTACAGGCTGAGCCACCGAGCCCGGCTGTATTTCATTTCTTGTACTATATACTTGGTGGTGCAAAAGATACTCATTTTAATGTAGTTCAAATTTTTTTCTTTCTTTGCTTATGCTTACATGTCTTGTTTAAAGATTTTCATTATAAAATTATTATTTTTTCAAACATTTTAGAGTTTTGCTTTTGCAAATAAACTCCTTTATTTTTCATGATAATATAAACATTACAAAACAGAATCACATGCAATTTTTATTTATTTTATTTTTTTAAAATTATTTTATTATAGATATGTGGGCTACAAGTCAGGATTAGCTACACAAGCAGGCTGTGTGCAGGTGAAATCTGGGCCTCCAGCTGGCCCTCATTTCCCCTGGTTTAGAATCAAGTACCCTTTGTGATGCTCTATGTTTCCCCTTACATCCCCCCCCAGCAATGCCCAACTACTGCAGAACCCTCCTTTGTGCTGATGTGATTAATGTTCAGATCCTATTTATGAGTGACAACATTTGGTATTCAGTTTTTTGTTTCTGTGATAGATCACTAAACCGCACTGCTTTCCATAGAGGTTGCACTAACCTGCACTCCTGAGAACAGTGTGGAAGCATTCCCTTTTCTCCAACCCTCACCAGGATCTGGTTTTGTTGTTGTTTGTTTTGTTTTGTTTTGTTTTAATTTGATTTATTGATGAGGGCCATCCTTACTGCAGTTAGGTGGTATCTCATTGTGATTTTGATTTGCATTTTTTTATTATTGTTCATGTGTCTGCTGGCTGCTTGTATATCTTCTTTTGGAAAGTGTCTATTCATGTCCTTTGCCCACTTTTTAATGGGTTTTTCCCCCTTTCAGTTAATTTGAGTTCCTTGTAGATTCTGAATGGTAGGCCTTTGTCAGATGCATAGTTAGCAAATATTTTTTTTTTCCATTCTGTAGGTTGTCTCCCCACTTTCTTGATGGTTTTTTTGTTTTGTTTTGTTTTGCTGTGCAAAAGCTTTTCACTTTAATGAGGTTCCACTTGTCTATTTTATCATTTATGGCATTCGCTTTTGGGAATTTGATCAAGAGTTGGTTTTCTACTCCAATGTGTATAAGAGTGTTTCCCACATTTTCTTCTGAATTCTTACAATTTGAGGTTTTAAGTTTAGGTCTTTGATCCATTTAAAGTTCATTTTTGTATATGGTGATAGATAGGGGTTCTGTTTCATTCTTCTGCATGTGGTCAGTCAGTTTTCTCTGCACCATTTGCTAAATATGGTCTTCTTTCCCCAGTGGTGGTTATTGTTGGCTTTATTAAAGATGAGTTGGTTGAGAGATCGAGCTTTTGCTTCTGTAATCTCTGTCCTGTGTGTCTTTTCTTGTACCACCAACAGGCTGTTTTGGTTACTGTAGCCTTGTAGTAAAGTTTAAATTCTGGAAGTGTGATATCTTCCACTTTGATCCTTTTGCTGATGATTGTTTTGACCTTTTGTACTCTTTTTGGTTTTTATATGAATTTCTGTATTGTCATTTCCAAGTCTGAGAAAAATGATGTTGGTAATTTGATGGGTATTGCATTGAG
The DNA here is from genome assembly GCA_027257055.1 of Cephalopachus bancanus. NCBI lineage: Eukaryota > Metazoa > Chordata > Mammalia > Primates > Tarsiidae > Cephalopachus > Cephalopachus bancanus. The sequence continues at coordinate 145,277 of JAPVLO010001076.1, forward strand.
TCTAGATTGCTTTGGGTAGGATGGACATCTTGACAATATTGATTCTTCCAGTCCCTGAGCATGGAATATTATCCATTTTTTTGTGTCATCCTTGATTTTTTTGTGCTGCGTTTTGTAGTCCTTGTTGCAAAGGTCTTTCACACCTCTGGTTAGGTAGACACCAAAGTATTTCTTTTTTGTAGCTATTGTGCATGGGATTATGCTTTTTATTTGGTCTTCTGCTTATTGCTCATGTACTGTCTTTTGTATTGTCTTTTGTACATTGATTTTGTATCCCAAGACTTAGCTGAAGGCGATTATCAGTGCAAGGAGGCTTTTGATAAGATTCCCTAGGGAAAACATCGTTTGCGCCTAGAAAAGTTCTAGCATGAACATTTATTTATTTAACCTCTGTTAAATAAATCAGTAAATAATAGCCAGTAACCTAGGAATGATGTTTCCAGTTAAAGAAAAACATGCACATAATTATAATACTCAGTAAAGTCTAAGGAAAAGTATAGCAAGTTTACTTTCTAGACATTTTAGAAGTATAAGAAATAACAAGGAAAAATAATCTTAAATGTCCCAATTTTACTATAAGTTATAGTTAACTAGATATCCTGAGGCAAAGTTTATTTTGGTGATCAGTAACTAGAAGGTTTATTAGACCCCAAAACAACTAAATCGTTTCTCCTGAGATCACAAGAATACATTTATGTGGCAAACATATTCTTCTCTAGAGAAATGTGCAAAATGTTACAGAAGAGGTACTCATAACATATCATCCCGTCAATTTTTCTGTCTGCTGTGAGCATTCTGGCATGTTGAAAACCCAGTAGAAATAAAAGAATAGTAAGCATTTCCCTACTGTCTTATCTAAGAGTTTTAACTATTCTTAAACAAGAAGAAAATGATATCACTTCTTCCTCCTTTTTTGCATATTTGGATTTTGTATAGAGATAGAAGACTCTGCACATAGTAATGGACAAGTAAGGGTCCTGATATCAATGCTCTGGCCATTTTTTACAGTAAGTAGGTTTAAAGTTCTTTCATATCAGGACAGTAATCCAATGGATAGCTAATCTTTTATTTAGAATTATGTGTTTTTAAAGAGATTCCATCCCTGCCTTCTCTCTCTTGAAGTCTCAAGGAAACCTTATGGCTGTTTATAGAGTCTGAAAGCTGCTGTCATGGTGTAAGGTGCTTATTAGTTATTAGTGGCAGATTGAATTTAAAAATGTGGAAAAACTCAGTAGAAAAGTTGGGAGAAAAATTTGAGGATATTTTACAGAAAGTAGAGCAAAGGAAAAACAGATTGAAAATGGAAATCTCAGAGTAGCAGTTGTATTCCAAGTGTAGAGACTAGCCAATCCAGATTGGAGCAAATCAGAAAAGTCCAGGAAATACTTATTTAGAATGAAGACATTGTTACACCAGCAAATGTGTATGAATGTATGGAGAGAAAATGTATGCAACTGGGAAAGAGGTTTGAGGATATATTAGTATTAAGTATCTAGGAAATCAAACAAATATATAATTATCTGAAACAAAAACTAAGTAAATTATGAACTACAGGGAAACAAATAATGTTATACAGAAAAGGAAAAAAATAACATTGCACTACATAATGCAAATGTTAAAGCATCTACATAGTTATAATAACATTAACACTGAATACTAAACTAACCAAAATTACTGGAGGACAAAGAGAGAGGAAGTATGCATATAAGTGCACAGATTAACGAAGAGATCTTGAAAGAGATTTTAAAAAATAAATTCATAGTGAAAAATCAATTGATAATGCCTAATATTGAAAAATCAGGGAGTAGCAATATAAAAAGATATGAGAAAGACTGTTGACTATTTCCCATATTTGTCCTCACCTTGTTCCAGAATAATAGAAGGTTTAGCTAGGCCCATGGTTGTCTACAGTCAAACAGTATTTGCAGTTTCCCTTGCAGTTTGATGTGATCATGAGATTAATCTTTGGACAATGGGGTGTAAACAAAAGTATCTTATGGCAGTTTCTAGGAACCTCTGTTAAAAGATAGTTGGTACACACTTTTTGCCCCTTCTTCTTTCCCCTCTCCATGCTGCCTGGACCATATATGCTATCATTTTGTACCTTTAGAACAAGAGCTATATCACAGGGATATTGAAATGGAAACTGGAATATATCAGGGTCTCTGAGGACTACATAGAGCTGAACTGTCATGTCAGCTGCAAATTGAATACCCCTGGACTTATAAATGAAATTGAATTGTTTTGTTTAAGCCATTGTTACTTTTGAGTCTTTCTGTTACTCACAGCTAAACCTAATCTAATTATCACAGTGCATCATTCATAGATGCAGGTGAATACCAGAGAAATTGCTTAAAGAGTGGAAAGTGGTTGACTCTGGCTATTGGAAAATGGTAGGAGGGAAGGAGTAAGGAATGTTGGTTTTGTAGGAAGTTCTACAAAACTTGATTTCATAAGCTATATACATATATAACATGATTTTTTAAAAAATAAAAATGACAAAAGCAACAAAAACACAAACACTACATTTTCCTATTTTGGCTTTTGCTTAGGCTCCTCATACTATGATCCTACTCTAATTCCTCTTCAGTCATTTGTATTCTTATGTCATCCCTCTTGTTAGACTCCAAGCTCCTTAAAATAGTAATAGTATTTAATGCACTTCTCTTTCCTTGTTACTATACACTAACACATAGCAGCATGCACTGTAAATGCAGGATTGAATTTGATTTCCCATCTGGATCCTAACAAGAAGAAGCAAGACTCTGAAAAGGACGGTATTTGTTTTGAGAAATCTGTGCTCTACAACTTCTCCTTATATTGCCTTTTCTTTCCTGAGTCTCTTGAGTAACTGGAACTACAGGTGTGCACCACCAGGCCTGGTTCTTTGTTACTGATTTTTCAATAGTATGTCCCTCTTGGTCTTCCGGAATAATCTCCCAGTGTGTGCTAAAGTAGGCTCATACTTTCTCACAAGAGCCAATTGTTAGCATCTTTTCACAACTCTGGTTGAGACATGGAATCAGGAGAGAATCTTTATACCACAGAGATAAGCAAATACTATAAAGCAGGGTTTTTTTTCCCTTAAAGAGCTGATTGTTAAATACTTATCAGCACCACTACTATCTATATCTTACATCAACATCTTTCAAATGGAACATAAACTAGCATCCCCATGACTGATCAGTATGATTTTTAATCCATAATTTATTATGTGATATGTGAGATGTATTTCAGATGACCTCGTGCAATTTTTAAAATGTTACTGAGATATTTTTAACATACCATAAAATCACTCATTTAATATGTACAATTAATATGTTTTTAATATATTCACAGAGCTGTGCAACAATCACCATTATCTGATTCCACAACATTTTCATCATACCAAGAAGAAGTCCTATATCCATGAGCAGTCATTCCCCATTCCTCCCTACCTTCAGCCCCTGGAAACTGCTAATCTACTTTCTGTCTCTATGGTGTGCTTATTCTGGATATTTTATATAAATAGAATCAATTCATTTGTGGTTTTTGTGATTTAATTCTCTCAGTTAGCATAATGTTTTCAAGGTTCATCAATTTTGTAGCATGTACCAAATTTGTATTCCTTCATTTAGCTCTATAATATCCATTAATATGTATATACCACCTTTTAGTTATTCATTTATTTGGTGGATGTTTGTGTTGTTTCAACTTTGGACTATTACAGATAATGTTACAAATGTTAGTATATATGTATTTGAGTCAGATATACATTTTTCATTCTTTTGAGAGCAGTAGAATTCATCCTGGGAGAATAAATTTTGGGTAATTTGATAACTCTATACTAAACTTTATGAGAACTGTTTTTCAAAGTAGCTGAAATATTTTACATGTATACTAGCAGTGTATAAATGTTTCAATTTCCCCGTGTCCTGGCCAACACTTGGTATTACCTTTTTTTGTTAGCATCATCACAGTGGCTATTAAGTGTTAGTTTTGATTTCCATTTCCATAATGACTAATGATGTTGAATATCTTCTCATGTAACTATTGGACATTTGTATATCTTCCTTAGAGAAATGTCTGTTCAGGTCCTTTTCCTATTTAAAAATTGTGCTATTTGCTTTTTCATTATTGAATTGCAAGTGTTTTTTTACATAGTCTAAATAAAAATTTCTTATCAGATATATGATTTGACAATCTGTGGGTTATCTTTTCACTTTATTGATGGTATTGTTTTCAGCATCTCATACAATTCTTAAATCTTTCGTTATACCACTCATCAACTATAGCATGAAAATTATAGAAAATTCTTACCCGAACTATTTCACAGTCAACATTTAATTCAGTTGCAACAGCTTCAATTTTCTCTCTACAAACAGAGCCCAGGCTTGTCATGCCATTGTCCCAATACTTCTTCAGGGTGGCCAAGTCTCGGTCACTGAACTGAGTGCGATCCTGTAGCTGAAAAACACATTTTTAAAAATTAAAATAACAATACTTAGTGATATCACAGAAACAAAGAACCAAATATCACATGTTCTCACTCAAAAGTGGGACCTGAACATTAATCACAATAGAGCAACTGAGTGATCATCAGTCACAGGGTACTGCCAGCGAAGGAGAAGAGGGACACTTAACACAAAGCGTACCTGATCCTAAATGAGGGAAAATGAAGACGAGTTGAAGGCCCAAATTTCACCTGCATGTAGATTACTTATGTACCTTATCCTGACTTGTACCCCACATCTCTATAATAAAATAAAAAGTTATACTTAAAAAATTCTTTTTAACATGGTTTTATCTTTTAAAAAAGATTTCATTTTCTGAACAAACACAAATAAACATGCCAGAAGCTAGCATACAAGCAATTGTTCTAGATAGATGTGAGCTTTTTCCACATGCTTTCAAGAAAGAAAAAAGTCCTCTGGCTTCTTTGTCAAGAAAAGACCTAACAATGATCCTTGTAAATCAAAACGTTTAAATTACTGAGACAAAACAAAGTGTTATTTGACATTCTGTAGGTAGAACTGCAAGCATTTTCATGAACAAAGCATTCTATGGCCTAATGGATGCTTTGGAAAATGGGAGCATTTTTTTCTATATGTCAAAGAATATGGATAACTTCTTGGTCTGTCAAACTTTTACATAGACTGAACTTAGAGAAATTGGAAACATCTTTGAAATTAGCATAATAATACATGGTATGCAAGTATACCCAATCAAATTGCACAGTGCACCATGTTTCTGTCAACATAATTTTACTAAAGCTGGAAAAAAATTAGAATAACCAAAGGAAAGAATGCTATTGAGAGAATCATCAGGGTAAAATGTGATAAGTCATTTTCAACACATAATGGCAGCTAAATTGATATAACAATGCTTACTCTGTGTTCTCTCATTCTCAAAGTGGGCATTTTTATTGTTTTTAATTTTCATAACATAATACAGTGTGCTAGTATAAAATGAGTAGAATTTCTTAACTGATTTTAATAATACAAATAATATATGTTCATTATATAAAATATAAATGCAGAAATAAGAAGATAATTTAAATTATCCACAACTTGGAGATAATGCTTATTAACATTTTAATGTATATATTTTCAAACTTTTTCTATAATGCAGAAATTCACATTCACATACTACATACAGCTGAAAAACAAAGACAATAATACACCAGCATATGCTTTTGATAAATTAATCTAGATTTTCTATATAAGGCATAGGCTTCCTACTAATGTTATAATTAATTAAAAAGTTAAATAAGAGAAATGTAAAAAGAAAATATAGCCCTGAATATCATATTTATGACTTCAGAAAGTTTCATAGTAAGCCTAAGCTTTTTGTTCTTAGGCTTCTTAAATCTAATAAACTATGGACTTCATATATTGTTTTAATTCAACAAATCCTGGAGGAATCCATAGAAAATAAATTAGAAACATGATAGAATAATGACATCTATTTTGTTAAAAAAAAAAGTCCACAGGAAAAGAGCCGTCAAAGGATTCATTCAATGGGGCACAGAGAGTCCATGGCAGAGCTAGAAATAGAAATATCTCTGATTTTTTCAGAGATATCTCTCACTATTTCAAGAGGTTGTGAAAAAAATCTAAACATAGGCTTTAATTAAAATATATATGCTGCAAAGCCCTGTGTGAATGTATGTGTGTGTGCATTTCTGATGAGAGAGAAAGAGCAAGTGAGAGTAAGGAGTAGAGAGAGAGCCAGTGAGAGTTGGTGAGTTGTGGACAAATATTGAAAATGATGCCATGAGGAATGAGGTTCTGTTGCTGCCTTCTGCCTAAGATAATACGATCTAGTCTCACACAGAGGTTAGATCTCAAATAATTCCTAGACATACACTGTTTTCAACATTTCTTTTCTAACAAAAACTAAAATGCAAGCTTCTCCTAAGTCAGATTCAGGTAACAGTGAAAAATAATATTAAAACATGACTTAACACAAAGGGTTACTGAAGCTAAAACCGATACAGATGTAGATTTGTTTTAAAGCTAGACCCTTTTGAAGAGTAATTTTGGTCACCAGAAGGAAAAGTAATATATGAAATATTAGTTTACTATCAAGAGAGTAATGTTAGACTGAACAATTAAAGTGTGTCTCCTCTTGAAATATATAGTACTTGTGTGTGTGTACTAATAAATCTCATTAGCAGCTAAATCTGTTTTCTCCCTGTCTAATTATAGGTACTAATATTAAATTACATGGTCCCAATAAGTGAATCAAAAGATGTCATCTAAGTTTTGTTTTTAATCAAGAGGAATAACCATTAAGTTACTTATAACATAAAATCACTTTAAGCGATCATTTTACATTAAATGCACAACAGTTGTGCAGTTAAATTATCAAAATAAAACAGAAAGCAAAATAAATGGCAGTAAGGTTCTAGGTAGATTCAAATAATCCATCATAACAACTAGCATACATATTCCCTTAATTTTCCATTCCATCAAATTCTTCAGTGCCAGCTTACCTATATTACTGTCAGAATGGAAGGGATAATGAACAGAACACTGAACAAACTCAGCCAATTAATTTGTAATTCATTTAGAGAGCACCCAAAGCTGATTCATCCCTTAAATTGAACTAAATAAAACCTGATTTGATTTGCTAGAAATATGCTGGGATCTTAGCATCAGCTATGCTAAAAGCAACCTATTATGATAATACCTATTAAGTAGAAGCATATGGGGGAAAAGCAGTTATTTTTAAAGCTCCTAAGAGCATATTTTTACTCAGAAAATAAAGTAATAAAAATCGCCTTCCGGCAAGATGGCGACAGGGCAAACTGGTCTGTGAAACCCTCTGCAGAGGAGAACTGCAGTGGGTCTCTGGCTCTCTCCCCAGGGGCTGCAGACCCCAACATTGCAGTCTGCTCTTCATAGGAGCTCAGCTGTTGCCACCGCTGGGGCATCACAATGGTTTGGACAACCACTGCAGCACAGATGCCGCCGCTGCAGCCGCCGCCACCACCACCGGTAGCACATCGCACCACCCGGGCCAGAGGCAATCCACTACTTTAGTCCTTGAAGCCCCTGCAGGCAAGGCAAGATCTGCTGCGATCGCTGCCACCTCTCCTGCGACTGAGACGTCCTGCCTGCTGTGAGTCTCCTGCCGTGTGCCCTGAGGCAGGCATCCATCTCCAGTCTCTGCCGGTTCCTGTCCAGCCCCACCCCCTCTGGGGCGAGCAGCTGAGATAGCACCACCTGCTGGTGATTCAAGGTAACAGCACCGAAATGGGAGAAACAAGCTTGAAAAACAGACACAGGCCAGAGTGGTGAACGGAAGGTGATCTGAAATGTCCTTCACAGCAGGCCAGGGGCAACTGACCCTAACTGCGAACTAATTTACCAGCTTGAAAAGAAAGCTAGAAATCAGAGCTGAAAGGACATTGGACTTAAATGAAAAGTCTCAGAGTGTGCTTGATTGGTTCTGTTCGCTTAATGACTTAATTCTATTCCTACTGTATTGTTCCTTTGTTTTTCTTTTTTCTTCTTCCTTTTCTTCTCTTTTCCTCTCTCTGTAAACCATATCTTTGTATAGAGGAACAGCACACCAATAAGGTGGTTGGTAAACTTGTATGCTAGCATCATTACATGTTTTATTTTTTTTTATATAGGAGTTGGTTCGTCTGTAGCTGTGGTCTATTGCTTTTATCTGTTTCAGTATAGGTCTCTCTCTCCATTTGTTGGCACACTCGTTTGTTTTCCCCCTTAATCCTCTATCTCTCCACCCCCCTCTTCAACCCACTGTCTGCTCCATTCTCTTCCCTCTGCTAACCACATTTTATTTCAGGGAGTAAACCTACAACCCCACTGCATGGACAGATTCCAAGGCAGTGGAAAGTGGGTTCCAGATTATCCACACACCTCAGCAAATACCAGGACCTGCAGATAGATTTTGAATCACACCTCCCCCATTAAGTAAATCTCAAAACTGCAAAAAGGACCATCCCCAACCTACAGTACAACTCCAGAATTGAACAAAGTAAGAGGACATACATAAAGAATAGGAGATTGAACAAACAGAAGTAAAACCAATCCCTCTACCCCTGAATAACAGAATTAAAGAAGACGGTGATGTGGAGGGAAGGAAAAAGTAGGGAGGGGGAAAAACCACACAAATGAAGAAAAACCCAAAGAAGAATATAGGTCTCACACAGACCCCTGGGAGATCAGACACTGAGAAAACAGATTCTGGAACACAAACAATGAAGAGCCCCCAGAAGGACTGGTCACATGCAACAAACCCAGACATCAAGACATAAATGGAGAGAATTAAAAAAATTGAGAGACAAGAGGGATATAGGAAGGAGCTGATGTCAGAAATAACAGCAGTAAAGAATACTGTGATGGAAATAAATAACAAACTAATAAGCATGGAAAGCAGAATTAGCCAAGCAGAAGAAAGAATCTCAGAGCTCAAAGAACAAAACACAAAACTAACCCAAACTGTCAAAAGCATAGAAAAGAAGCTCAAAAAGTTAGAACAAAACCTGCAAGAGGTGAATGATCACTTCAAGAGACTAAACCTAAGAGTAATTGGGCTTCCTGAGGCAGAGAGAGAAACAGAAGTCACATTGGAACAAACATTTCATGAAATCATTCAAGAAAACTTCCCTTATCTCATCAAGGATGAAAAAATTCAAACACAAGAGATTCAGAGAACCCCTGCAAGACACGAGATGAGAAGACCGACTCCCGGACACATAATAATTTGCCTAAACAAAGTAGCTACAAAAGAAAAAATTCTAAAGGCAGCAAGAGAAAAAGGCCAGACTACCTACCAGGGAAGACCAATTAGAATAGCAGCAGATTTATCCACAGAAACCATTCAGGCTAGAAGAGCCTGGAGCCCTGTCTTCAAAGTTCTAAAAGATAAACAATTTCAACCAAGAATAACCTACCCAGCCAAACTAAGCTTCATTAGTGAGGGAGAATTGAAATCTTTTCCAGATATCCAATCCCTAAGAACCTATGCTGCCACCAGACCACCTCTATAAGAAACACTTAAGAAAGTACCGAACAAAGAAGAAAAAGAAAAAAGAACAACAACATTCTTCACAAGAGTACAGGTAAAAGATTAAAAACACACATGAGCCAACTCCAAAACCCAAAGAAAGACAACAAACAAACAGGAACAACTCTGTAAGAACCTTATGACAGGGATCAACTCTTGCATTTCAATTATTAGCCTAAATGTGAATGGACTAAATGCACGACTGAAAAGACATAGAATGGCAAAATGGATAAAATATCATCAGGCAACAATCTATTGCCTTCAAGAGACTCACCTCACTAGAAAGGACACCCACATACTCAAAATAAGAGGTTGGGAAACAAACTTTCAAGTGAATGGAATACAAAAGAAAGGAGGAGTAGCGATCTTAATTTCAGACAAAATACCCTTCAAGTTATTAAAAATCAAAAAAGATACAGAAGGCCACTACATAATGATAAAAGGCTCAATCCATCAACAAGAAATATCTATTCTAAACACATATGCACCCAACGTAGGTGAGCCAACTTTCATAAAGCAACTTCTAGGAAAACTAAAGAAAGATATTGACTCTAACACCATCATAACTGGGGACTTTAATACCCAATCACAACCCTAGATAGATCATCAGGACAAAAAATCAGCAAGGAGACTTGGAACCTCAATGTGATTTTGGACCAAATGGACTTAATTGATACCTACAGAACACTTCATCCAAGACCGCAGAATATACATTCTACTCATCACCGCATGGAATGTATTCTAAGATCGACCATGTAATTGGTCATAAATCAAGCATAAGCAAATTTAAAAGAACCAAAATTCTACCGTGCACCTTCTCATGCCACAGTGGAATAAAAATAAACATTGACACTAACAAAGTCCCCCCAAAACCCACAAAGACATGGACACTAAACAGCATGATGCTAAACAACTCCTGGGTCAATGATGAAATCAAAACAGAGATCAAAAGATACCTGGAAACAAATTAAAATGAAGAAACATCTTACCAAAATCTCTGGGATGCCTCGAAAGCTGTAGTAAGAGGGGGAATTTATATCCCTACAAACACACATGAAGAAAATGGAAGGAACACAAATTAACAACCTAACAAGCCACCTAAGGAAGCTGGAAAAGCAAGACCACAAAAACCATAATTTCAGCAGAAGAATCCAGATCACCAAAATAAAAGCCCAAATCCAGAACATAGAAGACAAAAAGATAATACAAAAAAATCAATGAAACAAAAAGCTGGTTCTTCGAAAGGATAAACAAGATCGATAGTCCCCTAGCTAGACTGACCAAGAAAAAACGAGAAAAAAACCAAATAAGCACAATCAGAAACACAAAAGATGAAGTCACATCTGACCCTGAAGAAATACAAAAGATCACTGGAGACTACTACATACACTTGTATGGAAACAAACTTGAAAACCTTAAGGAAATAGAGGACTTTCTGACATCACACAACCTACCTAGGTTGGAACAAGAAGAAATTGAGACCCTAAATAGACCATTAACAATCAAGGAAATTGACTACATAATAAGAAAACTTCCTACAAAAAAAAGCCTTGGTCCAGATGGCTTTCCAGCAGAATTCTACAAGACATTTAAGGAGGAGCTGATACCAATCCTACTGAAGGTATTCCAGGCGATTGAAAAAGATGGAACTCTCCGCAAATCATTTTACGAAGCCAACATCACATTGATACCCAAGCCAGGTAAAGAGCCAACAAAGAAAGAGAACTACAGGCCAATATCTTTGATGAACACAGATGCTAAAATTCTCAACAAGATCCTAGCAAACCGAATTCAGCAATACATCTCAAAAATCATCCATCATGACCAAGTAGGCTTCATTCCTGGGATGCAAGGCTGGCTCAACATTCGTAAAACCATATATGTAATTAAATACATCAACAGATGTCAAAACAAAACCACATGATCATATCATTAGATGCAGAAAAAGCTTTTGATAAAATCCAGCACCCCTTCTTGATAAAAACTCTTGAACATCCAGGCATACAGGGAACATACCTCAAAATAGTAAAAACCATCTATGAGAAACCCACAGTCAGCATACTCCTAAATGGACAAAAATTGGAACCATTTTCCCTGAAAACTGGAACAAGACAAGGATGTCCACTCTCACCCCTCCTGTTCAACATAGTCTTGGAAGTCCTGGCTTGAGCTATCAGAGAAGAGAAGGCAATCAGGGGTATTCAAATAGGAAAAGAGGAAGTCAAGTTATTTCTCTTTGCAGATGATATGATTATGTACCTTGAAAACCCAAGAGAATCTGTCAAAAACCTCCTTACACTGATAAAGGCCTTTGGCAAAGTCTTAGGATAAAAATAAATTTATAAAAGACAATCGCATTTCTCTACACCAATAATAAACAAACAGAAACCCAAATAAAAAAACACAATTCCATTCACAAGAGCCACAAAAAAAATGAAATACCTCGGCATCTTCCTAACCAGAGACGTGAAAGACCTTTACAATGAAAATTACAAAACATTGCTGAAAGAAATCAAAGATGACACAAACAAGTAGAAAAATATCCCATGCTCATGGATTGGAAGAATCAACATTGTGAAGATGTCCATCTTACCTAAGGCAATCTACAGATTCAATGCAATACCCATCAAATTACCAGCAACATTCTTCTCAGACCTAGAAAAAACAACACAGGAATTCATATGGAAACACAAATGTCCAAGAATAGCCAGAACAATCCTCAGCAAAAAAAACCAAAGTAGCTGGTATCACATTACCAGACTTCAAACTTTACTATAAAGCTACAATCATCAAAACAGCTTGGTATTGGTATAGGAACAGGCATATAGATCAATGTAATAGAATTGAGATTCCAGAAGCAAAACCTCAATTTATCAACCAACTCATCTTCAACAAGGCCTCCACCACCTACCACTGGGGAGAGGAGAACCTATTCAGTAAATGGTGCTGGGAACACTGGCTGACCACATGCAGAAGATTGAAACAGGACCCCTATCTATCCCCATGCACAAAGGTTAACTCCAAATGGATCAGAGACCTAAATGTAAAACTTCAAACCATAAGAACCTTAGAAAATGAAGGAAATACCCTCATGGAAATCGGAACTGGCATCCAATTCCTGAACAAAACCCAAAACCCACAGGTCATAAGAGAGAAGATAGACAAGTGGTACCTAATTAAACTGACAAGCTTCTGCAAAGTCAAAGAAACCATCAAGAGAGCAGGGAGACAGCCTACAGACTGGGAAAAAGTATTTGCCAACACCAGGTCTGACAAAGGCTTAACATCCTGGATCTACAAGGAACTCAAACGTGCTGAAAAGAAAAAAACAAACAACCCCATTATAAAATGGGCAGAAGATATGAACAGACACTTCACAAAAGAGGACATCCGAGCAGCCAACCAACACATGAAGAAATGTTCAACCTCACTAATCATCAGGGAGATGCAAATCAAAACCACACTGAGATACCACCTAACTCCAGTCAGAATGGCAATCATCAACAACTCCAAAAATATCAGCTCCTGGAGAGGGTGTGGCGAAAAGGGAATACTTCTACACTGTTGGTGGGAGTGTAAACTAGTGCAACCTCTGTGGAAAGCAGTGTGGCGATTCCTAAAAGCTCTAAATTTCAACCTCCCATATGGCCCCGCAATCCCCCTACTGGGAATATACCCTGAAGAACTCAAATCACTCTATAAAAAAGATACCTGCACACGTATGTTTATTGCAGCATTGTTCACAATAGCAAGAACCTGGAAACAACCATGCTGTTCATCAAAAGAGGACTGGATTAAAAAAATGTGGTATATATACACGATGGAATACTATACAGCCATAAAAATGAACAAAATCATGAATTTCGCAGCAACCTGGATGGAACTAGAGTCTATAATACTGAGTGACCTCTTACAGAAATAAAGATCCGAGTATCACATGTTCTCACTCATATAATGGATCTTGAACATCCAATGTAATACTATAAAAAAATGACTGAAGTTACTGGGAAACTATGTGGGGGAGGGAGGGAGATGGGATTAACAGTAGCAAATATCTGTCTGGGGATGGGGAAATACCTCTTATCAACAGGGTGCCTGAATGAAACGTAATTGCACACCTAACCCTTAACTGTACCCCATAAAACCATAATAAAAAAATATTGACTATGGAAAAAAAATCAATTAGCATTAAAATTATGAACACCCATTTAGAGAAGGAAATAAAAAGTCATCATTTAAAGGAGAAGGTAAATTCTTCCCTAAAGAAGCCTAAAGTTGAAATCAGTTTTTAAATTAAATTAATTTTTTAAAAATTTTTTCTTGTTTGTCTTTCTATTAGATTCTCAGATCACTTTCATTTTACAAGACACTCAGAAGCCAAGGTGCTCAGATGGAGACAGGAAATTATCTTGTGGATTTTGTGAAAAGAACAGCATCCCAGTGACCCATGCAACCTAGTTGAAAGTTGAGACTTGGACCAAATAACCACATAACGGTGGTGACTTTACTTGTCTTATATTGCAACTTAATAGGTGGAAATCCTCTGACCTTTTCATCAGCCTGGATACTTCTAAGAATTTGGGTTTTTGCTATTCTTTTCTTTTTTTTAATTTTAATTTTAATTTTTCATTTTAAATATGTGGGAAGCAATTAAGGGTTAGGTATACAAATGTTCATTATGCAGGGAGCCTTGTCAATGAGGTGTGTCCCCATCCCCCGGCAGTTTCCCACTATTGCCAATCTCTTTCTTAAAGTATTACGACAGTTGTTCAAGGTCCGCTTATGAGTGAGAACATGTGATACTCAGTTCTTTGTTTCTGCAATAGATCACTCAGTATTATAGACTCTAAGTTCATACAAGTTGCTGCAAAGTTCATAATTTTGTCCTTCTTTATGGCTGCATAATATTTTAATGTATATATGTACCACATTTTAAAAAATCCAGTCCAGTTTCAATGGGCAGCACAGTTGGTTCCATATTTTTTGCTATTACATGCAATAAACATGCGTGTATGGGTATCTTTTTCTTTTTTTACTTTTTTCATAACATTAGGTGATAAAATTCTGATATAGGGCTGCAGAGTTTCTCGTTTGTATATGTCTTTGTTAAATGTGGAACAGGGCTACATATTTGTACTAAACTCTTTTGAAATGACAATTATTTAAAAATTTATTTTTACTTCAAAATCTTTCTCTACAAATTTTTCACTTACAAGTTCTGCTTTCCACATAACTATAGGAGACAATTTTATAAAGTTTTCTGCCACTATATAACAAGCATCCCCCTTCTTCCATTTTCAAAAACGATGTTCATAACTTCCTTCTGAACCTTCACCAACAGTGTGCTTTGTTTAATTATATAGATGTGGAGTACAATTCAGGGTTAGGTATACAAATGTTGATTATGCAGGTTCCCTTGTTGATGAGGTATGCCTCTCCCTCCCTTAGCAGTTTCCCTCAACTGCCAATTCCACCCCCATGACAGTTTCCCAGTACTGCCAATCCCCTTCTTATAGTATTATAATAATTGTTCAAGGTCCACTTATGAGTGAAGACATATGGTGCTTTGTTCTTTTTTTTGTGATAAATCACTGAGTATGATCGACTCTAAACTCTTTCCTCAGCTTCCTCCCTCAGTTTTCCATATGCTTTCCTAACCAGAAAATCAGTCCAGATTATCGCTAGCCTACTCTGGTGAGATTTCAAACCTGTTTCATGAAAGTTGGTTCATCTGTCCACTGGATTATGAGCTCCTTAATGGCAGAGATCAAAGCTTATTCTATTTTTTATTTCGAAAAATAAAAGTAATCATGTTTTTGACTAAAAAATAGTCAAATAATCAGAAAGGTATAAAAAGAGCTACAGTTTCTCTCCTTTCCTTACTTGCAAACCCACACCCAAAGCAATCACTGGCAATAACTTCCCAGGATAAAAATGTATACATACCTAAAAAGAAAACTAAACAAATGGCACAATGCTACAAACTTAAACTTTTCCATTTAATAATATATTTACAGATCTTTCTATATCATCACATACAGATATGCTACAATCATTTTTTGTGTGTGGTAAGAACATAACATAAAATCAACATTCTAATTAATCAGTACTGTATAACATAGTATTGTTAATTACAGGCACAATGTTATATAGTAGATCTTTAGTATTTATTTATCTTATGCAACTGAAACTTTATGTCTGTAGAACAACTTCCCATTTCCCCCTTTCTTCAGCCCCTTAAAACTACTTTCTCCTTCTCTGCTTTGATGTTTCACTATTTTAGATACTTCATGTAAGTGGAATTATGGAGTATTTGTCTTTCTGTGCCTGGCTTACTTAGTATAATTTCCCCCAGGTTCACCCATGTTGTTACATATGATAGGATTTCTTTCTTTTCTAAGGCCGAATAATATATGTATACACCACATTTTTCTCTATTCATTAACCCCTTGATGGAAATTTAGGTTTCCATATTTTGGCTATTGTAAATAATACTACAGTAAACATGGAAGGGCAAAAGTCTTTTTGAGATATTGATTTCAATTCTTTTGGATAAGCAACAGAACTGATATTGGTAGATAATGTGGTAGTTCTATTTTTTAATTATTAGTGTTCCTTAGTCTTTTTAGCTGCTAGATTGTGCTTCATCAAAAAGGCACAATTTAGTTAAAGAGTTATCTATTGATAGACATTAGGTCATTTTCAGGTTACTGCAATTAAAAATAATGCTGGAGGCTGGGCTCGGTGGCTCAGCCTATAATCCCAATGCTTTGGGAGGCCGAGGTGAGTGCATTGCCTGAGCCCATGGGTTCGAGACCCGCCTGGGGAACTTGGCGAGACGTCATCTCTACAATAAATCAAAAATTAGCTGGGCGTGGTAGTGTGCACCTGTAGTTCCAGCTACTTGGAAGGCTGAGGTGGAAACATCGCTGGAGCCCAGCAGGTCGAGGCTGCAGTGGCCGGAAGCAGCCACTGCACTCCAGTCTGGGTGACACAGTGAGACTCCAACTCAAAAAAAAAAAAATTATGCTGGAACAGACATCCTTGTACATATATCTTGTTTTACATTTGCACTTGAACATGATGTAAAATTCCTAGCAGTGTGTTTTGATCACCTCTTCTTTTTCTCATTGATGAGGAAGATTTTCCTGCCCTAGAATCATAAGGATAACCAAAAGTATGATGTCTAACACTAGACAGATGGGATCACTAATAATGCATTAGTCACCTATACTCACAGCTCAAAAACTTTTTATGCCATGCAGAGCCACATGGGGTTGCACTTAGGAATAGAATGAACAAGGAGGAGCTGTGAGAGACAAGTTTTGTACTAACAAGAGGGAGATGTAACCCCTGGTTCACACAAGGTTTGCAGTGAACTAAGGACCACGACTCAAGGCATAAGCAGTGGCATTTGATAAAGAAGATTATCTGAATAGCATATCTTTTCTGCAGGAACTTGATGGAGAGGAACATTCAAGGCCCTCACAGTATTTCCTGGATGCTAAGAGACACATAATAAGAGTCCTTAAATTTTTTTTTTTTTTTGAGTTGGAGTCTCACTCTGTCACCCAAACTGGAGTGCAGTGTCACTCCCGGCCACTGCAGCCTTGACCTACTGGGCTCCGGCGATCCTTCCGCCTCAACCTTTCAAGTAGCTGGAACTACAGGTGCGCGCTACCACACCCGGCTGATTTTTTGATTTATTGTAGAGATGAGGTCTCGCCAAGTTGCCCAGGTGGGGCTTGAACCCGCAGGCTCAGGCAATTCACTTACCTCAGCCTCCCAAAGGCGCGGGATTACAGGCTGAGCCACTGAGCCCGGCTAATTTTAGATCTTATACAACAAAGCAGGATTAATGAATCAAAGAATGTGAGCATTTAATATTTTAAATAACTAATGCCCCTTTTAAGAAAGCAGAAATGTATGATGGTCCTTATTTTTTCATATTTTGTATCAATGCTAGGTTTTATTCAACTTTGTAATTTTTGCTAATTTAGTGAAAAATGATTTATTATTATTTTGATTTGTTTTCTTGCCATATAAGATTAATCATTTTATATGCTTACTGACCATTCTATATGCTTTTTTTTTTTCGGTAAAATACTCCTTAAAAAATTCAAGGTTTTTTAATTTTTAATTTTTAAAATTTCTATGCCTCAAGTGACCAGAATTGTACTCAACATGTGTTAGAGCAATATCCTTTTTTGCACACCATGATGTTTTAAAAATCACATTGCATACATTTTCTTATGATTTGGAGTGCATTACCCTTTTAAATTGTGTATGTGACTTTTAGAGAATCTTACGCTCCACACATATATTGTTCCATTCAATTTATTTATTGATAAGTCCTCATCTTCAGTGAAAATGTCTTATCTATAAGTGGTTTAGTATTGGGTCCTCAAAAATAATCCTTTTTATGTGCCTTCCTCTGGGGAACAAAATGCTTAACTTACCTCATTTTTTTCCAAACTGTAAATACACAACATAAAATTTGCCTTTTTAACTACTTCTAAGTGTACAGTTTGGTAGTGTTAGTATATTTACATTGTTGTACAGCCAATCTCTAGAACTTTTCCTGACTGTGAAATAACTACTTATTTCCTTTCCTGGCAATGACCATTCTACTTTCTTTTTCTATTTAACTAATGTAGATAGTTCATATAAGTGGAATGATATTATATTTGTTTTTATGTAACTGGTTTATTTCACTTAGCATTATGACCAACGTTCACTCATGTCGAAGCATATGTCAGAGTTTCTTCCTTTTTAAAGTTGAATAACCTTCCATTGTATGCACCACATTTTTGCTCATCCATTCATCCATCAAGGGACATTTGTATTGTTTACATCTTTTGGTTATTGTGACTAATGCTATAAATATCTTGTCAAGATCCTGTTTCAATTCTTTTAGATACATACCCAAAAGTGGAATTTCTATATCAAATGTTAGTTTTTAATTTTTAAAAGATCTTCCATGCTGTCTTCTCTAGCAGATGCATCATTTTATATTTCCTTCAACAGTGCACAAAGGCTCTAATTTCTCTACCTTCTTGCCAATGCTTGTTATTTTTTCTCTGTGTGTGTGTATTTTGACAGTAGATATATTAATTGGTGTGAGGTGATATCTCATTGTGACTTTGACTTGCATTTCTCTGATGATTAGTGATACTGAACATCTTTTTTCTTTATTTTCTTTTTTTTGAGTTGGACTCTCACTCTGTCACCCAGACTGGAGTGCAGAGGCATACTCCCAGCCACCGCAGCTTCGACCTGCTGGGCTCAGACGATCCTTCCGCCTCAGCCTTCCGAGTAGCTGGAACTACAGGTACATGCTACCACAGCCGGCTAAATTCTGATTTATTGTAGAGACAAAGTCTCGCCAAGTTGCCCGAGTGGGTTTCAAACCCGCGGGCTCAGGCAATCCACTCGCCTTGGCCTCCCAACGTGCTGGGATTACAGGCTGAGCCACCGAGCCCCAAATCATCTTTTTATATGCTTGTCGGCCACTTGTATATCTTCTTTGGAGAAAAATTTGTTCAGGTTCTTTGCCCATTGTTTAATTGGGTATTTGTTTTATGCTATTGAGTTGTAGGAATATCTCTCTATATATTTTTTCTGATATTAACCACTTTCAATAAGAGAGTATCTTTTACATTCTGATAGTTTTTGGTCCTTGACTTTCTGAAATATATCCCTGTGGTGGTTAATTTAATGTGTCAATTTGACTGGGCCAAGGAGTACCCAGACATTTGCTCAAACATTACTCAGGGTGTTTCTGTGCAGGTGCCTCTGAATGAATCAGTAAGCAGATTGCCCTTCCCAATGTGAGTGGGTCATGTTCATTCGTTGAAAACCTAAATTGAACAAAAAGTCCAAGTATGAGGAAATTCCTCCTACTTGACTGTTGAGCTGGGACATTGTTTTTTTCTAGCGTTTGGACTCAGAATGAAACATCAGCTCTTCTTGAGTCTTGAGTCTGCTGCCTTTGGGACTGGAATTTACTGGAATTGGCTTGCCTAGTTCTCAGGCTTTTGGACTCAGACCCACACTACACCTCATCTCTCCTGAGTCTCCAGCTGGAAGAATTCAATCTTGGGACTTCTATGCCTCCATAATTGTGTGAGTCAATTCTTTGTCTACATCTAACCTATGGGGTTCATTTCTCTGAAGAATCCTGACTAATATAAGCCATTTATCAAGGCTACTTGTAATTTATTCTTGTAAAGAACTCCCTCGGTTTTACAATATAGGGGTCTGAGCAAGAAGTGTCTTTTGGTCTTTAGTCACTGAAGTGCTGTCATCCAAATTCCTGACCCAACTCCTTTCCAAATATACCATGTGTGAAAATGACAATTTTTGACTTAATTTTTCTTAAAACAAAACAAAACAAAACAAAACAAAACAGTAAACTCTGGAGTTTCCACTGGCATTGCCCAGCTAACATTTTACTTGCCTTATGAGCAGTTTCAATTACAATGCTTTGCTCTGAAAATGTCATACAAATAGAAAACTTCTTTTACTGATAAGCAGAAGTAGAGCAAAAACTCCTATTAACATAGCTTAGCTTAAAAGCATTGAATGCAGATAACTACACTTCTTAAGGAATTCTTTGGAGAAATCAACTCATCCTTTTTGGAGATAATTGAATAATTTTTTCTCTATACTTAGCAAGCGGCATCTTCAATATAAAATAGAGAAATGGTTAGTAAGCCTCTGTGTATAAGAGCAAACTTGTTGAAAACAAAACATCACACAATAAGGTCCATCACTTCAACATATATACAAAACTTCTATTCTCCAGCAACAAAAAAATAAAGCCAGAAGTAGATTTTGATTACGATAGGCATAGTAGGAGCTTAGAATTGGTAACAAGTAGCAAGCTGCAATTTTTATCCTCAATGCAAAATAGTGCGAATCCACAAAATCTCAAATTTAAATATTAGCTCTGTCTCTTCCTAGTTGTGAACAAGTGACTTAATCTCTGAAGTGTATCTGGACACTTTGAAAATTATGGTAAAAGAACATGAGTATTAAAAATGCAAGTTGCAAAGTGCATTTGAATCATTAAAAAACTTTTCTTAAATAAGAAAAATAATTCCTAAAATAGTTATAATAATCAAATTAATTTGGGATATTATTAAAATTTTAACAACATCTAAAGTTACAAAGTAGCATATATAAAATTAAAAAGGCAGCATTGTTCTATGCCACCACAAATACAGTGCAAAACTTTTGGGAGGACCGACTTTCCCTAGCAAATGTTTAGAATTAATATGAATAGTTAAGAATGATTAAAAGTAAGTCACCCTAGTTGAGCACAGTTGCTCATGCCTGCAATCCCAGCACTTTAGGAGGCTGAGGCAGGAGGATCACTTGAAGCCAGAAGTTCTAGACCAGCCTGAATAACATATTGAGACGACCGTGTCTACAATAATTAACTTTAAAAACGTCGGGTCTGATGACTTGTGCTTTAGCCCCAGCTACTTGAGAGTCTAAGGGAGGAGGGTCACTTGAGCCCAGGAGTTTGAGGTTATAGGGAGCTATGATTGTATCACTGCACTCCAGTCTGTGCATCACAGCAAGACCCTGTCTCTAAAAATAGAAAAAATTAAGTCACCCAAAGAGAGAAGAGACTGATGCTGGGTGATTTTATAATACTTCACATGAATTTTGAAATCAGATTTTATAAATGACATTGTAAATTAAAACTAGGAAAATCTGTATCCGGAACTAGAAATGGTTTCCAAAAGAATGTATAGAATGTTTATTGTACTTTGTAAGTAAAATAGAAAAAACTCATCTCAAGTCTATTTTCAGTTTTTATTACTGTACATTTTATGCAATTTTCACTGTTATCTTCAGTAATAAGTACTAAAAATGTCAAAAGTCATCAAAATCATGTTTGACTACATTTACCTGTAGTCGCTGTCATTGTTTTGTTAGCATTACATTTTCCCTAGATGTCATCTCAAACTCTAGTCAAACATGCCTCTAGTTTTAAAGTATATGATTTAATAAATCGTTAAAATCATCTGTCATTTTAATAAGTGTAATAATTGGCTTTATTTTTCTAGTGAAATGTTAATTTTTGTTTCCCGTGCTATAGGTTACTGCAATGGTAGCCTCTGCTATGTTTGACTAGTTATAGTATAAACTTTATTTTATTTTATTTTTTGAGTTGGAGTCTCACTCTGTTGCCCAAGCCAGAGAGCAGTGGCACATTCACAGCCACCACTGCCTCAACCTACTGGGCTCAGGAGAACCTTCCGCTTCAGCCTTTCCAGTAGCTGGAACTATAGATGCATATCACCTCGCCTGGCTAATTTTTCGATTAATTGTAGAGACGAGGTCTTGCCATGTTTCCCAGGCTGGTCTCGAACTTCTGGCTCAGACTATCTTCTTGCCTCCACCTCTCCCAAGTGCTGGGGTTGCATGTGTGAGCCATCGTGTCCTGCAACTTTTAAAAATCTTGTTCTAAGCCAGGCTCGGTGGCTCAGCCTGTAATCCCGCGCCTTTGGGAGGCTGAGGTGAGTGGATTGCCTGAGCCCGCGGGTTCGAGACCCGCCTGGGCAGCGAGACCTCATCTCTACAATAAATCAAAAAATCAGCCGGGTGTGGTAGTGCATGCCTGTAATTCCGGCTATTGGGAAGGCTGAGGCGGAAGGATCGCCAGAGCCCAGCAGGTCGAGGCTGCGGTGGCCGGGAGCGGCCACTGCACTCCAGTCTGGGCGACAGAGTGAGACTCCAACTCAAAAAAAAAAAAAAACCTTGTTCTAAAAATCTGCTAAGCTTTTAACTAACAGCTACTAGAAGGCAGGCAGTGATTATAGCAATTATCTTCTATTTGTATTACATCTAACATTAATTTAAGATCATAACTTTGAGGCATGTGGCTCATACAACTACATGAACAGTATAGCACACGAGCAATTCTCTAGTTCAGACTGGACAACTTCAAAATTATCCAAGATCAAATGAGTATCAATATTTATCTATGATTATTCAGTTTATCAAAGAAGACATACGCAAGCTGCCAAAAACTTTTAATATGCAACTTTTGCAACTTCTTGTACTTAAATTGTTAGTAAAACAATACAGGAAATGATAATCATTTCTCACACAAACATTTTATGGCACAGAAAAACTGTTTAAGAACACATCTAAACAAATTTATATTTTTTCTTATTAATATATAATATTTTGTATATCACTGTGGTTTGGTGTGTTTTTTGCAATGGTAATATTTGAATCTTTTCTCTTCCTTGCTTATGTGTTTGCTCTCCAGTGGTTTTTATATTTGTATGTGGTTTTATGATAGCTGATATCATTATTTTGCTTTTGGGTATTGAACTCTCTAAAGCATTTCTTGTATGACTGGTGTAATGGCATAAATTTCCTCAGCTTTTGCTTGTGTGGGAAAGACTTTATTTCTCCTTCATTTATTCAATATGTTACAGAGTATAGTATACTTGGATGATAGTTTGGGCTTTTTTTTTGTTTTTTTCCCAGCGCTTTGAATATATTATAACATTCTCTCTTGGCTTATAATGTTTCAACTGAGAGATCTGATGTTAGTCTGATAGGAATTCATTTACACGTGACTAGATGCTTTTCTTTTTCTGTTTTTAGAATTATCTCTTTTTCTTTAGACAGTATGACTATAATATGCTATAAAGAAGTCCTTTTTCTACTGCATCTGTTTGGGGATTGCTGAGCCTCCTGTGTCTCCCTGTCTAAATCTATTACTAGACTTGGAAAATTGTCATCGATTATTGCGTTAAATAGGTAGATGGTTACACTAAAAGCCCAGGCTTCTCCACTGAACAATTCTTCCATGTAACCAAAAACCACTTTACCCCCCAAAGCTATTGAAATAAAAAATAAATAAAAGTTGTTTTCTAACTCTTTCCTTATTGGTGTGTAGGGCACTTTGGCTTTGATTCTGGGTATATGCATAGTGTAGCCTACATATGGTTTCTTTGGATGTAAATGGTGCGAGTGGTGTCCGTGATTTCCTCAAAGGCTTACCATATGGTTATTAGGGGAGACTGTGATGAGGTTTTTGGTAACTGGGACACCAGGTGGGCCAGTCTTTGGGCTCCAGTCATGGCAATCACAGGCTTAGTGTGCCTGTTCTCAGACCCCAGGGTAGCACCAGTATTAGCAGATCCACAGGGGCTGATTCTTGGGCCCCCAGCTCGTATGCTTGAATTTCAATAGAGACAACAGTGGGACAGGTGGATAATCATGTTCTCAGCACCTTGTGCAGCAGGCATGGCATGGGTGATGGTGCACATTGTTGTTGATGGTGGTGGCAATGGGCTGGCCAGGTCTGTCTCCAAGCCTGCAAGCTGTGCATGCATGTAGGTTCCAGTGTACTCGTAATGATAGGGTGGGTGGGCCTAACCTCAAATCCCTGGGGGAAGTGCTCAGGTGCCAATGGTAGAAGACTGGGCTTGGTGATTTCCAGGCTCTTGGACTGCATGTTCTTGCATGGCAAGGAGTGGTGGGGGGGAGCAAAGCCAGACTGAGTGAGCTTGCCCTCAGGTCCCTCAATGGTACATTCAGGTGCTGGCTGTGTTAGACAGAGGTGGAGTGATCCTAAAGTCCCCAGTGGAATTCTCAATTGGGACACGGTGGTGGCTTCACTGCAGCCTTGCTACTGGGGAGGGTGAGTTTACCTTCACTGACAGGTGCCATATGCAGGTCAATGAGGAATATGCACTTTGCTCGCACTTCAGCTCTGGTAGCATCAGCTTGTGCTTTGCTCACACTTCATCCCTGGCAGCGACAGCCTGCAGTGATAGCAGCTGTGGGTGGGGAACTCTGTTGCTGTATAATGGCTTTGTTGCTGAGGCAGTGGTATCACTGCCTGTTGCCCACATTTCAGCCCTGACAATAGCAGCCAACTCTGGTGGTGGCTATAAGCAGAGGGTGTCAGTAGGGTTCCAGGGGTGTGGAGATGCAGGTACTGTTGAGCCTCTGGAGCAGGTGCAGTCCATTTGGGTTTGGATTCTCAAAGCAATGCCTTTCTGTATTTGTTTAGGACTCATGGAATGGGATTCAGTGTGATCTGCCTCTTTGGAGCAATGTTGTCATACAGTCTCCAGGCAGCTCCCTGTTAGTTTCAGGACCCATGATGGTTGAGGGGCTCCCTCATGGTGAAGATTGCAAGAGTCCACTATGGGAATGTGGACTTCTGTGGGTCTTTCACTTACCTTTTTTCTCCACATTGGGGAATATCTCCAGGCTCCCAACTAATCCCAACTGAGCAGGTTGCTTCACTTCACTTCACTTTTTTTTTTCTTTAGATAGTTTATGTAACTTATCTGTTGAATTACAGTATTCTCTCTTGGACAATCTATTTAAAATGTGATCATCTACTAACTATTTAGGTTCTTTGTGGAGTAGGCCAATACTAAATGTCTCTAGTCAGCCATCTTGAAGCCCCTCCAGTCCAATTTGGTATCTTTAACATGTCTAAAAATAAGGCATTCAAATGGAGACTTTTCTCATAACAATATTTAAATCTAAAATGTGGATAAGTATTATTAGTTGAAGCAGACAAATGTAGAACTTGAAAACAACTCTACAATCAATTTCATTTTGAAGAGTTAAGTTTTTATGCAATTCACTACAGATATTTATATTTCTACAGTGTTCAGCTATAAGGGTCAATGTATTTTGACACATCTATAGTGTCATATATCTGACATTATAGTACCACGTAGAATACTTTCACTACCCTAAAAAATTATCTTGTGCTTCTCCATTCAATAAATCCTCCCCTGAATACCTGGCAACCACTGATCTGTTTACCATCTTTATAGCTTTCATTAAGCCCCATTTGTCTGTGTTTGTGTTTGTTGCACTTGCTTTTGAGGTCTTCATAAAAAATTATTTGCCTAGGAAAATATCCAGAAGGGTTACTTCTAGGTTGTCTTCTAGGATTTTTATAGCTTGGTGTCTCACATTTAAGTCTTTAATCCATCTTGAGTTAATTTTTGTATATGGTGAGAGATAAAGGTCCAGTTTCATTCTTCTGCATTTGTTTAGCCAATTTTCCCAACACCATTTATTTTTCAGAATGTCGTATAAGTGGAATCATGTAGCTTGTAGAACTGATTTCTTCTCTTAACAATATATACTTAATATTCATTGATGACATCTTATGACTTGATAGCTCATTCCTTACTTTATTTTATTTTAAGAGAAAGTTATTTTCCACAGAATTTAAAATAAAATCTTAAGGCTTATATGGAACTCCCCAAAAATAAATGAATAAAGTTTGAGGAGCCAAAGCAAAAGTAATGAACGTGGAGTAATCACATTGTCTGACTCAATTTATACTGCAAGACTATAGTAACAAAATCAACATGGTACTCAAGCAGAGACAGACACATAACGGAACAGAATAGAGAACTCAGAAATAAAGTCACATGCCTACACTCAAATGATCTTTGACAAAGTCAACAAAAATAAATGCTGGGGAAAGGATACCCTATTCAATAAGCGGTGTTGGGGAAACTGGCTAAACAAATACAGAAGAATGAAACTCGAGCCCTATCTCTCACCACATACAAAAATTAACTCAAATGGATTAAAGACTTAAATGTAAGAGACCACGCTGTAAAAATCCTAGAAGACAACCTAGGAGAAACTCTTCTGGACATTTTCCTAGGCAAATAATTTTTATGAAGATCCCAAAAGCAAATGCAACAAACACAAACACAGACAAATGGGACTTAATTAAAATAAAAGTCTTCTGCACAGCAAAATAAGTAATCAATAGAGTGAACACAAAACCCACAGACTGAGGAAAGATATTTGCAAATTATGCCTCTGACAAAGACTAATATCCAGAATCTGCAAGCAACTTAAAAACCTCAACAATTGTTGTTCAATCCCATTAAAAACTAGGCAAAGGACATGAGCTGACATTTCTCAAAAGAAGAAATGCAAGCGGCCAATAAGCACATGAAAATGCTCAACATCACCAATCATAAGAGAAGTGCAAATTAAAATTACAATGAAATATCATCTTACATTAAAAATAAAAGAGTAACAGACGTTTGTGTGAATGTGCAGGGTTGATGGGTATGTAAGTTGACCTTTATTAAAAACAACATGAAGATTTCTCAAAGAGGTAAAAGTAAAGTTACCATTCAACCTAGCATCCCACTACATGGTATCTACCCAAAGGGAAATAAATCATCACATACAAAGACATCTGCACTCATCATCACAGCAGTATTTACAATAGCAAAGTCATGGAACAAACATAATTGTCTATCAGTGGATGACTGGATAAAGAAAACATGGTAAACATATACCATGGAATACTACACATCCAAATAAAAAAAACGAAATAATGTCCTTTCCAGCAACATGAATGGAAATAGAGGCCATTATCCTAAGTGAACTAAATTGAAAACAGAAAACCAAATACTACATGCTTTCACTTGTAAGCGGGAGCTAAACAATGGGTACATATGGACATAAAGATGGAAAAAACAGACACTAGAGACTCCAAAAAGGCAATTAGCCGGGCTTGGTGGCTTAGCCTGTAATCTCGCGCCTTTGGGAGGCTGAGGTGAGTGGATTGCCTGAGCTCGCAGGTTCGAGACCTGCCTGGGCAGCAAGACCTCATCTCTACAATAAATCAAAAAAATCAGCTGGGCATGGTAGCACATGCCTGTAATTCTGGTTACTTGGAAGGCTGAGGGAAGGATCACCGGAGCCCAGCAGGTCGAGGCTGCAGTGGCCGGGAGCGGCCACTGCACTCCAGTCTGGGCGACAGAGGGAGACTCCAACTCAAAAAACAAAACAAAACAAAACAAAAAAACAAAAAGGCAGTTGACGGGGGTGAGGGGTAAAAAGTACCTATTGGGTACAATAGTCACAGTTTGGGGAATGGGTACACCAGAAGCCCAATACTCACCAGTATTCAATATACCCATGTAACAAACATGCACTTGTATCCCCTTAATCTAAAATAAATATCTCTGTAAGTTCACATTTGAAAACAGAGAGACAGAGAGAGAGAGAGAGAGAGAGAGAGAGAGAACGCTAAAGTATCACTCTATTGCCCAGGTTGGAGTGCAGTAGCACAATCATAACTCATTGCAGCCTTGAACTCCTGAGCTCAAGTGATATCCTTTCCTCAGCTTCCCATAGCTAGGACTATATGTGCACTCCACAATTGGCCTTTTTTTTCTCATTTTTTTGTAGAGGCAGGTTCTTCCTATGTTACCCAAACTGGTCTCAAACTCCTGGCCTCAAGCAATCCTCCCACCTTGGCTGCCCAAAGTGCTGGAATTACAGATGTGAGTTACCGTGCTTAGTCTTCATTCCTTAACAACATGAATAATATTTCATTGTACCAATGTACCACAGTTTGTATATCCATTCACCCACTGAAGAACATCTTGGTTGCCTCCAGGTTTTGATGATTATGAATTAAGTTGCTATAAACACTGGTATGTAGAATTTGGGTGGAGATACATTTTCAAATAAGTTGGCTAACTATCTAGGATTGCAATTTCTGGATCATATGGTAAGATCAGTTTAACTTTGTAAGAAACTACCAACAGTCTTTCAAAGTGGCTCTCCATTTTGCATTCCTATCAGCAACAGATGTGAGTTAATGTTGTTCCTCATCAGTAATGGGAATTTTCAGTGCTCTGGATTTAGCCATTATAATGGGTATACAGTCTTTTAATCTAAAACATATACAATCAAAAAGAATTTTCATACTTAGGGCACTGTTAAAAATTATCCTTGCATGAAACTTTCAGGTTATTTTCTTCAGAATAATTTTAAAAGCTATAATTTTATTTATTTATGCTAAAATGCATGTTTGCTTAGAAAATATTTTTAAAAGGCTGAAACTACTTGCTCCAATATGACTCTGGAAAAAAATCACAGTAAGTCATGTTTATCAATTGTCTTTGAATATAGTATATGCTAAGGAAATATGGAAAGTGCTAGATTCTGGTAAAACTTTTCAGCAAGCTTGATTTTGAGGCACGAAGCAATCTAAATCTAAATTCTAGAACACTAATAAAATAGAGTACGTCTTTTGTATTTTATCTATGTAATACTAAAAAAACTAAAATTTCTTTTGATAGCATTACGATTTCCATTCATTAAAAAAAGAACATGCTGTGAAATTATCATTTGGGAGCTATGTTATCATCAGAAGATTAAAATTCATTTCTTCACTCTATAATTTAACAATGACAAGGAATCAGTACCCCAAAGAGATTTCAAGTTCTAAGTACACTAAAATTAGTGTAATCGTTCAGTGCTGATCTTAGTTTTTTTATTAATTTGAATATATTGCAGTGTATTGAACACAAAACACCTTAATACAAAAATTTCAGTTGTCAACAGCTCAAAATTAAACTACAAATCACAGACTTAGTAACCTGTCTATGTGACATTGTTCTGGAATATATAAATATATAGCCAGATAACCAGTCTCCTTCAACAACTATGTACCGTGTTCTGTAAAGTAAGTTCTTTAAAATTAATTTACACTTCCTCAAATCAGGAAAAAAACAATTTTACATGTAGGCAGACATTTTGAAATTAAACTTTCATAGGTGTTTTTTATGACACCCACTCAACAGAAGATAGATGTATTCTACCAGGTACACATTTACTAGTACTAAGTTAGAAGAAAAAGCACATTAATTTGGGATAGGGAAAATACAAGGAGGAAAAAAATGTACTCCTTTAGAGTACCTTTAAACCAGACTGATAATCTCATTTTAAAAATCCACTTCAGAATTCTTAATTTTTTACGAACTCTTGAAGAGAGTTTAACTGACAAGAAACTGTCTTATCCATTTGATTTCTGACAAAAAGAATGGATTGATCTAGTTAATTTCCTAGATTGTAAAAGATATAGGAAATATACAAACACTCTTAAAAACATACTCTTGGCTGGGATCCGTGGCTCAGCCTGTAATCCCAGCACTTTGAGAGGCCGAGGCGAGTGGATTGCCTGAGTCCGTGGGTTTGAGACCAGTTTGGGCAACTTGGTGAGACCTCAGTCTCTACAATAAAAAAAAAAAAAAATTAAAAATTTAGCCAGGTGCGGTAGCACACTCCTGTAGTTCTGGCTACTTGGAAGGCTGAGGGGGAAGGATTGCCGGAACCCAGCAGGTCAAGGCTGCAGTGGCCGGGAGCATGCCACAGCACTTCAGCCTGGGTGACAGAGTGAGACTCCAACTCAAAAAAAGAAAAAAAAAATACTCTCATGTTCTTAAAGCATATAAACCTGCGACTTCTATTACATACACTTTCCACTGTTTTTCTAATAATATAGCTGTGTCTTGTTTGTAGGATGTTAAAGTAATTGTATAAACAAACAAACTTAGAAACAGCCAGCACAGTTTTTGAAAAATTACCAAATTGGTTTTTGTCCAATACCTGACTGATCAATTAAGTCAAAACAGCTAATCTAGGGTCCTCAAGAAGAGAATACTGTTGCGTAATCAGTACCAATTCAGTTCAACATGTTTACAGGTGAAGACTCAGAACTTTACTAAGTATTGTAGGTAACAGAAAATAAATTTGATGAGAAGAAAAATATACAAATGGAAAATGAAATTAAATGAAACAATGCAATGTATAGAACAAACAGTAAGCATTATGGAATTTCAGATGAAAATAATGTAGTTCAGTAATCGGGAAGGGCTGTGAACTGAGCATTGCAGCATGAGTAAAATGTGGCTAGAGAGAGATAAGAAAGGAAGTGAAAACAGTGAAAGTGAAGGTGAGAAAACCAGGGAAGGTGATATACAGTTGACCCTTCATAGCTGGGGTTCCACATCTATGGATTCAACCAATAGAGTATAACAATTATTTGCATAGCATTTACATTGTATTAGTATCATCATTAATCTAGAGATAATTTAAAGTATACAGAAGGATGTGTGTAGGTTATATGCAAATACTATGCTATTTCATAACAGGGACTTGAGCATTGCTCCAAAGACACCAAGAAACAATGCTTAAGTGACAAAAGGAGGCAATGACTTCTACTAGAAAATACACTTTAACAGGCATGGTAGAACCAGGCAAGAATGAGCTCTAATGTCAGAATAAGTTTGTATTAGATGGCACAGGCATAACAGTGCCACAGAGGCTGTTTCAACAGAAGAGGAACATGAAAAAACTATATGAATATTAAACAGATATACAGAAATTGACTTGAGGTACCTATATTTCAAATAGAAGAGTGGCAAAAAATATAACCATGAATGCCTATTATTCAAGAAAATCTGTTATATGAGTACTAAATAATGAACAATTATTCCCATGCATAAGTAAAAAAATGACATTTTAAAATCTCCTAGATTTCATAATAATTAATGTTAAAGGAATTCCACAGTAGTTTTGTCAAAATTGCAAAGTATTTAAGTAATGAAGCAAGCATATATCAACGTGCACACTGCAGTATATCCTCTCACTGCAATGAAGCGTATATAATATTGCAATCTGCGCCCCTTACCTTTTAGCACTTGTCATCTTTCTTACTCTGCATTCTTTTTTTTCCATGGCACTTATAACCTTCTACTATAGACAATATGTAATTGTCTAATGTTTATTTTCTATGACTAAGAAATGAGCTCCACAGTGGCAGGGATCTTTGTCTCTGTGGTTCCTGATATATGCCAAGAGCCTAGAGATCAATGTCTGGAACACAGTAGGAGCTTCAAGTAAATATTTTTGGATGGATACTTGAATGAAAGGATGAATTTGGGAAGTTTATTAAAATAAATTATAATCGATTACATTTTCAGTTTATAGAAGTTAGATATGAATAGAGTTATTGAAAGAATAAGTGAAAAAGGAGCAGATGTCACGTAAAATTCAACTATATTTATCCTTCAAATTTCTTGAGTGAAGTACTTTGATTTGAGTGGGAAATTTGAAAGGGAGGTATGTGAAGTAAAAAGTATAAGGGGAATTAAATATTACTTAATGGAAAAAATATGTTATGAGATTTTCCCTTTATGCAAAATGCATATAATTACTTATTTTTTCAACATAGTTGGGTAATTAAATTGGGAGTGAATAAAGCACACGCTTGTTTTAATGGTTTTCTGTTGTAAAAAAATTCATATTTGCCCACATATTACATAAAAATTTAAATGTAAGAATATCTATTGCATTGAGATTTTACCTGTAATGATTATACACAAATATGAATTTTAAAAAGTTAACTCAGTTGATAATTTTTGTTTATAGCATATATTCTAAAAATAAAAGAGCTGCAAAACAATATGAATTTTAAGATTATTATTCAAATATCTTTCTATTATCTATTGTCATTATCCTTTTTAGGAAAAACTAATTCTCATGAAATTTAATCATTCAACTTTTAGAAAACATGAATACTCATAACTAGTCTAACTTATTTTTCTTAAAAGTCTAACAATTCTATATGATGCAAATTGCAACCTCCTACAAACCAAATTAATACCTTCATTTTGTACAGTTTCCACGTTTTAACTAGGGTATGTACTTTTCAGATTTTTAAAAAATGACCATCTAAACAGAATGGAGCAGGCAATAAGAAATGCTTCTCAAAAGTAACATTAAGCGAATTAAAACTATCTTTTAAATATTTTTACTTTTTAATAATTAAAGATTATTTCATGCATAGTTGCTATAGTTGTCAATATTTTTGGATGGATAATTGAAAGATTTTTTTCTATCATTTCCTCAAGATTCAGTTTAATGCCTATAGCTGTTGGCTCCTTGATTTATTCTGTTCTTATTCTTTTGTTTTCCTTTTTGGAACTGTGGATTGAAAGCCTGATATAATATGCATGTGTATATATGAGGTATATGTATATATACACACACACAGATAGATAAGCATATAGACAGACATATATATAAAGGAGGATCCAGAAAAACTGGAATTATCTATTGGAGGGTGGGCCCCTTGTAGTACAGGCTTCCCCTCCTAGGTAAATTTTCTAAGAATCCACTGGCATCAGTATACCATCTAACACTGTTGTGAGAGGCTGTGCATGGCCTCAGTGATTTTTTTTTTTAGATTCTTTCTACATGTTTGCACATTTCATTTTTGAGATTCTTTCTACACGTATGCCCGTTTCATGATGGGTGATTTATGTGTGCATCTGCCCACAGCACGATAAGCATTCAGCAGTTTTTGACCATAAAGGACAGGACTCCTATGCCCCACCCTCCCTATTCCCCGAGCAACTCTTTTTTTTGTTTGTTTCCTGGGATGAAAATGTCCTCAAAGGGAAATATTTTGCTGATGTGGAAGAGGTGGAACAAAAAAAAACAGCAGAAACACTAAAAGGCATCAAAATTGATGAGTTACAAAACTGTTCTGAGCAGTAGAAAAGCATCTTGATAGGTGTATTGCATCAAACAGAGAATACTTTAAAGGTGACTGAAGTTTGAATATGTAAGAATAAATACAATTTTTCACTAATAAATTCCAGTTTTTTGGAGGTCCCTCACATGTATAATATTATGGAATGCTATTAATCTGTTATAAGAATCTGCATTTTTCTTTTCTTGGAACTAATTTGATTTGCAATACCAACTGTAATCACTTTTAATAAACTGGACTCTAATACACACCCACAATTAGCAAACCAAAAAATATATATTCCACAACATTATTCAGCACTATCAAATTTATTTCATTTGATTCTCAAAATAACTTTTTAGCCGGATTCGGTGGCTCAGCCTGTAATCCCACATCTTTGGGAGGCTAAATTGAGTGGATTGCCTGAGCCCGCAGGTTCGAGACCCGCCTGGGCAGCGAGACCTCATCTCTACAATAAATCAAAAAATTAGCCGGGCGTGGTAGCGTGCGCCTGTAATTCCGGCTACTCGGAAGGCTGAGGCGGAAGGATCACCGGAGCCCAGCAGGTTGAGGCTGCGGTGGCCGGGAGCGGCCACTGCACTCCAGTCTGGGCAACAGACTTTTTTTAAAAGAAAGGAAAACTTTTTTTAAAAGAAAGGAAAACTAGAATTTCAAAGGTTTAATGATCAGTTCATAAAGCACTGCACAAATTCTATTTTCTGAAGATAATTTATTGTATTTTGGTAGTTTTAAATCATATTCCATACTCAAAATATTGCAGTGGTCTGAGCACTTTACCGAGTTTCTTAGACATTCTGAAATGATGTAAATTTACTTATTAACAGAACGGAAAATATATCACAAGTCAGAGAAGCCGATTACTGCGTGCCATTTTAATTTTTTTTTAGGTTTGGCTTTCTACTGTTTTTTCCTGATTTAAATAATCAACAATATGCAAAAACTTCTCCAAAAAAGCTCAATGTATAGATAGAAGTGACAGAAAATTAGAGATAATTTAGATGAAACTGTAAATCAATTAAGTAAGTTTTATAGACCTATAGTACTTTTGAGGGGAAAAAATGTCATTTAAAAACTTTGGAAAGATTAATTTTTATAATGTGATTCACTGCCAGTCAACACAATCTGATCAATGTATCCCATGACAGCATTTTACAGACTTGTCTTACCATGAAAAAATCACCTGGGATTAAGAATACAATTTCCAGGTCTTCTCCTAGAATTTCTAATTCAGTGGGCTCAGGTAGAACACAAACATTTTTACAAACACCTCTCTCTTCCAACAAACACATTCTAATAATTCTTATGATTAAGCAAGATTGGAAAACTTTATACTAAATGGTGAATTTTTAAGTTACTGACTGCTTTCTTGAAGTTTTGGCCAGTGACATACAATATTAATATAATATGAACCACATATGTAGGCTTAAATTTTCTAGAGGCAGAATTGAAAATGTAAAAAGCTGGTACAGTTTCTCTCAC
Organism: Cephalopachus bancanus; assembly: GCA_027257055.1. Lineage (NCBI taxonomy): Eukaryota > Metazoa > Chordata > Mammalia > Primates > Tarsiidae > Cephalopachus > Cephalopachus bancanus. The sequence continues at coordinate 179,673 of JAPVLO010001076.1, forward strand.
TGATGACAGCTCTGGCATATCTCCCTTTCTTTTCTCTCTTCTTTCTCTAATAAACTTTGATTTAAAATGTAAAAGGTGGCAGGTAAAATTAATTTAAATAACAAATTTATTCAACTCATATCAAAAAACTTATTTCAACATGTAATTAATATAAACATTATAAACTCTTGCTAGATGTCAATAAGACAGCAGAATACAAAGTCTCAGTATTTCTTTACCCACATAAACACAGATTTAACAATTATATAGGCAAGGTGTGGTGGCTCATGCCTATAATCCCAGGTGAGAGAGGCCGAGGTGAGAGTATTGCCTGAGCCTATGGGTTTAAGACTAGACTGGGCAACATGAGACCTTATCTCTACAGTAAATCAAGAAAAATTAGGTGGGCATGGTGGCATGTGCCTGTGGTTTCAGCTACTTGGAAGGCTGAGGCAGCAGGATTGCCTGAGTGTGAAGGCTGCAGTGTCATGAGTGTGCCACTACACTCCAGCCTGGGTGACAGAATGAGACTTTGACTCAAAAAAATAAATATATAAGTAACAAAATACCCTAGTTAAAAGATCAGAAATCAACTACACAGAAATAAATAAGAAAAATAATTTAACTTTACTTGTACCAGCTTCTCCCTCAAAGCTGCAAAGTTTAGAGCCAAGAGAGACTGTGATCACTCCCTGGGAGGGAGAAAGAGAAAAAGGGGCAAATGACTAATGTCTCTAAACTTTCAGTACACTCCCTAAGGGGCCAGCCTCTATCTTGTCTATCATAGAGTGGTGGACAAGGAACAACAACAATAACAACAAAGTAGAAAAGCCCAAATGTCTGAGACATATAGGAGAACAGGCACCTTTCTCCATCTGATACAGCAATGCAAAGCTTGGAAAAGGTACAGAACTCAGATCTCTCCTCTAGGAGTAAGAGAGAAGTGAAGCATGACTCCAACGTCTTTGGTCTTTTGGTGTACTTCCAAAGCTGTTGGATTCTGTTCTGCCTCACTCAGAACATTGATGAAACTGGCACCATTTGGATTTGGGGGGAAGCTATGGTCAATCCAGTTATCCAAGGCTTGAAGTAGGCACAGTATATATGCCCATCCTCAATAGGGAGAGAGGGATGAAGTGTGGCTCCACTGTTCCTAAACTTTCAGTGTGCCATTCAAGGGGCTGGTTTCTATCCTTCCTCCTGTGGAATGCTGGTGTTACTAACATAGACAGTAGAGGAAACAAGGAATTACAGGCTCCTAAGGAAAAAAAAATACTGGATTATTGGGGCAGTAGGAACAAAAATTCAGAATCTCCAGTTGAACTAACTGGTATAGAATTGGCCCATTCAAAGTCAGTCAATAGAGGGTAGGAGAAGCTTTTCCCCCCAAAATGCATAGGCACAAACACAGAGGTATAACAAACATAAATAATCAGAAAAAAATGACACAATGAAAAGAAAATAATGAATCTCAAAAACCAACTTAAAAAGTGGAGATCTATAAATTGCCTCACACCAAATTAAAATAATCTTAAAGCAGTTTGATGAGTAACAAAACAATGCAGATAGACAACTGACTAAATCAGAAAAATGATGTGTGAACAAAATGAGAACATTAGCAGTAAAAGAAAAATGATAAAGAGGAATCAAACAGAAATCCTGGAACTGAACAATATAATAAGAGTACTAAAAATTTCACTGGAAAGGTTCAACAGCAGACTTGATCAAGAAGAAAAAAAGAATCAGTGTCCTCAAAGACAGGTCATTTGCAATAATGCAATCAGAAGAACAAAAAAGAAAAAAAAGATTGAAGAAATCTATGAAAATTATGTAATACCATCAAACAAATCAATATATGCATGATAAGAGTCTCAGAAAAAAGTAGAGAGGAAGAAAAGGAAAGAAAAATGTTTGTAGAAATATTAACTGAAAACTACCCAAATTTAAGAAGCAAAATGGACATTCAGATCTATGAAGCTCAAAAGATCTTCAATAACATGAGCCCTAAGAAAACTACACCAAGAAACAAATTGGCAAAAGTCAAGGACAAAAAGATAATTTTGAAAGCAGAAATAGAAATCCAATTCATCTTGTATAAGGGAACCCTTACAGACAATGAAAGGATTTCAAAGTGGAAACTTGGTAGGGTAAAAGGAATTGAAATTATATATTCAACGTTTTGAAAAGAAAAGAAAAACTGTCAACCAAAAACATTTACCCAGTAAGATTGTCCTTCAGAAATAAAGAAGAAAAAGATTTTCCAAGGCAAACAAAAGCTGAGGTAGTTTATTCCCATTAAATATACCTTATGAGAAATACTGAAGAGAGTTATTCAAATTAAAATCAATGGATATCAAGCAGGAACACAAAAGTATATGAAAATATAAAAATGACCAGCAACAGTAAATATACAGACAAATAAAAACAGTGTAATAATGTAACAGTGGTGTGAAAATCACTTTTAATTCTAGTATAAGTTAATAGACAAAAGTGCTAAAAACAACAATTAATAAATATGTGTTAATGATACACAGTATGAAAAAATGTTCAGTTTGATATCAATAACACAAATTGGAGGAGAGGTAGAAGTGTAAAATTTTTGTATGTAATTCAAATTAGATTATTTTCAGCTTAAAATATAGTGCTACAATTATAATGTATTTTATAGAAGTCTCATAGCAACCACACAAAAAAATTCTGTTAGAAACACAAAGAAAAAAAGAGAAAGGAATCAAAGTATATCACTACAAGAAAAGCAACAAATCACAAAGGGTGGCACCAAGATAAGAAAAGGAAAACAAAGGAAGTAGTAAACAGACAAAAACAGTGAACAAAATGACAGTGGTAAAGTAAGTCCTTACCTATCAACAATTATCTTAGAAATAAATGTTTTAAACTCTCCAAAAGGCATAGCATGACTAAATAGATTTAAAAAATAAAAAAGATTTAAAAATAGATTAAAAAATAGGATCTATCTATATGATGTTAACAAGAGATTCACTATAGTATCAAATGGACACATAGACTGAAAGTAAAAAGTGGAGAAAGGCATTCTCTGTAAATGATAACAAACAGAAAATAGGAATTTCTTTACTTATATAAGACAAAAGATACTTCAAGCTAAAAACTGCAAAAAAGATAAGAAAGGTTATTGCATAATGATAAAAAGTGTTAATTCATCAGGAAGATATACCAATCATAAATAAATATATAATCAAAATCAGAAACAAGCATTGGCAGATCTGAAGAAGAAATAAAAAGCAATACAATAATACTAAGAAACTACTATGCTTCACTTTCTTTTTTTTTTGAGTTGGAGTCTCACTCTGTCACCCAGACTGGAGTGCAGTGGCCACTCCCGGCCACCGCAGCCTCTACCTGCTTGGGCTCTGGCGATTCTTCCGCCTCAGCCTTCCAAGTAGCCGGAATTACAGGCATGCGCTACCACACCCGGCTGATTTTTTTATTTATTGTAGAGATGAGGTCTCACTTGTCTCCAACCCATGGGCTCCGGCAATCCACTCACCTCAGTCTCCCAAAGGCGCGGGATTACAGGCTGAGCCACGGAGCCCGGTTTATGCTTCACTTTCAATGGTGGATAGAACACCCATACAGAATAAATCATTAGGGAAACAGTGGACTTGAAGAGCACTATAAAATAAATGAACCAAGTAGACATGTACCAAGTTTTCTACGCAAAAACAGCAGAATGCACATTGTTCTCAAGTGCACATAGAAAATTTTCCAGGACACATTACATGCTAAATCAAAAAGCGACTGTCAACAAATTTAAGATGGTTGAAATCATGCAGAATATCTTTTCTGACCACAACGAAATGGAACCAGAAATCAGTTAAAAAAAAAAGTAAAAATAGTAAAAAACCCATAGAACAAAATAGAGGGCAAAGAAATAGACTCAACTAACTATCCACAAGTGTGCCAAGAATTGAGGATGAGGAAATATTAATAGCCACTTAAATAAATTGTACTGGGAAGCCTAAATATCAACCTGCAAAAGAATAAATTGGACACCTCTACGCCATGCACAAAATCAACTAAAAATGTATTAAATACTTAAAAATAAGAGCTGAAACCATAAAACTCTTAGAAAAAAATAAAAGGGAGGTCTTTGACATGGGCTTTAGCAATGTTTCTTTTTTTTTTCCTAAGACACCAAAATCTCAGTCAACAGAAACAAAAATAAACAAGTGGGACTACATCCGACTAAAAATCTTCTGCATTTTAAAAGAAACAATCAGGAAAATGAAAAGGCAGCTTACACAATGAAAGATAATATTTGCAAACCTTTAAAAGAAATATTTTATTTTATTATTATATTTCATTTTATTTTCATAGTCTCACTCTGTCACCTATGATGGAGTGCAGTGGTGATATCATAGCTCACTGAAGCCTCAAACTTCTGAACTCAAGCAGTGTGCCAACTATCTGGGACTACAGGTGCACACCACTACCCCCAGCATACAAATCTTGTATCTGATCAGGAGTTGACATCAAAAACATACAGTAAGCTTCCACAACTTTAAAGCAAAAATAAGCAAACAACATGATTAAAAAATGGACAAAAAATGTGTAGACATTTCTCCAAAAGCATAAAAGCAACCAACAGTTACAGAAAAGGTCCTCAATATCACTAATCACCAGAGAAATGCAAATAAAACACGAGATATCACCTTATACCTGTTAGGATGGCTATTACCAAAAATTCTAAAGATAACAAGTGGTGAGAATGTAGAGAAAATAGAACTCTTATACACTGTTGATGAGAATACAATTTGATGCAACCATTATGGAAAGCAGCAAGAATATTCCTCAAAAAATTAAAAATAAAACTACCATATAATTCAGCAATCCTTTTTCTGGGTATATACCCAAAGAGAACTGAAATTATTACCTCAATAAAGTGTTTTTGATCCCATGTTCATTGCATTGTTATACAGTGCAGCTAAGTAAAATATGAAAACAACCCAAGAGTCAGCAGATGAATTAATAAAGTTAGGTATCATTTATCCTTTACAAAAGAGGAGATTCTGTCATTTGGGACAAAGAGGATGAACTCAGAGGAATTAAGCTAAGTAAAATTCACCAGACACAGAATGAACAATATTCCATGTTTTGACTTTTATTTGGAATCTAAAAAAGTCAAACATGTAAAACATTGGTTATCAGGGGTGGGAAGATGGGGGAAATGAAAGATATTGTCAAACATTACAAAGTTGCAGTTATATATGATGGTAAATATAGTGAACTAATGTACAGCATGATGACTGCAGTTAATAAAACTGTATTGTGTATCAGAAATTTACTAAGAGAGTAGACTTCAGGTGCTCTCAACAAAATAAAAAATGGTAACTATGTGAGATGATAGATATGGTCATTTTATTGAATGTGGTAATTATTTCACTACGTATGTATATCTATATCAAAACATCACATTGCATGTCTTAAATACATACAATTATTTTTAGATTTGAAAATGCAGTTTATTTAGAAAGTAGAGAGAAAGAGATTCATGTACCCAAGGTAAAAAAGCTAAAAAAACATGGCGGCCATAGCTGAAAGAACATATGGCCTGGCCAGTGCTTAACAAAACAGTGGCCAAATTTTTATTTTAAAAATAAAAGTATTAAAAATAAAAACTAAAAAAGGATTAATATGTTCTAGAAACCTGCTGTATAAACTATACTGATATCCGATGAAAGAAATTTTCATCAAAAGCTGACAAAAGAGACAAAGAAGGGCATCATACAGTATTAAAAATATCCATTCAATAGTATATAACAATTGTGAATATATATGCACCCAACATCAGAGCAAGTTCCTTTCTATTCCTAGTTTTCTAAATGATTACCAAGAATATATAATTTTGTCAAATGTTATTTTTATATCCATTGAAATAATATAGTTTTTCTTCTTATTTGCTAGTATTTTGAATTATATTGACTTAATTAATGTTAAAGCAAACTCATTAAAGAGATAACCTTCACTGCATTTGATTTGTTCAATTTTTGTTTGGGCTTTTGCATCCTAAGTTCATGAGATATAATGCTATGCTGCTGCCTTGCAATATCTTTGTCTGGTTTGGGCCTAAACATGATGCTGGCCTAATAGAATCAGCAATAAGAATTCTTTCTCTTCAATAGTATGTAGTCTGGATACAAACGAAATTATGTTTTCCTTAAATATTTTGCAGGATTCACTAGTGAAGGAATTCTTTGTGACAATGTTTATAACTTTTATTTATTTAATAGATATAAGACTATGAAAATTACCTATTTCTTTTTTTAATGAGTGTTTTTTCTTTTATGAGTGTTTTCATCTTCCCAATAATTTTTTCATTTCATCTAAGCTTTTGAATTCATTTTAATAGAGCTTTTCATAATATTCTTTTATCCTTTTAATATCTGTAAAAGCTGCTAGATCTCTCATTTCTGATATTGGTAATTTGTGTCTTCTCACTCTTCATCCTGATCAATTTGGTTTACCAACTTCATTGACTTTTTTTTGACCAATTTTTTTTTTTTTTTTTTAGCTTATGTTGGATGGTGATAGGAGCTGAAGTCATTCATTTGAGAATTTTTGGTGGATTTTTACCTTCCAAACCTTCTAACATGGGCATTTACTGTTATAAGTATCTCCCCTAAATACTGTTTTAGCAGTATCCTACAGATTGTCATATGCTCTGTTTTCATTTTTATTCAGTAAAAAATACTTTCTAGTTATTTAATTATGATTTCTTCATTAACCCATGAGTGATTCAAAAGGGTGCTATCTTCCAAATGTTTGGGGATTTTTTTTTTTTTGAGTTGGAATCTCACTCTGTCGCCCAGACTGGAGTGCAGTGGCCGCTTCCGGCCACCGCAGCCTCGACCTGCTGGACTCCGGCGATCCTTCCGCCTCAGCCTTCCGAGTAGCCGGAATTACAGGCGCGCGCTACCACGCCCGGCTGATTTTTTGATTTATTGTAGAGATGAGGTCTCGCTGCCCAGGCGGGTCTCGAACCCACGGGCTCAGGCAATCCACTCACTTCAGCCTCCCAAAGGCGCGGGATTACAGGCTGAGCCACCGAGCCCGGCTTGTTTGGGGATTTTTAAAGAGATCTTTCTGCTACTGGTTTCTAATTTACTTCCTTTGTGGTCAGAAAACACATTTTGTATGACTTTAATACTTTAAAATTTTTTCAGCCTTGTTATATACACCAGGATTAGGAATACAGTGGAAAATGTAATGTGTGTACTTGAAAAGGATTTATGATCTACTGTTGTAGGGCAGAAAGTTCTGTAATTATCAATTAGGTAACATTGCTTAAGTGTCATTCACATCTGATTTCCTGTCTACTTTTTCTAACAACTATTGAGGGAGCTGTATTGAAATCTCAAACTATACTTGTAGATTTGTATATTTCTCATTCCAATTCTATCACTTCTGGATTTATATATTTTGAAACTTTTTTATTAGATGTATAAATGTTTGCAACTCTTATGTCCTTTCAATGGATTGATTTCTTTATCTATAAGAAATTGCCATATTTATCCCTATTAATATTATTAGCTCTGAAATCTACTTTTTATTGATAACAATATTGCCAATTAACTTATTAATGTATTTATAAAGTGTGTTTCTCATCAACAGCACATATAGTCAAGCTCCATAAAATATTTTGATCAAGAACAAACCACATATATTATTGTGGTTCCTTAAGATTATAATGGAGCTGAAAAATTCTATTGCTCAGTGACATCATAGTTGTCATAATGTCATAGCACAACACATTACCTGTTTGAGGTGATACTGATATAGACAAACCTATTGCACTGATATTTGCATTTGAAAGCATACATGCAATCATGTACAGTACGTAATACTTGATAATGACAATATAAATGACATTTATAAAGTTTACAGTAATGTATAATAATGTCCTATAGGGTTGACTGATTTTTTTCTTTCATCTTGGAAAAGTCTTGTGCCTCTTCCTTCTACCCTCCCAAGATTTTAGATGAGAAGTCTACTGTCATTTGTTTGTAATTTTTTAAAGTAATGCTCCAAGGTTATTTTCTTTGTTTTTGGTTTTCTGAAGTTTAATTATGATGTGCCTGGGTGTGGATTTCCTTGCATTTATCTTGTTTGGGGTTCATTCAGGTTTTTAGATATTCATGTTTTTTTAAAAGCAAATTTGGGAAGTTTTTAGCCATGATTTCAATAGTCTTTCAGTCTCATTCTCTTTCTCCTCTTCTTGTGGAATTCCAATGGTACAAATACTGGATCTTTTGTTATTGTCCCCCAGGACTCTGAGGTTCTGTTCATTATTTTTAGGTCTGTTTTTCTCTGTTGCTCTAGTTGTTTAAATTCTATTACACTGTCCTCAAATTCACTGATTTTATTCTCTTATCCCCACTCTAATATTGAGCCACCTAGCAAGTTTTTAAATATATACTTTTAGCCTATGAATTGTATTTGGTTCTCTTTGATAACTTCTACTGCTCTTCTGAGATTTTTCCATCTTTTAGTTTTAAGGCAATTTTTAATTACTTATTTTAAAAATGTATAATGGGTGCTCTAGAATCTTTCAGATAATATCATGTGTTCCATCTCAGTGTCTGTGTTAGTTGATTGTCTTTTATCATTCAAGTTGTGATTTTCTTGGTTCTTAGTATAATGGGTAATTTTTAATAATTACCTTGACACTTTTTCCATTACCTAAATGACTTTTTTAAAAAAGAGATAGGGTCTTACTATGTTGCCCAGGCTGGACTTGAACTCCTAGGTTCAATAAATCATCCTGTGTTAGTCTCCCACACACTAGTGTGCCTAGCTCTTTTATATTTTCACAAGCAGTCATCCAGTTAAATTTAGTATGTAGGTCTTGGCCTTCTTTTATGAGTAATGATTCCAAAGATAATTCAATTTTTAAAATATTTGTAGTATTATTTTCATTACTTGATTTATGTAGTGCCACTTGGGCATCCACTGATTCCTGATGGTACCATGTAAGGGAACAAAAGAGCCTGATCTAACCCAGGAACTTGTGAGGAAATCCCCTATTTGTGCCACCCAACAAACTAGTGTCTGTAGGTGGAAAAATGGATTCTTCAAGGATGAATAGTGTGTTTTTGTGTTGGATATTTGTGGTACCTTGATTCCTCTTGCTAATGCTGACCAGTCACCTGGTACTTTAGGTGGGGGAAAAATTATCTTGCTTACAGGAACAAAGAGGATTCCCAGGCTAAGTTGTTATTTGTGGCAATATTCTCCTTAGTATTTCTGCCTGGGGTCTCCAGGTGAGGGACAGGAGGTTCGGGTCATACAGGACAGGAGAGCACTTCCCCTACCTCCTTATTTTTAGTGGAATTTCCAATTGATCTCTCCAATCAATGCTATGAGTCTCACATCATGTTATTTGTGGAAATACTGCTACATCTTGGGGAGAAACGAGCCTGTTCAAGTTGTTTTATGTTGTTAGATTGGTGGGTCAAAAATTGCCTGGCTTAGGTAGTGTTCTACTGTTATGTGTGAGACAAAACACCCTATAGTTCCTCTAAGTCCTGGAGTTCCGAACCAGTCTCCTTGTTCTTTCCACCATTCAGAGTTAACCTTTCGAAGACTCTTGTATTACTTCCAGGGTCTATCATTTTATTTTGTGAGGAAGAGTAGGGAGAAGTAAATTTTGAAAATTATATCTAATACTGAAGTCCTAGCTTGAGTTTTTTTTTTTTTAAAAACATATTTTTTATTTTAAGATTGTGGGGTACAGTTAAGGGTTAGGTATACAAATATGCATCGTTCAGGCACCCTTGTTGATAAGGCATGTCCCCCTGTTCCCAGATAGATATTGACTACCGTTAATCCCACCTCCCATCCCCTCCCTGAACACCCATAGTTTTCCCCCACTGTCAATACTTTTCTTATAGTATTACAATAGATGTTCAAGGTCCACTTATGAGTGAGAACATGTGATACTCAGATCTTTGTTTCTGTGAGAGATCACTCAGTATTATGAACTCTAGTTCCATCCAGGTTGCTGTGAAGTTCAAGATTTTGTTCTTTTTTATGGCTGCATAGTAGTCCATCATGTATATGTACCACATTTTTTAAATCCAGTCATCTTTTGATGAACAGTGTAGTTGGTTCCAGGTTCTTGCTATTGTGAACAATGCTGTGATAAACATACATATGCAGGTATCTTTTTGATAGAGTGATTTGAGTTCTTCAGGGTATATTCCAAGCAGGAGGATTGCGGGGTCATATGGGAGGTTGATTTTTAGAGCTTTTAGGAATCGCACACTGCTTTCCACAGAGGTTGCAATAGTTTACACTCCCACCAACAGTGTAGAAGTGTTCCCTTTTCACCACACTCTCTCCAGCAGCAGTTATTTTTTGAGTTGTTGATAATTGCCATTCTGACTGGAGTTAGGTGGCATCTCAGTGTGGTTTTGATTTGCATCTCCTTGATGATTAGTGAGGTTGAACATTTCTTCATGTGTCTGTTGGCCACTCATATGTTTTCTTGTGAGAAGTGTCTGTTCATATCTTTGGCCCACTTTGCAATGGTCTTTTTTTTTTTTTTAATTTTCAGCACGTTTGAGTTCCTTGTAGATCCAAGATGTTAGGCCTTTGTCAGACATGAAGTTGGCAAATACTTTTCCCCAGTCTATGGGCTGTGTTCAAAGAAACTCTTGATGGTTTCTTTGGCTTTGTAGAAGCTTGTCAGTTTAATGAGGTCCCATTTGTCTATCTTAATTCTTATGGCCCGTGCATTTCAGATTTTGTACAGGAATTGGATGCCAGTTCCAATTTCCATAAGGGTGTGTCCTGTATTTTCTAAGGTTCTTATGGTTTGAGGCTTTACATTTAGGACTCTGATCCATTTAGAATTAATTTTTGTGTATGGGGATACATAGGGGTCTTGTTTGAATCTTCTGCATGTGGTCAGCCAGTTTTCCCAGCAGCATTTACTGAACAGGTTCTCCTCTCCCCAGTCGTAGGTGGTGGAGGCTTTGTCGAAGATGAGTTGGTTGAGAAATTGAGGTCTTGCCTCTGGAATCTCAGTTCTATTCCATTTGTCTATATGCCTGTTCCTATACCAATACCAAGCTGTTTTGATGATTGTAGCTTTATAGTAAAGTTTGAAGTCTGGTAATGTGATATCTCCTGAATTTTTTTTTTTTTTTTTGCTGAGGATTATTCTGGGTATTCTTGGTCATTTGTGCTTCCATATGAATTTCTGTATTGTTTTTTCTAGCTCTGAGAAGAATGTTGCTGTTAATTTGATGGGTATTGCATGAAATCTGTAGATTGCCTTAGGTGGAATGGACATCTTCATAATTCATAATGTTGATGCTTCCAGTCCATGAGCATGGGATATTTTTCCACTTGTTTGTGTCATTTTTGATTTCTTTGAGCAGTATTTTGTAGTTTTCATTTTAAAGGTCTTTCATGTTTCTGGTTAGGTAGATGCCAAGGTATTTCACTTTTTTTGTTGTTGCTACTGTGAAAGGAATTGTGCTTTTAATTTGGGTTTCTGTTTGTTTATTATCAGTGTAAAGACATACGATTGTCTTTTGCACATTTATTTTATACCCTGAAACTTTGCCAAAGTCCTTTATCAGTGTAAGGAGGTATTTGACAGATTCTCTTGGGTTTTCAAGGTACACAATCATGTCATCTGCAAAGAGAGATAACTTGACTTCCTCTTTTCCTATCTGGATACCCCTGACTGCCTTCTCTTCACTGATTGCTCTAGCCAGGACTTCCAATACTGCATTGAACAGGAGGGAAGACAGTGGGCATCCTTCTCTTGTTCCAGTTTTCAAGGAAAATGATTCCAATTTTTTTCCGTTGATGAGTATGCTAGCTGTGGGTTTCTCCTGGATGTCTTTTACTATTTTGAGGTATGTTCCATGTATGCCTAGATGTTCTAGGGTTTTTATCAAGAGGGGTGCTGTATTTTATCAACAGCTTTTTCTGCATCTAATGATATAGTCACGTGGTTTTTGTTTTTATGTCTGTTGATGTATTTAATTACATTTACGGTCTTACGAATGTTGAACCAGCCTTACGTCCCATGGTGAACCCTATTTGGTCATGATGGATGATTTCTGAGATGTGTTGCTGAATCTGATTAGCTAGGATCTTGTTGAGAATTATGGCATCTATGTTCATCAAAGATATTGGTCGGTAGCTCTCTTTCTTTGTAGGGCCTTTACCTGGCTTGTATATCAATGTGATGTTTGCTTCATAAAATGGTTTGCAGAGGGTTCCATCTTTCTCAATCACCTGGAATACTTTAAGTAGGATTGGTATCAGCTCTTCCTTAAATGTCTTATAGAATTCTGCTGGAAATCCATCTGGTCCAGGGTTTTTTTTTTTTTGGAGGTAGTTTAGTTATTTCAGAGTCAGTATCCTTGATTGTTATTGGTCTATTTAGGGTCTCGATTTCTTCTTGTTTCAACCTAGGCAGGTTGTGTGATGTCTGAAAGTCTTCCATTTCCTTAAGGTTTTCAAGTTTTTTTCCATACAAGTGTACATAGTAGTCTCTAATGATCTTTTGTATTTCTTCAGGGTCAGATGTGATGCCATCTTTTGTGTTTCTGATTGTATTTATTTGGGCTTTGTCTCTTTTTTTCTTGATCAGTCTATGTAGGGGAACATCAAACTTGTTTATCCTTTTAAAGAACCAGTTTTTTGTTTCATTGATTTTTTTGTATTATCTGTTTGTCTTCTATGTTCCGGATTTGGGCTTTTATTTCAGTTATCTGGATTCTTCTGCTGAAGTTAGGGTTTTGGTGCTCTTGCTTTTCCAGGTTCCTAAGGTGATTTTTTAGGCTGTTAATTTGTGATCCTTCCATTTTCTTCATGTGCGTTTGTAGAGATATAAATTCCCCTCTTACTACAGCTTTCATGGCATCCCAGAGATTTTGATAAGATGTTTCTTCATTTTCATTTGTTTCCAGGTATCTTTTAATCTCCGTTTTGATTTCATCATTGACCCAGGAGTTGTTTAGGATCATGATATTTAATGTCTATGTCTTTGTGGGTTTGGGGGGGAATCTTGTTGGTGTTGATGGTTATTTTTATTGCACTGTGGTCCAAGAAGGTGCATGATAAATTTTTGATATTTTGAAATTTGTTTATACTTGATTTATGGCCAAGTATGTGATCAATTTTAGAGTACATTCCAGGTGGTGATGAGTAGAATGTATATTCTGTGGTCATTGAGTGGAGTGTTCTGTAGGTATCAATTAAGTACATTTGGTCAAGAATCACATTGAGGTTCCCGATCTCATTGCTGATTTTTTGTCCTGATGATCTGTCTAGGGTTATGAGTGGGGTATTAAAGTCCCCAACTATGATAGTGTTAGAGTCAATATCTTTTTTAAGTTTACCTAGAAGTTGCTTTATGAAAGTTGGTGCTCCCTTTTTGGGTGCATATATGCTTAGGATGGATATCTTGTTAATGGAGTGAACCTTTTATCACTATATAGTTGCCTTCTGTATCTTTTTAAATTTTTGATAGGTTAAATGGTATTTGTCTAAAATTAGGATCGCAACTCCTCATTTCTTAAGTGTTCCATTCACCTGAAAATTGGTTTCCCATCCTCCTACTTTGAGTCTGTGAGTGTCCTATCCAGTGAGATGGGTCTCTTGAAGTCAATATATTGTTGCCTGGTGATACTTTATCCATTTTGCCATTCTATGTCTTTTCAGTGGTGCATTTAGTCCATTCACATTCAGGCTAATTATTGAAATGTGAAAGTTGATCCCTATCATAAGGCTTTTAGTGAGTTGTTGTTGTTCCTCTTTGTTTTTTTGTCTTTCTTTTGTTTTTGGAGTTGGTTTGTGTCTGTTTTACTCTTTTTCCTGTACTTTTGTGGAGAATGTTGTTGTTTTTTTTCATTTTCTTCTGTGTTTAGTACTTTTTAAAGTGTTTCCTGTAGAGGTGGTCTGGTGGCAGCATAAGTTCTTAGGGATTGGATGTCTGGGAAACATTTTAGTTCTCTCTCACTGATGAAGCTTAGTTTGGTTGGGCAGGTTATTTTGGTTGAAATTATTTTTTAGAACTTTGAAGGTAGGGCTCCAAGCTCTCCTAGTTGGCAGGGATTCTATAGATAAATCTGTTGCTATTCTAATTGGTTTTCCATGGTAGGTGATCTAGTCTTTTTCTCTTGCTTTCTATAAGATTTTTTCTTTTATAGCTACTTTGTTGAGGTGAATTATTATGTGTCTTGGAGTTGGTCTTCTCATTTGTTGTCTTGCAGGGGTTCTCTGTATCTCTTGTGTTTGAATTATCACATCACTGGTGAGATGAGGGAAGTTTTCTTCAATAATCCCATGAAATGTTTGTTCCAGGGTGGCCTCTGTCTCTCTTTCTTTTTCAGGAAGTCCAGTTATTCTCAGTTTTGGTCTCTTGAAGTAATCGCTCATCTCTTGAAGGTTTTGTTCTCTCTTTTTAAGCTTCTTTTCTATGTTTTTGACAGTTTGGGTTAGTTCTATATTTTGGAGTCAAGCTCTGAGATTCTTTCTTCTGCTTGGCTAATTCTCCTTTCCATGCTTATCAGTTTGTTATTTATTTCAGTCATAGTATTCTTTACCACTGTTATCTCAGTTATCAACTCCTTTCTACTTTCTTCTTGTCTCTCCTCAATTCTTTTTAATCTCTCCATTAATGTCTTGATGGCTAGGTTTGTAGTTTGAGACCAGTCATTCTGGGGGCTCTCCATTGTTTGCATTTCGAAGTCAGTTTTCTCAGTGTCTGCCCACTCAGGAGTCTGGGAGAGACCTATGTTCTTCTTTTGGTTTTTCTTCATTTGTGTGGATTTTTATCTCCCCCCCCTTTCCCTCCCCTTCTTTAATTCTGTTTTTCAGGGAAGGTGGGGTTGCTTTTACTTCTTTTGTTCAATATTCTGTTCTTTCTCGTGAGGGTCCTCTGGCTTTGTTCACTTTTGAGGCTAGACTGTGGGTTGGGGGGCTGTATTTTTTGAAGTTTTGAGGTTTAATTGAGGGGAACACTGTGATTCAGAATCTATCTGCATATTCCAGTATCCACCAAGTGTATGGGCACACTGGACCCTGTTTCCCACTGCCTTACAATCTGTCCATACATCAGGGTTTAGGTTTGCTCCCTGGAACAAAAGTAAGTACAAAAAGGAAAATATGGAAGAAGGGGAGGTCAGGAGGAAGTTAGAGAGAGAGAGAAGAGTGAGAGGGAAAACAGACAAACATACCAACCAATGAGTGAAAAAGAGACACAAGGCCAGAAAACAGTGAAAAACAGACACACAAACAAAATTCCCTAAAGCATACCAGTAATCACATAATGACAGTCCAATAAAATCATGCCTTTAGATGTATTTTTCCCCAACACAAACAGGTAGTCTAAATCAAAAAGCAAACAAAAGTGAGTAAAACAAATAGTCAAAAAAATAAAATCAGAAATCAAAATAAGAAACCAAACTAGCTCTGGAATCTTTCCTGAGTGTCTAAAGTCTCTTCAGCTCTGATCTCTAGCCTCAACCCTTTGCTTTAATTGTAGGCAGATAGATTTACTCCAAGCTTGGGTTGGTTGCCTTGCCTTTTTCCCTGATAAGTCTGCGAGAGGCCTCAGTTGCCAGTATCTGATTCAGTGTGTGGGGAGGAGGACTTTTGTCTCCTGTTTAGCGACATTACCTTAGAAACCAAAGTGGAGGCTGCTTGTAGATGGGCAGGACAATGCAAATCTCTGCCTGGAAAATGGCCAAGGTGGGCAGCTCCTCTTTCAAGAATCCTTTCTTTCCACACATTCTTTATCTCCACTTGTCCAGGTTCGTGGGTTATCCACTATGATAGGATGTGGGATCAGCGACACAGCTGGGTGCTGGATCTGGTGTGCTGCCAGCAGCCTGGGGTGGAGGAGGGAGCTGGGAATTCCCTCTTCTGGAGCTGAGAGCTGAGAGCAGCTGATCAGCACTTCCTTAAAATATGCTGTTCCCTTATACAACCACGAATTCCCATGCTGGGTGCCTCAGTCAGAACAGGGACCAGAGCTCCAAAGGGTGGGTGGTGAGCAATGATAGCAGCTTTGGGCCCTGCACAGGGCACTTCAGCCAGGAATGGAGCTGGTATCTCTGAGGGGCAGCTGCCCAGAGCCTCCCTGGGTGATGGCGGCTTGAAATAGGGCTGGGCGTGGGCCCAGAACCCAGGGCAGGGAGCTGGAACTCTGAGGAGTGAGTACCGGGCCCACTGGATTGAGTGCCCAGTCAGGGCGAGAGCTGGCAGTGGCTGAGTGCTGGGAAGATCAGTGTAGCTAGCAAGGGAATCCAGATATCCACAAGGCAGTATCTAAGGGTTGTCAGGTGAGACGTTGTAGCCACGTAGGGAGCTGGGATCACCACACGGTTGGGGCCTGGGGCCACGTATAGTGGAGCAGTAGCAGCTGAGAGGCCTCAATAGCTGACCTTGCGTGGGTCTGAGGGTCTCCAGGCCTCGAACCAGTGAGGCTGGCGGTGGGCAGGGGGGTGGGGGAATGAAAGCAAGAGACTTTTTGGGAATTCACTTTCGGAGATTCTCAGGGTCCCACCTATGCCATCGCCATCTTACTGGAACCCCCTCTTGAGTTTTTATTTATCCTCAAATCTATCCATCATATGGTGACTCGAGTTCTCCTTCTAGGAGTATATTTATGTATCTTTTACAGTTTAATAATCTCATATATATGTATTAGTTACATCACAATAACTTTCAGGTAAAATTTGGACCTTCTTGTGGTCCCCAGTTCTCCTGGCATGAGATGGCACCCCACATCTTTATAATAAAAAAAATCAAAAATAAAAACAAAATATCTGAGGTACTTGTTAAAATGAAGATTTAAAGGTCCTACACTCAGAAGCTGAGAAAACACAATTTTACCGAAATTCTGTTATATTAACATTTAAAAATCACAACAGTTGTAGCAGAAAACCAGAGAACAAAATAAAATTGTTAAACATTAATTATTCATTATTTCTAAATTCTGAATTGCACTTTTAAAAAGTAAGCTAAATTACTGCATACTGATTGATATATTTCATATCAGTTATGATTCAATTGTATGATCAAATTAACTCGGCTAATTAGATGAAAAAATATTTATGAATTACCTTTAAATGCTTTTTAAAACTGAAAAAATAACTGTTCACAGATTATATGGTGTACTGATTACTATATTTTATTTAAGATTACCTTTGTAGTATATTTATATGTGTTTGTGTATGTGTGTGTATCAAAATATATCTGTTAAGTCAATGTAATCTTATCAAGGTTTAGTTTCATCAGCTTTACAAAAATCATGACAATTTTCTCAATGGCATTCCTACTAACCACACAAGGAGAAGCTCACTTGTTGCTTTAAATGAAAAATTACTTACTGCTCTTTTTCTAGAACACCCTGTAATCCAAGGCACAGTAAGGTTTCCTGAAATCTGTAAAACAACAAATGGAATCTCAGTAAGGTATGCAATGACACTACATGGAATGTTGATAAACACCAAATAATACACCATGTCAAGAGAAGCCTACATTCAGAGCATATTGCCCACATATAAAAGGTTGTTTCTTTATTAAATTCAAGTTTTGAAGGAACTTTCTTTATGGAAAAATTTTAGAAGTGGTGCAAAGTTCCCATGGAAATTCAAGAAAATTGTTGAAGTACTAAGAACCTTGGGGAGTTGAAAATGTATAAACAATACAAGTATACTATTTTAACTAAAAAATACAATGCTTTGTAACGTATGTGAAAAATCTACAAGAACTATAGAATTCAGTAGTTGCTCTTTATTTGCAAGGAATATATTTTAAGACCTCCAGTGGATGCCTTAACCTGTAAATATTACTGAACTCTATATATACTATATTTATTCTTATATATACCTATGATAAAGTTGATTTTGAAATAAAATAAAATAATTGTTAACAACATATTGTAGTAAAAGTTGTAATAAAAAATGTGGTCTCTTTCTTTAAATATTTTATTGTACTGTACTGTAGGTAACTGAAACCATGAAAGCAAAATCATAAATAAGGGGTGGTACTACTATAGTCTCTTTTTAAATAGGGCATTACCACAAGTTAAGAGATGATTTTGTAATGACAGATGTATGCTATAAACTAATTAAACACATTACTTGTATTCACCATGCAAAATCATCACTGACTAATCAAAATATTACTCCATGTACTTTCATAATACAAATCTTAGGCCTACTGAGCAATTAACTGAAACATTGTTTCTCCTAATTGTGTTCTCATTAGAAGTCTATTAATTATGCCCTTCACCCTTTCTTACAAAATGATGAATTGTATATTTTAATAAGTTCATTGATTTAGAGATTATTTTGCATTAATAATGTGTAATTGCCAAAAGAAGAACATGTGAACTGTTAAGAATGAGTATCTATACATCAAACCTCTCCAGATAAAAATATGTATCCAATAAAATCAGCTCTTTCTGAGTTACATTCCAGAGCTTAGTGTTGGTAGTGAAGTTTAACAATGCTGCAACACTGAGCCGATATTTCTTGCAAATTGTACAGGAACTTCATACTTGAGCAAATACTTTCTAATTGTTTCTCAGAAATGTTGCATAATTTTAATGTTTACAAATGGAGCAGGGTATTATTTAGGTAAGGTTATATTTATTTTCAACATTCTTACATCTACCTATGCACTCACACCCAAAATTAAAATAACTCTTCGACAAATCCTATTCAACAGTATGGTAGTACTTTTAAAGTAGAAACTACTATGCCAAATGACTAGCAACACCTTATTATGTCAGCAAACCCACACAAGGAGATAGATGCTACTTTGGTGGGATATCTTCTAATGAGTGTATACAATGACCTAGATGGTTCTGTGAGTTCTGTGGCTCAGGTTAACCTGGACTTAACCATACATTTTCATGGTATACACAAGGATTGAGGAGTATCCCAAACTTCTTACTGGTTTTCTCCTTTACTCCAAAACACATATCTCCTGAGAGACAAACAAGTCAAATCATCCTTGTTCATAGTGATGGTGGGAACATGATATTCAAGCAAACATTTAATGTTTTTGATAAATTTTATGCAGCCCTGGCCTATATAGTATTGTATCTCCTGACAAGGAGTGATGATCAAACAGGCAACATAAATAGTATATTAATATTCTCAATTACTCAAGATTCAGGTAAACTGTCATTGTTACTGGCCATCAGATTTGCCATTTTTCTTTGAGTTCCAAACATACCAATATAGAAGTGATAGGCTAAAAATGATATAAACTTAAACAATACTGTTTTTTTTTTTTTTGAGTTGGAGTCTCACTCTGTCACCCAGACTGGAGTGCAGTGGCTGCTCCCGGCCACTGTAGCCTCGACCTGCTGGGCTCCGGTGATCCTTCTGCCTCAGCCTTCAGAGTAGCTGGAATTACAGGCATGCGCTACCATGCTCGGTTGATTTTTTGATTTATTGTAGAGATGAAGTCTCGCTGCCCAGGTGGGTCTTGAACCTGCAGGCTCAGGCAATCCACTCACCTCAGCCTCCCAAAGGCACGGGATTACAGGCTGAGCCACTGAGCCCGGCTTCAAACAATACTTTTGAGGATAAATAAAATACTTCAACTCAAAGTAAAATATTACTGTAAAATGGTAATTAACTGGATGACTGGGCTGTCCTGAGAAGGTGTAAATATTGAGTACCCCACATCTTTATAATAAAATAAAGATAAAAATGAATTGAGGGTAACAAAAAAATTTATTCTAAATAAATCTTCAAAATATATACCTTTTTTCATCCTACCAATATATTCAGGGGTTTGCAAAGTAAATTCATTATTAGCTTCAAAAAGAAAGGTAAAACTCCTAAATTAATTATTTAATATACTCTAAAAACAAATAGAGATAATATAATTCATTTTGACTTTTCTGTGAATATACTGCAATTGATTAGTGAGAATAATTCTAAACTGTCCATGTAGAACTTATAAAGAAATATGTTAAACCAAATGAATTATAAACAAAACAAAATCCCAAACCACTAAATACTGAAGAGTTACATATGAAATAATAAAGACAATACTAAAACACGGTAAGAAAATTTGCATAAATATTGACATTATACATTTTAAGAATATAAACTGTTTCCTACTTAAGTAAATTTTATGTAACAAAGAAAAAAACTCCCATAAACACATTTTTATACAAATATTATAGATTCCATATGATTTGGAAAGAGAAGAAGTTTCATGTTTTTGTTTTGTAATTCTGTGGCAGCAGTTACATGATACCCAAATGCTGTGTTCAACTTACCTCTACTGTTTACTTCAAATCTCTTTTTCAGTTTACTGCCTTTCTAGTAAAACTCAGAAACAGCCAGGCAGAGTAGCTAAATTTGTAGGTTTTTTTGAATAAACATGTTATTCCAAATTTTGAAAGATTTGTTTGTTGCAATACTGATGATAGTTTTCTCACTCACCATTAGGTATAACATACAGTACTGAAATTAAAAGGCAATACACTTCTTGTTTAAGTTATATTTCTATTACAAACATACTTTAAACAGCTTGGTTTGGAAAACAAAAAATGGATCTAGAAAAAACTAGACTAATTTAACAAATATATTAGAATTTGCACATCCAAATGAGTGCTGTATGTTTCAAAGTAGAAAACTTGGGATGTTACAAATTCATTAAATTTACATTGACATTGTTAAAAGCATTTAGAAAACTTGTTTTGGTATTGTCAGTTCATATTTCACCCAGATATTCTGTCTCTTTACTTTACACTCCTTTATTTTAACTGAAAACATAATAGCCCAGATTGAACATCCATATTATTTACTATACATAGCTCAGAATGAATTCCATCTTTCAAAATGAAATTTTCTCTCAAATAATGGTAATTTTTCACCTTTGAAAACACCTAAAAGAGTCCCACAGGCTCTTCAAACAACTGTAAAAAACTTCAAAAAAATTTTGACAATTTGAACATTATTGAGATAAGTATATACACCTTTCCAGCATAAATAATTTGAATTCTGTTTAAATATTTATTAGGTATCTCTTTTACACAAGGCACCATTTTTGGTGATACAGAAGCATAATTTCCTGGTGAGCAAAATTTATTATTTGAGAGAATGAGATAAGACAGGCACATGAATGAATTTAATACAAAGAAAACTATGATAAGTGTCACAGGGGAGGTACAATTAATGAAGTGCAACAGGAGTTTAAAATATGGCAACATTACATACACTTGAGGATTGATATCTCAGCTGAACCTTAAAGGATGGGTAGAATTTTGATAAACAGAAATAAAAAAGAGAGCATTCCCTGGGAAAATAATGGCATAAACACAGTAGAATAAAAGTATAAGATGTGTTTGGGGAATAGTTAGTTTAACTAAAACTAGAAAGGGAGACTAGGTCACTTTTTGGAAACCATGAATGCCAATGGGTCATTAATACCTCATTCTGTAGAAAATGGGTAATATTTTAGTATAGGACATGGTAAGGCTTTCAAGCAGATGTATGATATGGCCAGAACTCTATTTTTATACATTAGGAAGCTTAGTTTGCCTATGTGTATATAATGATTTAATGAAGTAAATAAAGATAACTTTATAATAGTTTAAGCAAGAAATAATCCAAGCTTGGAACCAGGGAAGGGGAGGTAGGAATTGAAAATAAAAATATAAGATATTTCTCAAGATAGATCTTGGGCATGAGGTAGAATAGAACATGACAGTTTAGAGATAGTGGAAATAATCTTTTTATGGCCATCATAAAACTGCCTCTTAAATTACCTGGTCTGCTCAAGCTAATGGAGAGAGACAACTTTCAATGTAACTGCAAGGCATCTCCATGGCTCACAGACCAGTGGGGCTCCCCAGCTTCCACAGTGGGCCTCTGGTGGTGCAGCCAGTGGCTCAGTTGTCTTACCCTTACCAGAATACTAAAGCAGTGGCTTAGACCTTGTCTGAAGGCCCAGT
>JAPVLO010001077.1:0-201190 GCA_027257055.1 Cephalopachus bancanus
GCAGCTAGTAGGCATGGGAAAAAAATTTAAACATGGGGTAAAAGTAAGGGAAGGAGTAAGTCCTGTAGTGAAGAAGATTGCCTTGGCATGTCATATAGGGGAATGAAAATTGATAGCTAGTGTGGAGGAGGTGTATTATGTCTAAAGGTAAGTGTCAGTAAGTAAGGTAAATGGCTATTTACTCAATGCCAGAGAGATAGAGAAGACACACACATTTGGAAAGCCTAAACTGATCTTGTACACATCAAGATACAAAAATTCAGATCTTTAACATCATTTTTTTAATGGGAATCACTTAGCATGAAGTCAACTTCCAAGTTGTATGTCTATATGAAATGATCCTTGCTTGTTCAGAATTGTCTGTGCATGTCTTGACATTCTGTGGCAGAGTAGTGTATGACACATTTTGTTTATTGTGGTTGTAATACCTTGTAACTTTACATTTAATGGAAAAGGAATGTAAGCTCAGTACCTATATAACTAAATAAATGCCAATAACTGTTAGCAAAAGGATCAGCACTGGTCTTTGGTCAGAATTGGTGAATTGATGATAGCTTGGAGAATTTTTATTGATTTAGGAGTTTTTTTTCCCCATACTTCTTCTCCTCAGATTAATAAGATTTCCATTTGATGGTCTCTGTGCATTCTGTGTGTGCTTTAGTATAGACATTTTAAGATTGTGGAAAATAGATGGTTTCTGAGAGTTTTAGTTATGAAGTAACTTTTGCAAAATGATATTATTAAGTTGGTGAGCTGAGTTGGTGCCAAGGATATGCAAAGAATTAGAGAAATAGTTTATTCAGAAAGTATATTAGAAAAGAGTGTATTCACTTCTTAAGGGAGAGAAGGGGCAAATGCTAAGAAAAACGTGGCCCTGAATGTTCAGGGTTGGGGACTTATGAGACTTTATTTTTCAGAGGGGGTGGGCAAACATTCTTGGACGAGGTAACACAGGAGCTATCACCATGATGATGGTCTGTTTTTTCATATTTCTGATGACCAGAGAGTTGGAGGTGGTCCATTATGGGTGGTCATTCATGTAGACAAGAAGGACTGGGCCAGTAGCTGGAAAACAAATTCTTGGAACAAAGATGAGATGTTACAGCCCATGACCAAGTAAAAGAAGCTCATTTGGGGGCCAGAAAACTAGTTGTACTTTTAGTTGATGATTATTGCTGTGCATGATGTATTGACCTAAGTACATGACCAGATCTACTCAAGGTGACTAAAGAAACTCCATTTTGGTCTCTGTCTTTTCATTTTCTCCTCTGGTAGTTTTAAAATATTCTTGTTTAATACTGGGACATGTGATTGCTCGACTGTCTTCTGTAGCTGCTTCCTACTGAACTGGGTATAGAGATGTTCCTACCTGCCTAAAGTAAGAGGAGGGGATGAGGGGACAAGAGCCAATGGAGTTGTTAGAGTATTTTTGCTGTCTGCACACGAAGCATAGTGTAAAAGTACATACTATTAGAATTAATAATATTATAATAAAGGCCATTATAGCTGCTGTCATGACATATTAAGGCTTTGATATCTGGTAAAATATATTTATAAATAGTTACCCCAGTGAGCTCGACACCCACCATAGGAATCCAAGCAACTCCCTTGATTGTATCAGTGAACTCCTTAGTTTATATTTGGATGTCCCTGATGTTTGCCTCTTAGTCTCTTTGGGCTCTATGTACCCGAAGTCCTGAGTATAAGTGTCCTCTCAATAGTCCAGCTCCTTTACAAGGCAACCAGTATGGTAGTTGTGAGGAGGTGTAAAGATGGAATATTAAAGTTTGCTTCTTGGGTTTTTTTTTTAAAGACTAGATAGAAACATTGGGGGCTTAGAATTGTTTAAGATCTTGCATTGTTACGTGTGATACCTGCACATGCACTTTTATTGCAGCACTATTTACAATAGCGGAAACATGGAACCAACTGTGCTGCTCATCGAAATTGGACTGGATAAAAAAAAATGTGGTACATATACATGACGGAATATTATGGATGTTTCCCATAAGGAGTCTTGGAGAAGGTAAGGGAGAAGTTCTGAAGACAGTTCCGGGATGGGAGAAAACACTCATCCCCACCCTACTCCACTTCCTGGGTCCAGTGAGGAATTTGGTTATCTGCACCCTCATCGGTGTCTCAAGTTGGGTGAGGAATTAGATTAGATAAGAAACGAGGGAAGGAGGGTGTCCCCCAATCACCCCGATCTTAAAGGTGAAACAAGAAAGTCCCCTTCTGAGGCATGAGTTCTCTGTGGTGTCCCAACAGAGACGTCATCCTCAGTGTCCGGGAGACTTGGTATGCCAAGATTTTTGGAAACTCAGAGGCTCAGAGGGCATCTGAACTCAATGACAGATTCCTTGGCATCTGTTTTCATAATCATGAGATGAAAAAAGGGGGGTGGGCAAAAGTAATGAGCTTACCAGCCGATGCTTTACTAGTTGATGCTGATGGCGACAAGGAGGCATGGGGAGTGGGGTGCTGCAGGTAGAAGAAAGCTCTGAGAGAAAGAGAGAGCAGGAGAGAGGGGTCTGGATTTTTCTAAATTGACTAGGGATCTCCCACCAGAAGAGGTAGGGAAGAACTTTCCTCCCTTTTGGGGTAAGGCAGTCAACCATGTTCGCCCACTAGCCTTCAGACTATCCCAGGGAATGCCCTGGCCAGAAGCTGCTAGTTGCTGAAGAGTGAGTAGAATTCGTCTGCTGGAAGACTGAAAGAAGGAAAGAAAATCTTTGCTTCTTACCTGATCAGGCCATGGTGATCTGATGCCTTCCTCCAAGATCTTCTGGATCCACCAGGAGTACCTCTGGCCAGGAATTGTCAATTGTCTCTGGTCTTAGACACAGTCCACTGAGAGTCTTGAGTTGAAACAGGAGAGAAAGTGGAAGGAAAGATCCCGGTTAGGAGAGTTCCCCTTTGACTCGGAAGGAGAGGAGGTTAAGAGCAGGTTCTTATCTCTTACCTGGTGGGGCAGTCATGGTTTGGCACTTTTCCTCAAGGCCTTTAGGTTCGTCAGAAAGTAGCCCTGGCCAGAACCATCAATTGCCTCTGAGTTCCAGTGCAGTCCACAGAGAGGCTTGAGTTGGGAAAAAAAAAAAGAAGAGCGGGGAAATCCTTGTGGAGGAGAAATCCCTATACAGGCCACAAAAATGTTAGGTTGGTGAGCTGAGTTGATGCTGTGGGTATGCAATGAATTGCACAGAAGGTAAAGTAGAAAAATAGTTTATTGAGAAAATAAATTTAAAAAACCAATGTATTAACTTCTCAAAGAAGAGAAAGGATCAGATGCTAAGAAAAAAGTGGCCCCGAATGTTCAGGGCTGGGGGCTTATGAGGCTTTATTTTTCAGGAGGGGTAGCAGGCAAACATTCTTGGGTGAGATAACACAAGAGCTGTCACTATGGTGATGGTCTGTTTTCTCATATCTCTGGGTAGATAAGAGTTGGTCAGTGATGGGTGGTCAATCACATAGACAAGAAGGGCGGGACAGTAGCTAGAAGACAAATTCTTGGGACAAAGGTAATAACCTAAAAAGGGTTGGGCCAATAGCTAAAAGACAAATTATTGGCACAAAGATGAGATGGTAATCTTAATGTCTGTGACCAAGAAGAATGAATGAAGCTCATCTGGGTGCTGGAAAACTAGTTGTTCTTCTAGTTAATGATTATTGCTCTGCATGCAGTAGTATTGACCCAAGCACATGACTACAGCTACTCAGGGTGAACAGAAAAACTTCATTTGTGGCTTTATCCTTTCAGATATCTTTCATAACTGCTAAAACCAAAACTAGTTTTAGCTTTGATTGTTCATATATCAAATTAAATATACATTATTTTCTTCTATGGTGATATTCAGTGTACAATTTATAAAAGACAATGAATAAAAAAATTCTTGATGGCCAAATCATGAGTCATTAGTCACTGTATTTTCTCTATTTAATAATGTGGATATAGAGCAACAAGTCATATTTCTTCATTTTGTGGTTCTCAAGTAATTGCAACTTAGGTGACAGAATGTTTTGCAGCTCTGTCTTTATATATATTTAACATTAATAGATGACAAAGTTTGAATGTTTTTTAAAGGCATTCATAGAAGGTGTGCACCTAGAAGGCAGAAATCAGAAACTGTTCACTAAATAACTGGGCATGCTTTTTGGATGCCCCAACAGTGAAAATTGGCAACTTTCACATGGCAAATGCAGAGATTCAAGATCAGTGCCTTCAACTTGGTGCCTAGTATTTGATGACTGATTTCCCACATTTCACAGCAACAAAGGCAAAGCTACTGAAATAATATGACCCAACTTAAAGAGGCTTGGGAAATACTGGTATCAATAATAGTGATTCTTGGGCATTTGAAAAGATTCTTAAAGTCGAATGGCTGTAAGAAAAAATATACTATGCAAGTTTAGTAAAAAAATTCATAATCTGGCAGGAGATAAGGATAACCTTTATTCATCTCTAGTACAAAAGACTAGTAGTTACTTTGTTGAGGAAAGGATTTTTTTTTCTTTTTATGAGACAGATTCTCATTTTGTCACCCAGGCTGGAGTGCAGTGGCACAATTTTGGCTCACTGCAGCCTCAACCTTCTGGGCTCAAGCAGTCTTTTGCTTCAGCCTCCCACGTAACTGGGACTACAAGGTGCGTGCCACCATGCCTGGCTAATTTTTATTTTTATTTTATTATTATTTTTTTTGTAGAAACTAGGTCTCACTATGCTGTCCAGGCTTGTCTTGAACTCCTGGGCTCAAGCAGTTCTCCCACCTTGGAAGGAAAGATTTTGATTAATAAACCTTAAACTAAACCCTCTGCCTAGATTAGCCTGGGGAAAAAATAAATTAAACCCTCAAACACAATAAGTTTGACTGTTCTAATTCTTTGTGGCTAATCTCTAAAATCTTTTCTAAAATATATATTGTGCAATCAGTTATGCATCATTTACAAAAATAATTTCTGCTTTAACAGACTTATCAAGGATGAATTTTGTATTTAATTTCTTACAGATAAAATTAAACAAATTAAGAACGACTCTGTTGGTGGCTGTCTGATCATCTGTTTGCTTTAATTCTACTTCGTAGCCCACCAGAAGGCTTTTTAATCCCAGCGCTTAATTACTTACTCCAATCCAGACCAAGATGAAACAAAAGTACATTTTGAGAGACGGGGCAGCTCATTTATGTCTTTTTATTAATATGACAGGCAAAGCTGACTTTTTACAATTGACTAGCAGGGAAGAATTTTAAGTAAGGGGATCGTTTTCTAGCTCAGACTTCATATTTTGGCTTTATTAGTTTGTTTAAGTGTTGGTTATTACCAGAATATCAATCAAAGATTCAAATACACATTTAAAAATATGATGGCAAATTCAAAGTTTGTATATTTAAAGTATTCAGTGTTGCTAGTTTTTTTTGGTTACACTACCTTTTCTTAGCATGACTAAACAAGATTTGACTCTTGTAATAGTAAAGGCTTACACTTGTTTATGCATCATATATGCCAAACACTATGCCCAGTGCTTTACATTCATTATCTCATTTAATTAATCTTTGCAATGACATTTTGAAGTAAGTGCAATTACCACACCGATTTTATGTAAATGGAGGGAGTATCTCTAAGATTCAGAAACATTAGGTACATTGCTGAAGACCAAAGAGCTAGAAATGGCAGAGCTACAATTAGAACCCAGGTTGTTCCAACTTCATAACCTACTCCTACACACTGTGTTACTTATACATACTCTCTATATAGGTATTGAATAGAAGTTATATAAATACTACATTAAAATTTTGTCATGTGAGATGGAAATACTGTTGCTATTTAAGTGGTAATGATGCCTAACTAGGCAAATGTGTCCTCATCCATAACCAGTGCTTGTGAGTGAGGTGGGAGTAAGGAGGAGTTGGCAAGTAGAGATGTCAATAGCACCATTTCGTTTTACAACTTAGTTCTTTTTTAAACAATAAAATAATTAGAGGCAGTATTTTAAAATAGCATTTGTCTGTTCTTTCTTATGGTGGCCTGTGCTACATATTGAATTTTTATTAGTTTTATTTTCTTATCTGAAAAGTATCTTTGTGTGGTTATAGACTAACACAGTTAAAATGTGGCTTTTTATGATTCTAAAAATAGACTAAATTCATCAGTAAAACAGTACTACTGTAATTTGTAAGCTCTTGTTTTGGATCTAGTTTTTTGAGTTCTGTTTCTTAGGATTAGTTCTTTTTCAAATAGAGTCTATTGCAAAGTTAAGATGGAGTCAAACTTTTCTGCTAGGGGAATTTCCAACAATGAGTCCAGACAAATAAAACTTGACCTTTCAAATACTGGAGAATATAATCTTAGATAACAGTTACTGCATGATCAAATTCCATGTTTGTTTCACCATCAGCCTTCATCCAGTTGTTTCATCATAAGTGCAGCATATTTCTCAATGTTAAATCTATAACTGTAAATACATGTTTAATAGTAGTTGTATGATATTGAAAACTGTTCTTTCAAATATGATATTTCAAAGTTGATTTAGAATGAAGACAAGCGTAAGCAATTGCTTAATTTGTTAAAAATATGATAAATTGTCTCACTTTAATTTCTCATGAAAATAAATTGTCAGTTTAGTTGGTAAAGCTTTTAAGAACTATCATTCACTGATAACTTACAGTGTGCCAGACATATCAGTAAGGACTTTACTCATATTACATCATTTAATTATCTTGACAACTCAATGAATCCAGTACTCTTATTGTCTCCATTTTTAAGAAGTGACAGACTCAGAGAGCTGGCAAAGTCATAGAGCAAAGCACCTCCCAGGTTTGTCTGATTCTGAAGCCCAAGATATTAACCTCTATGCTATTCTACCTACTAGTTGATATTTACTGATTAACCCTCTCTGAGTGTGACTCTGAAACGAATTTACAATTAGTAAATTGCAATTCTACTTTTCTGATGAACTTGGAAAATCATGTAAAACATTCCTTAATTAATTGGTCCTTAACAATACCAAGTATAATTCTGGTGGTCTGTTACAAGTAGAGAACTTGCAGAGCAGAAAATCAAGGTTAAATAGCTCAGTATATACTATTTGTTAGAATGCAGAACATGTAACTTTATTCCAATTTAAGAAAATCACCTTGCAATGTTTTTGCAATATAACGAAAAGTAGATAAGTGCAATGTTTGTAGAAGAGATTTTAAACTTTTAACTAGAGCATAACTTTATGGATGAAATAGATATGTGTTGTTTGCTGTTGCCTGTGTGATTTGAATAGGTCATTAAACCTTTCTTTGCTTTTATCATTCTCACAAGCTGAATAAGAATAGTGCATAATGAAAGGTATCATGGAAGAAAGCTTCTACAAGTGTTTTTACTGGAAATTCAATACTAAAAATTACGGAATATGATCTCACACTTTCAGAAAGTTAAACATAATTCATCTTGTGTATCAGTAAAATATTTTGAATTTCTCAAAAGAGGCAGTAGGTGGGGTGAAGAATTTTCAGTGAATTTCTACTTAAAATTTAAGAATAAAGGTGTTAAATTTAAACTTTTTAAGCAACTTTGAGGGAACAGTAAGGGTTGTTAGTGGCGGTTAGAGAGTTTGCTAGGTATCAAGATAGACACCTGGAGAGTTTTAAAGGGAGTAATTAGGAAGTGTGACAAGATCCAGAGTGGGGCTAGTTTTATATCAAACTTTGAATTCATGTGATTTTTTTTGGAAAGGAGGATATTGAAAGGTAAGTACAAAAATATTATGAAGATAGTGTGACTAAACATTTATAAATTGTTTATCATATTAATATTTAAGAGTTGATTTTGAAGTTAAAATTGAAGAATGAATTTTGTTTGGTATGTATTTGTATCCACTTATAAATTGTGTGGATATGGTTAGGTTCTACATGGGAGCTTAAGCGAGGAGTACATATTTCATTCGGGATTTAATCTGACTCTACCAAAAAGTCTAACTTGAGAGATAACCTACACAACCCTGGAAATTTTTACACTGTTCGTATGTCAGGGACTGCTTGGGAATGGTCCCATTAGCCACATAGCATGTGTATACTTTCAAAAGCCAATCACTCTAGATTTTATGAAACTCCAAAGCATCTAACACAATCTAATCCAGATAACTTATGTCTATATGGTCAAGTGAATTTACTATAAATCAATTACTAAATCTAATTACTTTCTGAAAATCTCTCATTTACAGAGATGAATTTGATTTTTTGCAGAATGTGGTTGGGTAAGGAAGTCTTAACATTGTACTTTTAAGTTAAGGTATAAAGCTAGGGAAACAGTGCATAAACATCATACTGCTTAGAACATATAGAGAATACCTAAAAGGGAGCTATTAGCAGAAAAAATGAAATTTTATCTTGTGCAATAGCTCATGCTAAGAGAAGAGATTGAGGGAAAGAATAAAGCAAAATCTGAATCCTTGGGTTATCAAAACATGGATTGCTTCAACAAAGTTATAAGGAAGGTATTTAGACTATCTCCCAATGAGTGAGGTAATTATGACCAAATTCTGCAACCACACTTGCACAGAAGACAACCTTTTAATGCCACAAAATTTCTTTGAAATAGTTAACGGTAGAATGGTGAGCATTAATTAATAGAAAGTGTCTATTTTTAAGTAAAAATATATGGAAATTTTTATTTTATATGATTAATGGTGAGTCATTATTCTTTGTAGAAACATGTAAAGCATAGACGGTATATTGTTGTATATAATAGCATTAAACTTTTTTCTAAATATTTTCTTAAAACTGTAGAGATTACCTTTTCCATCGCAACTGTTTCAAGTCATGTAAGGCAGATTTCTGTACCCAACAAAACAGATTTTGAGGTCAGGTCAATGTTTTTACAGTTTATTTTCTAACTTTTCTCCTCACTTATTAATGGACCTATCAAAAGTTATAGATACTTTGTAGAGCTCTACTGCAGAATAGTACTACAACACTCAACAAAAAGTGATGAGCAACAACTTATCTACCTCTTCTACTTCTTATTACCCAGAATATAATTATAATATGATAAGTTTCTTAACAAATATTTGTTGATGTATGAATGAATGGACTGTTGAAATTCAAGTGCAAAACAGGCCATCTAGGTGATTTTCAGTTGCTTGTTGGAAATATATGACTAGAGTTTGGGAAAGATGGTGAGTAGAGAGTAGATATAAGAGTCATTCATGTAGAGGTACTTGAAAATGTGGGAAAGAATAAGCTCGCTAGGAGACAGGAATTATAGAGTGAGATAAGAAGAGGGATGAAAACAAGGTCAGGACTTTGGTGAATATTAACATTTTGGAGGATGTGAAAGGATCAAGAACAGAAGGAAACAGGATCAATTATAATTGAGTAACATCCTGTAATGAAAACTAGGGTAAGAAAGAATTTTCAGAGAGAGTGAGCATGATTTGCTAGTGCCATACAAGAATTGTGAAAACTGGTAAAAGATCATTGAATTCAAAGTAAGGAAATTATTAGTGACCTTGGAAATAAGCAACTTCAGTGGAATAGTAAAGACAACAGATTGATTAGGAAGTGCTAAAGAATGGAGTGCATGGTGAGGAAGAGTTGAGTATGTAGACTGATATTTTACCTGATGAAAGGAAATGGGAAGGAAGACAGTTCAAAAGAGTTAAAATGATATTACTCCAGAGCTATTAAAAAAGAACAAAATTAAGTGAAATGGAATTTTAAATGAACAATCTTGCTTGTCATTTTTCCCTATCTATAATTAATAGCATTATATATTTTTCTAATTTCTATATTTATCAGATCATCGTTGATTTTTCTTCTCTATTTTAAAGATGAGGGGTACAATTCAGGGTTAGTTATACAAACATTGATTACGAAGGTACCCTTATTGATGAGGTGTGCCCCACTCTTCCCTAGCAGGTTTCCAACCCTCCTACCCTGGCAGTTTCCCACTACTGCCGATCCCCTTCTTAAAATATTATGATAAATGTTCAAGGTCTGCTTATGAGTGAGAACATATTTCTACTCTTTGTTTCTGTGATAGATCACTGAGTATGATCAACTCTAAATCCAACCAAGTAACTGCAGAGTTCATACATTTTTCTTTCTTTGTGGCTGCATAATATTCCATTGTG
Organism: Cephalopachus bancanus; assembly: GCA_027257055.1. Lineage (NCBI taxonomy): Eukaryota > Metazoa > Chordata > Mammalia > Primates > Tarsiidae > Cephalopachus > Cephalopachus bancanus. Next base: position 10,115 of record JAPVLO010001077.1, read on the forward strand.
TATATGTACCACATTTTTTTTCTTAAATTCCATATTTTTATTTTTAAATTTTATTTTATTATTATAAATATATGGAATACAATTCGGGGTTAGGTATACAAACGTTGATTATGCAGGTACCTTTGTTGATGAGGTGTGCCCTTACCACCCCTAGCAGTTTCCCTCAATTGCCAATCCGACCCCCCCCCCCCTGACAGTTTTCCACTACTGCCAGTCTTTTCTTATAGTATTATAATTGTTCAAGGTTCGCTTATGAGTGAGAACATATGGTACTCTGTTCTTTCTTTCTTTGGTAGAACACTGAGTACGATTGACTTTAAATCCATCCAAGTTGCTGTGAAGTCCATATGTTTGTCCTTCTTCTGTTTCAATCTTCTGCATGTGATCAGCCAGTTTTCCCAGCACTATTCACTGAATAAAAAATTCTTCTCTCCCCAGTGGTTGTTGTTGGAGGCTTTGTCAAAGATGAGATGGTTGAGAAATGAGACTTTGCTTCTGGAATCTCTATCCTGTTCCATTGGTCTGTGTGCCTGTTCTTGTACCAGTATCAGGCTGTTTTGATTACCGTAGCCTTATAGTAAAGTTTGAAGTCTGGAAGTGTGGCACCTCCTGCTTTGTTACTTTTGCTAAGGATTGTGTTGGCTATTTGTGGTCATTTATGTTTCCATATGAATTTCTGTATTGCCATTTCCAGGTTTGAGAAGAATGATGTTGGTCATTTATTGGGTATTGCATTGAATCTGTAGATTGCCTTTGGTAGAATGGACATTTTAACAATGTTAATTCTTCCTATCCATGAGCATGGAATATTTTTCCATTTGTTTGTGTCTTCTTGGATTTCTTTGAGCAGTGTTTTGTAGTTCTCATTGTAAAGGTCTTTCACTTCTCTGGTTAGGAAGATGCCGAGGTATTTCATTGTGTGTGTGTGTGTGTGTGTGTGTGTGTGTGTGTGTCTTTGTGGCTATTGTGAGTGGGATTATGCTTTTAATTTGGGTCTCTGCCTGCTTGTTGTTGGTGTTTTGGAAGGCAACTGTCCTTTGCACATTGATTTTGTATCCTGTGACTTTGCCAAAGTCCTTTATCAGTGCAAGCTGGCTTTTGACAGATTCTTGAATTTTCAAGGTATAGGATCATATCATCAGCAAAGAGGGATAGCTTGACTTCCTCTTTTCCTATTTGGATAACCCTGATTTCCTTCTCTTGTCTAATTTCCCTGGCTGGGACTTTCAACACAATGTTTAACAAGAGGGGTGAGAGTGGGCAGCCTTGTCTTGTTCCAGTTTTCAGAGGAAATGTTTTTGGTTTCTGTCCACTTAGCAGTATGTTAGCTGTGGGTTTATTGTAGATGGCACTTGCTATTTTGAGGTATGTTCTTTCTATACCTAGGTGTTTGAGGGTTTTTATCAAGAAGTAATCTATATTTTATCAAAAGCACTTTGTGCATCTAGTGATATAACCATGTGGTTCTTGTTTTTACATCTGTTGATGTATTTAATTACATTTATGATCTTGCAAGTGTTGAACCAGCCCTGCATCCTGGGGATGAGGCCTACTTGTTCATGGTGGATGATTTTTGAGATGTATTTTTGGATTCTATTTGATAGAATCTTGTTGAAGATCTTTGCATCTATGTTCATTAGGGACTTTGGCCTGTATTTCTCTTTTTTGGTTGGATCTTTACCCGGTTTGGGTACAGAGTGACATTAACTTCATTAAATGATTTGGGAAGAGTTCCATTTTTCTCAATTGCTTGGAATATTTCAATAGGAATGGTATCAGCTCCTCGCACGTTTTGTAGAATTCTGCTGGAAAGCCATCTGATTCAGGGAACATTTTTTTGGGTCATTTTCGTTTGAGAGAGTCAATTTCCTGGGTTGTATCGGTCTATTTAATGTCTCAGTGTTATCTTGTTTCAACCTCGGGAAGTTGTGTCTGTCAGAAAGTTCTCCATTTCATTTAGATTATCAAGTTTATTTCCATATATGTGTACATTGTAATCTCTGATAATCTTTTGTATTTCTTCGGGGTCAGTTGTGATTTGATCTTTTGCATTTCTGATTGTGTCTGTTTGGGCTTTTTCTCTCTTTTTCTCAGTCATTCTTGCTTGGGGTCCATCAATCTTGTTAATTCTTTCAAATAACCAGCTTTTTGTTTTGTTGATTTTTTTTCTATGATATTTTTGTTTTCCATGCCCTGTATTTGAGCTCTTATTTTGATGATTTGAATTCTTCTGCTAAATTTGGAATTTTGGTGGTCTAATCTTTCCAACTCCCTTAGGTGATTTTTTAGGCTCTCAACTTGTGATCTTTCCATTTTATCATTGATTCTTTATTTCATTTTAAATTACCTCAATGACTAGTGACTGAAATATTCAAGAATCTATATTTTGAAAATTATGACAGAGAGACGATGAATATTTGTGATAAGAAAGAATGAAATCAAATAAACATCTTTATGTTATTCTTCTTGAAAATATATAATGAATAATTTTATCAAGACAAACCTAAGTTACTTCAAAAAGCAAATAGTGGCAAACATAAAGTACCTTTGTAAGAAACAAAGCAGGAGAATCTAAGTGCTTATAGAAAGTATGAAGAACAGCTGGATAGTCTTCATTACCCACGTTTAACCTCACTTCATTTAAGACCAGTTTGACTCTGTAGAAAATATCGCTTTCTACACTTTAACTTCTTGCTATGAGATGGATTGTTTTAGTCATAAAGAAGTCTAACTAATCTAATCTTTTTTTTCAATTCAGTCTTTTATATCTAGTCCCCCTTCTCCCTGATGTTATTCTGGCTTTCAGAAGACTGGAAAGAGATAGAGTTAGAAGATTGGTAGGCAGATTACTCCCCTTAAGGTATCTGGCTGACTTGAGTTCTGGTGAATATAATTCAAGAAAGAAGATAAAGATAAATGGAAATAAATTAGAAGTTTAGGACTTCACATAAACAAAATTATTAAATTATTAATTTCTAGATCAGAGAGTTACTTCTCTTCAATACTTCTACCTTGAACTAACTTGATAGTATGTGCTCATACACACCCACATATCATATAAACACTTGACAGAGATGTTCAAGAGCAGAGCCTTACATAGAGTGGACAATTTGAATAGATAATGTAAGACCGGTCCTACCAATTCTATATCTGTGATTTGTGCTGGGGATTAAGTTCCCTTCATCCCCAAATTAACTCATTCTTTCAAAAAATGTTTATTACTGTCCACTGGACTAGACTCTGGACCCAGGTTCTCAAGGACATGAAAAGTTCAAGAATAAAGGTTCCTCAGTTCCCTTCCTGAGTCAGAATGACACAGAAAGTATGGGAATTTTATTTTGAGGCACCAAGTTACATGGTCTGCAAATACAGAGATGTACATGAGGGCCTCAAAGGCAGGGATACTTTAGGGACTTCCTGCCTGCATATAGGTAAGCTGTCTCACAAAAGTCAACATTCTTCTGCCCCCCCAACAAATATCCACATATATTTTTGCCTATACCTTCTAATCATCCTGACAATGTTCTTCTTGAATAGCTATTCTGAAAAGTAATCATTTATTGCTTCAATTAAACCTTTCTTCCACTTCACTAGAGAGGGTGTGTAAAGTAGATCCTAAGCACAATTTACACTTTCGTCTTATACCTGATCATTTTGCAGATGTGTGATTTTTATACAGTTTTGATAAAAGTCAAATGTAACAGTGATAACAAGTTGAAGACTTGTGATTTCACTGTCTATTTCTGTCAGTTACCCCAGGATTCTGGAACAAAGCACACTAAACCCCCTTTTCATTATATGAAAAAAAATGCCTTCCTCTACAATCCCTTCACCTTGGGATCACCCTATGTTTTTTTGTATAAGCAATTGTACCTTACAAAAATGTGAGTTGTATTTATTAACGCTGTTATTTATAACACCCCAACCATCTTATGCTTGTCTTTTTCTTCCTGCTCTCCTTGGCTCATTCCATTTCTTTTCCAATGATTATAAGATTCCCAAAAGTTTGACTTGAAGTTTGTTTCAGGTTCTGTTTGTCAACATGCTTTGTTTACTTGGATTTATTTCATGCCACTGCTACAGTTATATTTGATAAGGATCACCTCTTGAACCAGAATTTCCAGAGTGGCATCTATTCAATATATTTACCTTTGGCCAACTATATGGCAGGAAAGCTAAATGCTGAAATAATAGATGTTTCTCCTTAAGAGTCCAACAAATCATTAGATAAGTACAGATAATTTTAGCTCCTCCTTCCCTTTCTCCCCTGTGCCAAACATGTTTTTAATTCTTCCCACAACAAATATTTGAACTCTGGCAAAAATGGTTGCTGTATTTCCAAGAGTTTTAATAAGTATCACAATCCAGTTGGGCCCTGTTGTTCTGGTGGATACGTTTTTTCCTAGTACCGCAGTTGTTCTGTTAAAAATAGCATTATGGTTTTCAAATTTTCCTAATGCTGTTTGAAGTGGACTAAAATAATGATATCTAGGTTGACGCATCATACATTAAAAAATAATCTTTTTGTTATTAGTGTTGCTTGTTATTTTGAAACCTTGAACATTACAGCAAAAGTACCTTCTCCATAGAATATAAATGGACTTTAAGTCTGTTCTTTTTTATTAGCATCATACGTAATGAAAGTAAAATATTTGAAGCATCTGTTTAGAAGGGATCATGGGAGGTCATGTAGTTCATTCACGTAAGGACTGCCTGTGAACTGTCCTAGAAAGATTTTAATCAATTTTCTCTTAGTAAACTCTCCAAAGAAGGAAATATACAACCTCTCTTGGTAATATGCTGCAATATTATTTTCTTCTTTATTTTTATTTTATTTTATTATAGAGATGTGGGGTACAAGTAAGGATTAACCACACCAGTAGGCTGCATACCGGTGAAGTTTGAACCTCCAACTGGCCCTCACTCCCCCAGGTATAGGACCAGGTACCCTCTGTATTGTTATGTGTACCCCTGCCCTCCCTCACCTGGCATTGCCCAACGACTGGCAATCCCTCCCTTTTGCTAATGTGATTAATGTTCAGGTCCCACTTATGAGTGGGAACATGCGGTATTCAATTCATTGTCTCTGTGATAAATCACTAAGTTTGATGGTCTCCACCTCCATCCAGTTTGCTGCAAAGTCTGTAGTTTTGTTCTTTTTAAAAATTTTTTATTATAAAGATATGGGGTACAATTCAGGGTTAGGTATACAAACATTGATCATGCATGTTCTTTATGGCTGCATAATACTCCATCACATGTATATGTGAAATTTTCTTTATTCAGCCACTTTCTTTTTTTTTTTTTGAGTTGGAGTCTCACTCGGTCGCCCAGACTGGAGTGCAGTGGTCGCTCCTGGTCACTGCAGCCTCGCCTGCTGGGCTCCAGCGATCCTTCTGCCTCAGCCTTCCGAGTAGCCGTAATTACAGGCACGCGCTACCACGCCCGGCTGATTTTTTGATTTATTGTAGAGATGAGGTTTCGTTGCCCAGGTGGGTCTCGAACCCGTGGGCTCAGGCAATCCACTCACCTCAGCCTCCCAAAGGCGTGGGATTACAGGCTGAACCACTGAGCCCGGTTTATCCAGCCACTTTCAATGAGCAGTTGGGTTGGTTCCTTGTTTTTGCTGTTGTGAATAGTGCAGCTATAAATGTTTCTGTATGCAGGTGTTTTTTTTGTAGAATGACTTATGTTCCTTAGGGTATATTTTCAGGAGAAAGATTGTTGGATCATATGGGAGGTCGATTTTTAGTTCTTTTAGGAGTCTCCACACTGCTTTCCATAGAGTTTGAAGTAGCTTGTACTCCCACCAACAGTGTACAAGCATTCCCTTTTCTCCTCACCTGTGCCAGCATCTGTTGTTTTTTGATTTATTAATGTTGGCCATTCTTACTAGAGTTGGGTGGTATCTCATGGTATTTATGATTTGCCTTTCTCTGATTAATGAAGTGGAGCATTTTTTCATGTGTCTATGGGCTGCTTGTATATCTTCTCTTGAAATGTGTCTATTCATGTCCTTTGCCCACTTTTTAATAGAGTTGTTTGTTTTTTTCCCCTTCAGCTCATTTGAGTTCCTTGTAGATCCTTGGGAAGTTAGACCTGTGTATGACACATAATTAGAATTTTTTTCCATTCTATGGATTGTCTACCCACTCTCTTGATGTTTTCTTTTGCTGTGCAAAAGCTTTTCAGTTTGATGAGGCCCCACTTGTCTATTTTAGTTTTTATGGCATTCGCTTTTGGGGATTTGGTTGCCTACTCTGATGTGCATAAGAGTGTTTCCTGTGTTTTCTTCTAGAATTTTTATAGTTTGCAGTTTTAAGTTTATTTTTTACAATTTTTTAAAAAAAATTTATTATAAAGATGTGGGGTACATTTCAGGGTTAGGTATATAAACATTGATTATGCAAGTACCCTTGTTGATGAGGTGTGTCCCTCCCTCCCCTAGCAGTTTCCCTCAACTGCCAGTCCCACCCAGAGAGACTCAAATTATTCTACAAAAAAGATACCTGTACACGTATGTTTGTTGCAGCTCTATTCACAATAGATGTTTTAAGTTTAGGTCTTTGATCCATTTAGAGTTGATTTTTGTATATGGCGATAGGTAGGGGTCCAGTTTCATTCTGCATGTGGTCAGCCAGTTTTACCAGCACCATTTGCTAAATGTGGTCTCCTTTCCAAAGCTGTTGTTATTGGTGGTTTTTTCCAAGATGAGTTTGTTGAGAGACTGTGCTTTTGCTTTCAGAATCTCTGTCATGTTCCATTGGTCTATGTGCTTATTCTTGTATCAATACCAGTCTGTTTTGGTTACTGTAGCCTTGTAGTAAAGTTTGCAGTCTGGAAGTGTGATACTTCCCACTTTGATCCTTTTGCTGAGAATTGTTTTTGGCTATCATTCATGCTCTTTTCTGTTTCCATATGAATTTTTGTATTGTCGTTTCCAGGTCTTAGAAAAATGATATTGGTAATTTGATGGGTATTGCATTGAATCTGTAGATTGTATTAGACAAAATCCAGCATCTCTTCTTTTGAAAATCTTCAAGAATCTAGGCATAGAAGGAGCATTCCTCAAAACAGTAAAAGCCATCTATGATAAACCCACAGCCAACATTTTGCTCAGCGGGCAGAAATTGGAAACATTTCCCCTAAGAATGGGGACAAGACAAGGATGCCCACTCTCATTCTTCCTGTTCACCATAGTGTTGGAAGTCCTAGCCAGAGCAATCAGGCAAGTGAAAGAGATGAGGGATATAAAAATAGAAAAACAAGGAAGTGAAGTTATCCTTCTTTGCTAATAATATGATTTTATATCTTGAAAACCCTAGGGAGTCAGTCAAAAGCCTCCTTGCCCTGATAATCGACTTTGGTAAAGTTTTGGGGCACTAATGAATGTGTAAAATACAATGACGTTTCTAAAAACCAGCAACAAGCAGACAGAGAACCAAACAAAAAGCACAATACCATTCAAAATAGCCACAAAAAAATGAAATACCTTGGAATCCACCTAACCAGAGAAGTGAAATATCTTTACAATGAGAACTACAAAGGAATCTAGGATGACACAAACAAATGGAAAAGCACTCCTAGCTCATGAATCAGAAGAACCAATATTGTCAAGATGTCCATTCTGCAATATTACTTTCTATTCCCTGTTGTTCTAGGCTCTGGGACTAAAACTGTGGAAATCTGGGTGACTGCTGAAGGATATTTCTACCTCTTTTATGTGGTAAAGAGGGAGATCAGATTCTTGAAACTGGAAACAGAGGAAGTCAAGCACTATACAATATGTCGAGATCCACCAGTTATCACTTTAACACATATTTCCTAAGTACACACTTAAAATATTCACCTTTGAAGAAGACAAAGCCTTTGTCCTGGAAGAGCTTACAATCTATTTTGTTTGGAAAAGTTTAAAATTAAGTCTGATGATTTTTTTTCTCTTCTCCTCCTCTTTAGTCATGATCTCCTAAAGCATTGTTCCCCTAAAGCATGATCCCCTAAAGTATTGAACATTGTTCATGTATAACAGTTGAGGCTGTTATTAATGAAGAAAATTACATGGCATGGATAATGTTATGTTAACTCCCAATGCCATCAATGCTTTTAAGAGATTAAATTTCTAGGAAAAAAAAAGTGTCATAAAATTTTCAATTATACTGCTTGCTGTTTTAGAGAAAACATAGCTGTTTTAGAACTCTGAACTGAAAGCATTGATTTTTTAATGTTGTTTAATGATAATTTGTGAGAAGTCCTTCTCATCATCAGTATATTAATCAACCAGAGAGCCGTGTATTGGGGAGTACAGGGCCTTAGGGAAATGGATTAGACTCTGCTTTCCCCCCCACCCGTGACAATGTAAAATAGAAACAATGACCTTATCCTTATTTCTCAGGAATGTTAGTTAGATTTTTTAAATGTCATTAATAGCAAATACTTTGAGTTACTTTTGAAGAAAGGAATTTGTTATTAGCAGTCCAAAATAATTTGTTAAAACAATGAATTTAAGGAACAATGCCTTTCTATTTTTCTTTTATAAATTATAATTTTGTATTTGTTTTTCATATTCCCAGGTGGGGTTCAAGCGAATCTTAGCTCCTTGTTTTGTTGAAAATTCTTATACTGGCACAGAAGAGAGTCCTACCTATTATTTCTTTTCTATTGAAAATGAATTCCTCTCCTGAGAAGAAATATTGTAGACTTCTGTGTTCCTTCCTTTTTAATCTGTCTCTTTCTTTTGTTCGTTGTGCTTTCTCTCCTCCCCCCCTCCACCTGGCCTGCCCCCTTTCTCTCTGGTTCTTTTCTATGCTCTTGTAGTAATGCACACATATGTGCAATTAGTTTAATATGACATTAAATAGCAAAGTCTGTGTTTCAAAGCAGTATGTTTTAAGCACAGAAAACGTTACTGAAAAAAAAAAGGTGATACAACACTGGCACCTCAAGAAATAGGCTGATATGCTGCTTGTGACATTAAGATTTCCAAATGAAAGTTGTCATATATAAAAACATTTGTATATTTATAGCTGTTTTTAGGAAAGATAATTCTGTGCTCTTGAAAATGATCACATTCTTTTTGTTTATAATCTTACCTTTTTTATGGATAATTTTCTCTCATCCTCCATTTCTCCTGAATCCATTAGTTAGTAGTTCTTATTTGTAAAATACTGAAATTCTACTCTCATTGGGTATCTGTCAACTATTTCAAGGAAATCTGCTGTAGGCCCCAATCTCTAGACCATCCTATCATTTAAAACACATTTTGCATAATCTTATATATACCCCAAATATGACTTCTTTAAAACATAACATATGAATCAGGAAGACAAGCTGAGTCACAGGTTATATTCTTAGCCAAAAAACATATAATTAAGGCAAGACTAAAAGTGAATCAAGATTACATATTAGGAGGCTTTATTTCAGGACACAATTAAGCTGTGAGATTAAGATGGTTTATATATACTAATTTAATTTTATACAAAAAGTTTATTTTGAGCCTCACTTATGATTCCACTGCATTTTTCTTAAATTACATGTTTTACATAGTATAATAAGTGGTTAACAAAATCATCCATTGTACAGTCTTTGTTTCATTTTTTTCAGTGGTCTCTTTCTTTTTTTTTTCTTCAACTCTGGATTTGGGAACAAAATTTTTTTTTAAAAGTCATTAGCGAGACCATGAAGAAGGTGTTGTAACTTCTTGGAGAGTGCTGATCTAAAGTAGACACAACCTTAATCTTTTCTTATAAAGGTAATGGATCAGATAATTGCCTAACAAATGATATACAAAACTAAATAAAGAGAACTTTCTCATAAAATTCTTGTACAAGTAGACACTGTATTTCACTTAACACCCAGGCCTTCTTTGAAGTAAGTTTCACCATCTCCAGTACCAATTCTATCAATTTTGTGTAATTAAGACTAAAGAAACACAATTATTGTAGTTGAACTGTTAACTAATATTATAGGTCACCACCAATTATATTGTAAATAAAGTTCAGCCCTCAGAAAGAACAATGCTGTACCTTGATCCAAGTGTGGGCAGTAAATTATTTTTTTCTTCTGAAAAATAAAGATTCTTTCATAAAGGAAACCTCTGTTAGAGGTTTAGACTCTTATATTCAGCCCAAAAGTTCTTTTGGGTAATCTTTGGTGAAACTCATGGATTTGCAAAAATTAGCTGAACTTTTGCTTCTGTGATAGTTTTTCTTTTGTTTGAGAAGATAGAAGCTTTTCATTGCAAGCCTACTCACAAGGAGACAGGAATTCAGCTTAAATATGTTTCCCTGTGTTGGCTTTAAAGCAGTAATTTTATTAGAAGAGTTTCAGAGGGTAGATTCTGGAATCAATAGGTGATTGGTGGAAAGAAAGGGGAGGTCTGGACAGTCTTTGGGCATGCTCAGTTATCTCTGTGTGCTACCTCATGAGTCCCATATGCAAATTTGTAGGGAGTTAGTATGAAACATACAGTGGAAATTCTGGCTGTGGCATTAGCAAGGTCGTTCTGTACAAAGATAGTTTATATTTTTAATAATGAGTAGGGTTTTATAGATAATGCAAAACTTGAGAAATAAGAGGGCAAGGCTTAGGAATGCCAGCATCCATTTGATAATGTATGTAATTCTGAGAACCACAGGCTAAATCTCAGTTGAATTTAATTGGTACTTTATCTTTTATTGGGCAAAAATCCATTTTATCCAGACTCCCAATAGTAACATTCCTAACAATACTTTAATCACCTCTAGAAAACTCTCTCAACCTGGGTTAAGTCTTTTTTTGTACTCCAGTAGTATCTTGTACTTAAAAAAATATTATTGTGCATTATATTATAATTTTCTGTTTATATGTTTTCCCTACTAGACTGTGAATTCCTTGAGGTCAGGGACTGTTTCTTGTTAATCTCTGATGTATTGTAAACTGCAGCACAATGGCCAGTTCACATCAAGTATGCAATGAATGTATACTGATGAAAATAAGGGATACATGAATAAAGCACTTGATTTGTCCTAAACAACATTGTGAAATTGTGGATTTGTTGTTTTAAGGACCTATTTTTATTACACATTAGTATATATAAAATTAAATAAATGTATTCCTTTAAGTACTAAAAATCATCTTGCATCTTGTGTGCCATCAGTGGAAAGCACTGTACTAGAAGCAATCTTTTTTTCAGATATTTGGGCTATTTCCTGTGTATGCCAGGAATATCCCTACCTGTGTATCTTTCTTGACAGATTTTCTTCCACTTGAGTTATCCTTTTCCACCTGTTACACGGGCCTTGGTGTTACTAATTGTTTACCTCTCCTAACTAATGAAGTCTTTTTTAAAAATTATTTTTGGCTAATTTAGATAAGACAGTTTTCTCTATCCCTAAACTCCTTTAGCACTTATTGTTGGTATCTTTCATGAGTAGTGGTTATCATATTTTCAGTTGTCTTTTGTTGCTATATCCTGATCAATTTATTAGGTTTTTAAACTCATAGGACAGGAACTATGCCATATATATCTTCAATCCCTAGCACAGAAAAAATGCTCAGTAAATGTTTGTTGATCAATTGCTTTACTTTTCTTGAATTTATTGCTACCTTAATAGAATAACCAATGTTCATGTAGAATTTTATGTGGAAGATATTTATGGACAAAGTCTAATTCTAGACCCATGGAATCTTCTAGGTGAAATTGATCTGTGGCCCATAGGCTGTTCATCATTTTATTCAATGAAAACTTTTTTTAACAGCCTTTTAAATATTGACCTTCTCCACTGACAATTTATTTTTGCAACTCCAAGATCTTTATTACATGCTTTGCTACAATTACACAAATTCTTTTTTCCCAGATTTATTCATTTATTTTAAATTGGCAGATAAAATTGTATGATTGTATGCATTTATTAGGTACTAATAAATACGATTTTTGAAGTATATATATATTTTGTGGATTGGTTCGATCTAACTAATTAAAATTTGCATTACCTCACATAGCTATCATTTTTGTGGTGAGAATATTTAACATTTACTCTCTTAGCATTTTTTGAAAATATAATATAGTCATTAACTGTAGTCACTGTGCTGTATAATAGATCTCTTGAACTTATTCTTCCTTTATTAAAGTAATTTTGTATCCTTTGATCAACATCTTTCTGACTACCTTCTAGGGACACTTCTAATCATTTTTTAGACAGGTTGTTCCATTGTTATACAACGCTAGTTATTAGAAATGATTATAAATTAAGCTGAAATGTGGAATTGTGGTTCTTTCTAACTCTACTTAGTGATTTGGATTTTTGTATTCCAAAGTAAATCCTTTCCTTGATATTAGAACCCTTCACCTAAGGTAAGACCTGTTATGTCTCCTTACAGTTTTCTAAAAACAGTTTTTTATTATATACCTACAAACTGAGCATTCCTAGTTTCTTCCAAACATTCCATATGGTCATCTTGGCTTCCAACTTCTAATTTGAACCTCATTAATTATTTTTAATTATTTTTAATGTTTTTAATCCAAAAGACTTTAGTGTAAGTCTCTCTCTCTCTCTCTCTCTCTCTCTCTCTCTCTCTCTCTCTCTATATATATATATATATATATATATACACACACACACATGCATATTTCTAAGAAGATAAAAACTCAAAACTTATTACCATAAATTACATAAATCATCACTTCAGAACAGATTTCCTGATTATCTGCCAATTTAAAATAAATTTAGCCGGGCTCGGTGGCTCAGCCTGTAATCCCGCGCTTTGGGAGGCTGAAGTGAGTGGATTGCCTGAGCCCACAGGTTCCAGACCCACATGGGCAACTTGGCAAGATCTCATCTCTACCAATAAATCTAAAAATTAGCCAGGCATGGTAGCGCGCACCTGTAGTTCCAGCTACTTGGAAGGCTGAGGTGAAAGGATTGCCGGAGGCCAGCAGGTTGAGGCTGCAGTGGCCACTCGTGGGCAACAGAGTGACACCTAAACTAAACTTAAGTAAACTAAAGTAAACTAAACTAAGCTAAACTAAACTAAATTAGTTATATTTGTCCTAATCTAGTGCAATTAGCATGCTGTGGGTAATAATTGTCTTATTGGTACCTCTCAAAGCTTCATGAAGAATATGTCATGAGAATTTTTGTTTATATGAAGATAGTTAAGTATTGGTGAATAGTGAATATTTAATGACTAGTCCTTGAATTCATAGAGAAGTCGAAGCAGTGAGGAGTAGAATTTTGCTGGTTTCAATGAGTATTTTTAGACTGTACTATCTCTCAGTGTAATAAGGAAATCTGTTCTTAAGTGATAATTTGTGTAATTATGGTAATAAGTTTTGAGTTGAAGGAAACTTTTAGTGTCTTCTTGTCTAAACTAATTTCACACATAAAACTGAGTTTCAGAGAAAAGAAGGGACTTAATCAGGGTCACATAGCTCACTGGTGACATCACTGAGAAATTATATGCAGTTTTACACAAATTGCTAATGTCAAAATGAATCATATTTCAGGTGGAATCTCCAGAATTAATATGTCTATAGAAGCAAGGATATTTTGGGGGAGTAGAGTGGGTAATGGTAAAAAAAAAATCTGATTTATTAGATTTTTATAATTTGTGATACTTGAATTCACTAAATAATTACTAGAACTCCTTTTTACTTTTTGGTATATAGGCCTGGCTTTAGCTTTTGCTCTACATCTTAGTTTACTGGTGGTCTATTTGAAGGTAGCATTCAACAACAACAACAAAATTCTTAGCATTAATATACTGCTCCTGTGTGTGTATATGAGTGTGTGTGTGTGTGTGTGTGTGTGAGAGAGAGAGAGAGAGAGAGAGAGAGAGAGAGAGAGAGAGAGACAGAGAGAGAGAGAGAGAATATTGATTATTTATCTTTCGAAAATCCAAAAGTCACATGAGAAAACTAATAACATATTGCAGTCATATAGCTGTGGGCAAGTCACCCTTGGCTTAGTGGATAAACAATGAACAAGCTTGCATTCAGTTTTATTCCTAAGGCAGACTGAATAATTAAAGATACTAAAGTTTTAATCTAGGGAACCTGTGAATGCACCTTATATGGGAAAAGAGACTTTGCATGCATGAATAAATTAAGGATCTTGAGAAGTGCAGATTATCCTGGATTATCTGGGTGGGCCCTAAATGTAATCACAATGGTCCTTATAAGAGAGAAGCAGAGAGGGATTTGTTAACAGAAGGGGAACTAGGAAATATGATGATGGAAGCACACCTCCAAAACTGTAAATTAATAAATCTGTGTTGTTTTAGGCTATTAAGTTTGTGGTAATTTGAGTGACGGTAGAAAACATCTGCTATTGCTAAATAATGTATCATTGGGAAATTCACTTAATTTTGTCACTGCTCTTGCCTCTTTCAAGTAAGGTTGGGTTTATCATTGCCTGTATTACAGATCTTTCAAGTCTGTCATGCGAAAATTTTGCCTGAAATAAATACTTTGGGTTCTTCAAAGGAATGCTGTTGTTGTGAAAAATGGAGATTCAAAGATCAATTGGTTGTTAGATCTCACATCAGTTAGACACATGGTGCAAATTTTTTAGTTGCTTCATGAGTTTGAAGCTGCCACATTTTATTTTGCTTTGAAGGAGATTGCCAGAGCCATTGCCAAAGCAATCAGTTAGTCTTTTATTTAATAGTTGCATTTTGTTTGTTGTACTTAAAAACAACAAAATGTTCTGTTCTGTGCAGTTCCTACCCCATATGCCTTTACTCTGCTGAGTCTATTTCAGGACAGAGAACCTGTTTCATTGCTTTCAAAACCCTTGGGATTAAGTTTATGTGAAGAATTCACATTTCATGTTTTTGCTATTGTGAATGAAGCTGCAACAAACATGTGCAGGTATCTTTTTTGTAGAATAATTTGTGTTCCTCCGGGTATATTCCCAATAGGGGAATTGCTGGGTCATATGGAAGGTCAATTTCTAGTTCTTTCAGAAATCGTCACACTGTCTTCCAAAGAGGTGTACTAGTCTGCATTCCCACAAGCAGTGTAGAAGCGTTTCTTTTTCTCCACATCCTCGCCAGCATCTGTTGTTGTTTGTTTTATTAATGATGGCCATTCTTACAGGAGTTAGGTGATATCTCAGTGCAGTTTTTTTGTTTGTTTGTTTTGTTTTGGTTTTTTTTTTGAGTTGGAGTCTCACTCTGTCACCCAGACTGGAGTGCAGTGGCCGCTCCTGGCCACCGCAGCCTCGACCTGCTGGGCTCCAGCGTTCCTTCCGCCTCAGCCTTCCAAGTAGCCGGAATTACAGGCATGCGCTACCACGCCCGGCTGATTTTTTGATTTATTGTAGAGATGAGGTCTCGCTGCCTAGGCGGGTCTCGAACCCACGGGCTCAGGCAATCCACTCACCTCAGCCTCCCAAAGGCGCGGGATTACAGGCTGAGCCACCGAGCCTGGCTCAGTGCGGTTTTGATTTGCATTTCTCTGATGAGGCTGAGCACTTATTCATGTGTCTGTTGACTGCCCATATATCTTCTTTTTAGAAGTGTCTATTCATGTCTTTTGCCCACTTTTTAAAGGGGTTGTTTTTTTTTTCCTTTCTGCACATTTGAGTTCTTTGTAGATCCTAGATGTTAAGCATTTGTTGGATAAACAGTTGGCAAATATATTTTGCCATTCTGTGGGCTGTCTCCCTACTCTCTTGATGGTTTCTTTTGCTTTGCAGAAGCTCGTTAATTTGACGAGGTCCCACTTGTCTATTTTATTTCTTAAGGTATTGGCCTTTAGGGTTCTGAATAGGAATTGGTTCCCAGTTCCAATTTTCATAAGGGTGTCTCCTGTGGTTTCTAAGATTCTTATAGTTTGACGTTTTACATTCAGGTCTTTGATTCATTTAGAGTTAATTTTTGCATATGGTGATAGGTAGGGGTCCTGTTTGAATATTCTGCATGTGGTCAGTCAGTTTTCCCAGCACCATTTACTGAATAGGTTATCTTCTCCCCAGTGGTTGTTGTTGTAGGTTTTGTCAATGATGAGTTGATTGAGGAATTGAGGCTTTTCTTCCAGAATCTCTATCCTGTTCCATTGGTCTGTATGTCTGTTCTTGTACCAATAGCAGACTGTTTTGATTACTGTAGACTTAGAGTAAAGTTTGAAGTCTGGAAGTGTGATACCTCCTGCTTTGTTTCTCTTGCTAAGGATTGTTTTGGCTATTCATGGTTATTTATGTTTTGGCTGTTCATGGTTATTTATATTTAGTATGAATTTCTGTATTGTCATTTCCAGGTCTGAGAAGAATGATGTTGGTAACTTAATGGGTATTGCATTGAATCTGTAGATTGCTTTTGGTAGGAAGGACATCTTAACAACGTTGATTCTTCCTATCCATGAACATGGAATATTGTTCAATTAGTTTGTGTCTTCTTGGATTTCGTTGTGCAGTGTTTTGTAATTCTCATTGTAAAGGTCTTTCATTTCTCTGGTTAGGAAGAAGCCGAGGTATTTCATGTTTTTGTGGCTATAGTGAAAGGGATTGTGCTTTTTATTTGGGTCTTTGCCTGCTTATTGTTGATGGATAGGAATGCAACTGTCTTTTGCACATTTATTTTGTACTCAGAGACCTTGCTAAAGTTCATTATCAGTGCAAGCAGATTTTTGACAGATTCTCTTGGATTTTCAAAGTATAGGATCATATCATCAGCAAAGAGGTATCACTTGACTTCCTCTTTTCCTATTTGGATACCCCTGATTTCCTTCTCTTGTCTATTTGCCTGGGCTAGAACTTCCAACACAATATTGAACAAGAGGGGTGAGAGTGGGCAACCTTCTCTTGTTCCAGTTTTCAGGGGGAATGTTTCTAGTTTCTCTCCATTTAGCAATATGTTAGCTGTGGGTTTGTCGTAGATGGGACTTACTATTTTGAGGTACGTTCCTCCTATACCTAGGTGTTTGAGGGTTTTTAATCAAGAAGGGATGCTGGATTTTATCAAAAGCTTTTTCTGCATCTCATGAGACAATCATGTGTTTCTTGTTTTTACATCTATTGATGTATTTAATTGCATTTATGGTCTTGCGAATATTGAACCAACCCTGCATCCTGGGACATGGTGCTGGGAAAGCTGGCTGACAACATGCAGAAGATTGAAACGTGACCCCTACCTATCACCATACACAAAAATTAACTCTAAATGGATCAAAGACCTAAACATAAAACCTCAAACTATAAGAATCCTAGAAAACGCAGGAAACACCCTTATGGAAATTGGAATTGGGATCCAATTCCTATTCAGAACCCTAAAAGTCAATATCTTAAGAAATAAGATAGATAAATGGGACCTCATCAAATTAGCAAGCTTTTGCAAAGCAAAATAAACCATCAAGAGAGCAGGGAGAAACCCCACAGAATGGGAAAAAAATATTTGCCAACTGTATATCTGACAAAGACCTAACATCTAGGATCTACAAGGAACTCTAATGCACTGAAGGCCAAAAACAAGCAGCCCCTTTAAAAAGTTGGCAAAAGACAAGAATAGACACTTCTCAAAAGAAGATATATGGGCAGCCAACAGATACATGAAAAAGTGCTCAGCCTCACTCTTTATAAGAGAAATGTAAATGAAAACCACATTGAGATACCACTTAACCCCTGTAAGAATGGCCATCATTAATAAAACAAACAGCAACTGATGCTGGTGAGGATGAGGAGAAAAAGGAATGGTTCTACATTGCTGGTGAGAATGCAAACTTGTACCACCTCTTCAGAAAACAGTGTGGCAATTTCTGAAAGAACTAGAAATTGACCTTCCATATGACCCAGCAATTCCCCTATTGGGAATATACCTGGAGGAACTTACATTATTCTACAAAGAAGATACCTGCACACATATGTTTGTTGCAGCTCTATTCACCATAGCAAAAACATGGAACCAACCATGTTGCCCATTGAAGCTGGACTGGATAAAAATAATGTGGTACATATACTCAATGGAATGCTATGCTGCCATAAAGAAGGAAAAATGTATGGACTTTGCAACAACCTGGGTATATTTGTAGTCATTCATACTCAGTGATTTATCACAGAAACAAAGAACAGAGTACCATATGTTCTCACTCATAAAAGGACCTTGACCAATTATAATGCTATAAGAAGGCGATTGACAGTAGTGGGAAACTGTCAGGGGAAGTTGTTGGGATTGGTAGTTGAAGGATACTGCTAAGGGAGGGAGGACCATACCTCATCAACAAGAGTACCTGCTTGATCAATGTTTATATACTTAACCCTGAATTATACCCCACATCTTTATAATAAAAATTAAAATAAAAAAGATTCATAAATGTTTAAGGAAACTGTATATACTAACAAACAAAGAAACATTCATGAAAGGTTGTTGCTTCTGTAGCAGAGATTTTCAGTAAAATATTCAAGTTTTAGAAAGACCATAGTATACAGAAATCTGATACTTGCTTGCTGTTAAATAAACATATGATTCTTTGCTAGCCAGCAAGTCAGATGCTGAGGGAAATTAGATATATTAAAATAAATTATCTATTTTTGGATTACTAAATGATACCTCAGAATAAATCATTCCACTTTTGCTTATGAGCACATAATCTTAATGAACAGAACATATCTTACTAGCTCTCTATGGAAACTGACTTAGAATTGAGCCTCACTTTTCAGTATATGGACTGCCACTGGATCCTAAACATTTTAAGTAAGGCGTTGAACATTTTTAAAAAATCATAAAGTAAAATTAGTATTTAATTTATTTTTTATTTTTTTTCTCTTTTTTTTTGAGTTGGAGTCTCACTCTGTCACCCAGACTGGAGTGCAGTGGCTGCTCCTGGCCACCGCAGCCACGACCTGCTGGGCTCTGGCGATCCTTCCACCTCAGCCTTCCACGTAGCTGGAACTACAGGCGTGCGCTACCACACCCAGCTAATTTTTGATTTATTGTAGAGATGGGGTCTCCAAGTTGCCCAGGCGGGTCTTGAACCCATAGGCTCAGGCAATCCACTCACCTCAGCCTCCCAAAGTGCGGGATTACGGGCTGAGCCACCAAGCCTGGCATAAAATTAGTATTTTAATTTCTGCAATTTTATTCTCTGCATGTTATGCTTACTACGAGTATTGATAAGATCAAAACAACTACAAGATGAAAAAGTAATTCTGCTTACACAATAGTAACAACACCAGACATTAGAGCTCTTTCATATACTTTATTTTCAATAAGGATTCTATAGTGACAACTGCCAGTTTTCTTTTTCTTTTTAAAACTTTAATAGTATTAGAGTTACTTCAACAAATCATATCCCAATTCAGGATGAAAATGCTTAAGACAAAAGTATGATTATAGAGAGAATAAATGCTTTGCAAGTTGTCTGGATTTTAAAATGAGGTCATGATTTACTTTTCGTCTTTTGTCACACATAAACGGTTTTGTTTTAGAGTAGGATAAGATAAAGATGCAACATGGGTTACAAGAATTGGGTTCACAAATAAATAACCCACTTTATGAGGGCCTGTTGAATGAATGTATTGTCATCCCTGAAAGTTGAAGAGTTCAGTCTGGATTGATCGATTCTGTAAGGATCTATGACTTCTGTTTTTAATTGAATTGCTATACAACTTAGCTCCCATAATTTTCTGTTCAACCAGGTGTTGAAATTACAGGCTTTCATCATCCAACGCTACATTTGATGTTCAGATGAGCCTCCTCTTCAGAAACTGTAAGACAAGAGCTGGGATCTCTATCAGAGCCAAAATTGGTTGTAAATGGTAGATGTCAGAAAACTTCCTATTGACCTTTTTTTGTGTGTGTGCGCATCATGTTAACAGAGGCACTTATTGTTGTCTTTGTTCTGTATTATCATTTCGAAGATGCATAAGGTCTTGAAAGATACAGTGTCTCCCTCCAGAGCAAAGTACAGGTTTGCTTACTGCCCAGTATAAAAGAGTCAGGTTCTCTATCCTGACCTTCTGTTTCACCCTGCAGAAATCAAGGATTGGGGAACAAGTAAAAGAAAATACAGATACTCTGGCTACTGCTGTATCCGTGGCCCAGGAATCTCATGTTTTCTGCCAACATTTTAAAAACTGTGACAGGCTTATTTGTTAGTTTACAAGCAAGAAAAAATCTCAGATGTTTCACCATTCTTGAGAGTATTTCTTATGGGCATGCTGTTTTTGATAATTATAGTCTAAAAAACTACAGTACCAATTAGTTGTACAGAAATTTAGTGATAAGTCTACCAAATTACATGACCCAATCCACTTGTGTCTTAGCAACCTTGGTTTACTAGTTGATTAACTTAATAGACTGCTTGATTCTGTCTTTATTTAACAACTTAGGTAATATATGGCAGTTCTCAGCTGGACAGTTTTGAACATGCTTTATTGGCTTGATTTTGGGTATACATTTCATAGTGTTCTCTGGAATGTTCTTCTGGGGCACGTTGCTCAGCTAAGGCTTCAGACTAGTCCTTTTGCCTATGACAAATGAATTTGTTTTGGTCAGGATACAGAATTGTCTTAGTTGCCGTGCTCTCTTGAAAGGAAAAGTGTTTAATTTCCTTTTCAACCAAATCTTATCACCTCACCAAATATAGAAACAAAATGAAACAAACAAAACACACTACTATAGTTAAGGTAGTCTGAAAAGGTAGTAGGTAGTGCTTATTTTCTGCCGTCATGGGTAGCCCTTTAGGTATAACGATTATAATATGGACATACCATCAGTGAGACGTGTTTAATAGCTATTTTTCCAGAAAAGTTAAGAGAGGGTGATTGGGGACATGCAGTTTTTTTTGTGTGTGAAAATAAACAGATCAAAACTTATCTGCCAACTGAGCCTGTACAACCTTGAAGAAGCATTGACATAAACTAGTATTAGATTGTTAAACGTTTATTAATGTACTTGTCTTTGTGAAAATTCTTACAAATTCTTTAAAAAGCAAAACAAATTGCAATCATCCTATGTTTGTGTAAGGCCATTTAAAGTCCTTTACCTTGATTAGACTGTAACTGAGGGTCAGTTTCAAATTGGGTGGCTATGTTTAATTTTTCAGTGTTTAAATAATAAAGCCATGCTTAATTGTCTCATTATATGAAGTTAACAAAGCATGTTATTTAGTTGGACAAGAGTGTCATTGTTTGGAAAGCTGACCCAGTGATCTAAAATTCTGACAGAATTATCTGTGAAAATGACCCAGTTATATAATGTGTACAAAGGTTTGCTATCCCCTGCTGTTAGACATGTAATAGGATAATATTTATTTATTTATTTTTGAGTTGATGTCTCCCTCTGTCACCCAGACTGGAGTGCAGTGGCACACTCACAGCCGCCCCAGCATCAACCTGCTGGGCTCTGGCGATCCTTCTGCCTCAGCCTTCCAAGTAGCCGGTGTGCGTTACCACGCCCAGCTAATTTTTGATTTATTGTAGAGACAAGATCTCGCCAAGTTGCCCAGATGGGTCTCGAACTTGCAGGCTCGGGCAATCCACTAGCCTCGGCCTCCCAAAGCTCTGGGATTACAGGCTGAGCCACCGAACCCGGCCAGGAAAATATTTATTAAGGGTAAATAAATTGAATTTAAATAAGTCGAATTGGGGCATTGCATGCCATGTCCATGAACTTGATAAATATGCCAAAAGATTATGATTCTTTTTTGCATTTGATAACTTGCTGCACAGTGGATATTATGTTGATGTTCTCTCCGGACTTGAGTGATGCCATTAACAATAGGTCAAACCTCTCTTAATCATTCTCTGAGTTTACCTCTATTTCTTTCTGTTGCCATCATACCACTTTTGAGTTTAAAACAAGCCATTCCTTGATTTTTTTTTTTTTTTTTGAGTTGGCGTCTCAATCTGTTGCCCAGGCTGGAGTGCAGTGGCATGCTCATGGCTACCAGAGCCTCCACCTGTTGGGCTCAGGTGATCCCTCCACCTCAGTCTTCCAAGTAGCTGGAACTACAAGGGCGCGCTACCAGCCCAGCTAATTTTTTGATTTATTGTAGAGACGAAGTCTCACCATGTTGCCCAGGCTGGTCTCAAACCCACGGGCTCAATCAATCCTCTAGCCTCGGCCTCCCAAAGTTCTGGGATTATAGGCTTGAGCTACTGCACCCGGCTCTTAAAATATTTTTATTGTATTGAGAGAGAATTTGGTTCTAGCAAAGAGACGTTTTACTGGGCTGAAAATGCAGCAAGACATATGTAAAAACAAGTTACTTTCTCATTGAAAAAATAAAGGAAATTGGAAAAATAATTTTGTTTCAACCTAGAATCATTAAGAATTGCATTTCAAAGAATTTGCTGTGTCTCTTCATGAGTATTATTGAACTTCTTCATAGAATGATTCTGGGGACTTTCAAAGTTTAAGTCAATTACTTCCTTACTCATTGTTTCACAACATTTTTGGTCTTCCCTTTTTCTCAGAAACAAATTTTGGTAGAATTTCACAGTGAACATTAGCTGAGCACTTGAGTACGTTTTGAGTATAGGGATTGAGGTTCAGATTGCTTTAACTTTTTTTACTACTTCAGATTTATCTATCCATTGGGAGTGATATAGTTCTTTTGCATTTGTAGCAATTTAATAGATACAAAGTATGTCAAAATCTAATAAAAAGAACAATTATATATTTGACAGGATATTTTCTATTGAAATTGACTTTAGGGCTCAAGAAATGTATTGCTTGACAGTATTTAATTTAACTGCTGGTCACCTTTCTTATTATACTCTCTTACATTAGAAGCTCCTTTTAATGAACCATTATCAGAGTATAATTTCTTACTTTGGTCAACCCTTTTTCTGAGCACAATACTTTTGGAGTTTTACTGTAATACAGTAATTTTTTTTTCTAAGTTTCTCAAGGAGAAATTTACAGTCTCCTAGTGTTCCTTCAAACATTTCTCGGGCATTCCATCTTGTTTCTTAGAGCTCTATGATGTGAGCAAGGAAAGTCACTAAGCTTCATGAATGTTCAGGGATTAGCCTAGCATATAAAAAACCACTTGCCTTATAGTGACTAGCAGATACACTGCTTTCCTTAAACACCTTATCATCCTCATATGTCATTTCCAGAGCCTGGTCTCTTTCATGTATATACATATTACATGAATACAAGGGAATGAATACCAGGAGATAGGGATTATGAAGGGGCCACATTAGAGTGTGTCTGCCACAGGTTCCACAGCCAGTGGTTTTTTCACTCTAGCATACTGTTTCTAGTAAAAGCTCAATATATATGAATAGACTTTTTAAAATTATGTAAAGCATTATAACACTACTGGAAAAGTTTAGAGGTAAAATCCTCATAATCTCATGATCTCAACACAACTTAATGGGTCTCTTGAGCAGGGTGCTAAGTACTGATTCTTGCTATCTCTAGGCAGTCATAATAATTGTATTTGACTTTATGTTAGTCTTTTAAAAATACCCACAATTCTCCTTTTTATGGTTGAAATCAGAACAAGTACATTATATTCCAGACTTATTTTTTCACGTTTGATATCATTAACATTTGTTCTCATTTCTATATAATTGTGCAGTGGTCAGTTTCAGTGTTCTCATCGCATTCTTTCCATTGACTGCATCACCAAATGTTTAGTTAACCAGGTCCAATTGGTTGACTGTGTAGGCAATTTTCAGTCCTCCACTATTGAAAACAAACACACCAACAACAATAACAGCAAAACATTGCATAACTTCTACAGGCACATAATTCGTCCCTCTTTTGTATTATCTACTTAGATTGAAAATCCAGAAGTATAAAATTATCGGATTAAAGAACAGGAACATTTCCATGACTTTTGGTGCATGCTATCAAAATGCTTCTAATTTTATTTGACTTTGACTAAATTAATAGTCTTCAAAATTAACTCTGTGTTCACTGGAAAGAAAGACAATATCTTTACTTATTCTTAACCCAGGAGTTTTGGTAGAGAGAAGTATGAGGGATTATTTATCTTCTCTTCATGACCAAGGGACACCTCTTAGGTCTTGTTCTACACTGGAGTTCAAGTAGAGGACATGGATTCCCTTAGGACTTATCCTTTATACCAAATGATGTCATATCTATGAATATTTTTCCTGGCCACACTGTAAGATGGCATCTTTTCTACAATGAGGCAGAAGCTGTTCTCACTGGATTTTTGGGAAATCTGTATTTTATTCTGTACAGAGACAAATTGCACTAATTTATTTATTTAGATGCAATACTCTCCTGCTGTATGTATCCACTTTGGCAGCACATTTTGCAATAGGCTTTTCTGTAGTAG
Organism: Cephalopachus bancanus; assembly: GCA_027257055.1. Taxonomy (NCBI): domain Eukaryota; kingdom Metazoa; phylum Chordata; class Mammalia; order Primates; family Tarsiidae; genus Cephalopachus; species Cephalopachus bancanus. The sequence goes on from JAPVLO010001077.1 coordinate 34,350, forward strand.
AAAAGGAAAATAAAAGTCATAGCTAATGTAACACAGTAGAAAGGCTCATATTTGTCATCCAGTTAACAGATTAATTACTATTTTCCTTATGATTCAAGAACTGATAGTTTGTAGTTTGTAGTTACAGCTTTTTAAAAAAAATTTTAAGTATCTGTTGTGAGCTGGAGAGTTTAGTTACCATATTCGGTCCTCATATGCCTGCCCTGTGACCTCATATCAGCCTGTTTGAAGAATTGTGTGTTTTTGCTTATCTTTATATGGGAAAACTGCCTGGAAAATCTGTCTGACCAGAATTAGAAGCCCTGTAGCATTTGTAGGAAGTGCTGTTTTAGGACATGGATCATCTAATTGAGTTTCCTTGCTGCCAGAATTGGTTGCATAGAGAAGGTGATGAGTTGGAAAACATCTCACTGATTATAAAATCACTATATTTTATAGCTCTTAGTAGTCCTTATAGCCAATCAAACTTGCTTGATTCCATTATGACAAAGTTATCTCAAAGAGGATTGAAATCTATACAGGAACTCACTGTACTGTGTTGATAATGATAGTGATTAGGGCAGGGAGATGGGGGCTAGAATTACTTTGTTTATTTTTCAATTTGTAGTGCAACCTTGGTCTAAAATTTTTAGAATTGAAGGTTTACATGTGTTAGATTAGCAATTGTTAAAAATATTTAGCTTTGGTAGTTAGTTGTAATAGTATGATATGTTTTAAGGAAGATTTTCTTTAAGGGCACTCCCAACATTGCCAGAACAACCTAAAGCACCTGCTGCCCAGTTTCCCTCCGGGCACTGATTTCCTGTAGCCATCTATGTTCACAAGCCACTGACACTGTTGTGAAAGCACTTTGGAATATTCTTAACTTCATACTTTATTTGTCCAAATTCATAAAAACTATTTTAAGTAAAGATACAAATCTTTTAAAAAGTGATTGTAATTCATATAAATTACTGCTACTTTTCAGTAAGTATTTTTTTTAACCAAGTCTTAAAGTTCCAGGAGGCCTTTATTGCTGCTGGCTAGTTTCTTTGTTTTAGTATAACAGAACCTCAGAGTCAGAAAGAACGGAAGAATCATTTAAGAAAACTTACTGTGTATAAAACCCTTACAAAATCAAGTTTCCTTGTTCTTACTTTAGACCAAGCTTTAAAATTAAGAATGATACAAAAGTATTATGAACCATATCTGTGCACAAGGAGCCTTCAGTAAGCTGACAGTCGAATTAACATGAAATAACATACATGGTAGTCCATTATTTTGTATGCTTAGTGTTTAAGTGTACTTTTTACTCTTAACAGAACTTGGGCAAGTGTGTGATTTGGAGCAATTTCCATAATCCATCTGAGTGTAAGTTTCTTTGTCTGTGAATCTGAAATGGAAATAATAGCAACTGCCTCATAAGATTATTATGAGACTTAAATAAAATATGCATGTAAGGAGCTTAGCACAGTGCCTGGCCCATATAAAGTAATTAATAATTAAGAATTATTGTATTATACTATACAGTGAGATTTCATATGGTACAATGCAGATAGGGACTTGATGCATATAGAATTCTGTAGCTCATTGCTAGCACATTCTAAAGTGAGGTCTGTGTTACAGTGTTTCTTCTTATCAGCCTAGCCCTAATCTGTCCACTTCCCAGCAGGAGAAAGAGGCCAGACTTTGATTAAGGGCTGGTGAGAGTCTATCATTTATATTATCTGCTAGTATAGAATTTATAACCCTATAATTATAATTTATAAATTCATTGAGACAAAAACTAATATCATTATTTTATTTTACTTCAATCAGGGTAAGAACAGTGGCACTGAAGCCCAATGTATACTCTGTAGCAACATTCTTGATTTAATGGTAGCCCCTAACATTACTAGGAAAGGATTGAACACTGATCCTTTCCTAATAACAAAGGATCCTAGAGTTGGAATAGGGCATTCCATTCATTTTTGTTCATAATATGTAGAGATTGATTAAATTATTTACATGGTCATTTGGATAATAAAAGAAGCAGAATCACAGTTTGGCAAGTAGAAGTTAGAATTAAATTACACCAAGAAGACATCAAAAATGACATTCTTTGTAATACATTGTTGGCCTTATGTAAAATTTAAAAAAAAATCGATACAGCCTGTCATGAGACTCAATGGGGAAATGTAGTGGAACAAATTTAAGATTTAGAGTTAAAGATATTTAAGTTTGAATTTAACTCTGTCACCCACTTGCTTTGTGACCTTGGGTAAATTTACTTAACTCCAATCAATAAAATGGAGTCAATAATATCTACCTTACAGGACTATTATGCATATTACTTGAAATTGTGTAATGCATCCACTATAGCTGCTATCATTTAATTGGGCTTCTACAAGTGGTAGCTATTATTGGTATGAATGATATGAAGACAATATATGTCTCCAGTTTTTTCAGAACACAAGCTACAACTTGACATTTTCATGGATTTGGAGATAATTTCTAAGCACCTTCCGATGTTTCAGCGTGTCTTTCTATGCTGGATGAGCTCATAACTTCTGTGAAACCAGAGCTCTAAATCTTGTAAAAATTTTGAGTTTCAGCTTTTCTGTGTTTTGATTAGAGCAGTTATTCTCTTCCGACTGTGGGATAGACTAGCATTGAGGTACTCTGTAGGGATCTGGAGATTTCTGAATATTATCTTCTGATCAGCTTGGTTCTAGGATTTCCAAGTGGTGTTTTGGAGAATAAGAACTTACATTACTAGTTGGAAATGGACGAGAGTCTGTATGCAAACAATGATTATTAACATTATCTCCCTGCATTCAAACATTAAGTAAAAAGAAGATATGAAGGCATAGTGCACATTCCACAGGCATTAGTAATTTAAGGGTGGCAGAAATACAGGCATCAAAAAAGGTAGCTAGAACATAACTAGACCCCATTAATAAATGAAGTTTTCTCCAATTCATCATTCTGATTTGATATGAAATGTTTAATCCAGGTAACTTGTTTTTGAAGAAATATTTTCAAATAACAGTTGAACTGTGAAAAATCCAGCCCAGTTATCCTCAAAGACTGATGTGTATTACTTTAGAATAAACTGTCATAGGTTGCTGATTATAACTATCTGACTTTTCTCAAACTTCTAGGAACTCTGGAAAGTACTGTTAAGTACTGTTAGATTAGCGGTATACAGTAGTTTATAAAAGCACCTTGACTGCTTTAGTGTGGGCTCAATTTATTTGCTTGTTTCCAAATATGCAGTGTGGAAAGGGGGAAAACAGTGGGGGACCCTGGCAGACACTACTTTAACCAAGAATCAAGGTTAATATGACTATCAATAATTCATGTTACCATCATGTACCCTCTGATATGGTGTGATGAGAAAGGCACTTCTTTGTGGTATTCATCTCACGTATCTATAATCCCAGGTTAAGTATCAGAAAAACATCAGACAAACCTGACTTAAGGTGTATTATACAAAATACCTGGCCAGTACTCCTCAAAACTGTCAAGGTTACGGGAAACAAGAAAAGTCTGAGAAACTGTTACAGACTAGAGGAGACTAAGTAGACGTGACAACTAAATGTAACATGGCATCCTGGAAAGGGAACAGAAAGAGAACATTAGTGGGAAAACTGATGAAATCCAAGTAGGCTGGAATTAAGTTAAAAGTATTGTGCCAGTGTTAGTTTCTCAGTTGTGACAAATGTACCATTGCAGTGTAAGATGTTAACAATAGAGGACACCGGGTAAAAGATATATGGGAACTCTCTGTAATTTATTTGCAAGTTTTCTGAAAATATAAAATTATTCAAAAACTAAAATTTATTAAAATTAAAAGCTAAAAACATACATTTTGGTGGTGCTGAATTTAAAATAAAATTGTGAGATCAATCGTATTGAATTTCTACTTTGTATCTAGACATATGGTGAGCACCTGGGGAGACAAAAGCTAAAGACATGGCCCCTACCTCCTGGTGGCTTATCAACTAACTGCAGAGATGTGACTTTGACATATGAAACAATTGGCAAACATTGGCACTCTTTGGTTAAGCTTCAAACAGGGTGATACAAAGTGCAGGAGGTCAGAAGATAGAAATGGAATGGCCATAGAGGACTTCACAGAGAGAGTGGACTAGGACGAATAGTTTAGAATGGCATCAGTGGAGAGAGGGAACACTTTTTCAGATAAAGGCAACAAAATGAGGTAAAGCAGAGGTCTTGGACACAGCATGTTCAGGAGAGAGCAAAGATATCCTGATCTGAACTGGGGGGCGGGAGGGGTAGCTGCATTTTTTTAGAGAGGTAAGTTGAGCAGTGCATCATTATGCAGGACCCTGAAAGTTAAGCAGTGGGGCAGGGGAGGAGTTGGAACTGGTCATCGAGAACCAGTGTAGCAGTTGGATTACTGTTATGTGTTTTGATTCTGTGGATTTCAACCTATGGCCAAGTTTATGTCTATCATATATTAATTTGCTAACAACTCTCTTGGCATGTACATTTGATAAGACCGTGTGGGGGTGATGTTTACCTACAAGTGATCAAAGTAAAATCATGCTCATTTTCTGGATCAAAAAAGCTTTTCTTAACTAAATGAAATATCAGTTTGGAATAATCCTGGGTATTAGGCCCTCTCTTATCTGGATCATTTCTCTGTCCATACTGTGTTTTTTGAGTCAAAAGAAGCTTTAGTCTGTCTGCTTGTTACTGACTCAGTTATAAAGCTTGTTTCTACTGTCAAGAACAATGCACTGTAATTAGTTCATTTTCCTCTTTGAAAACATTGCTGGGCATCTTTTTAAAATAATGGGTATGTTGCTTATAAAGCAAAATAAAAAGAAAGAACGGGAGGGTTCTGATGACATTACAGTTTCTTGCGTGTTTCTTTGTAAATTTAAAGTAGAGAAATTATATCTTCCACACTAACTTGGTCCACTCAAAACTATTAAGTGACTGAGCTCTTGAGAAAGGGGAGGCATGGGCTTCGTTGTTCTAAGTGCAGTCAACGAGAAACCAGAGGCTTCAAGGCCATTCAGTTCTCCTGTGTGCATGCTTCCTGTGTTCATGAAAACCCACATAATGGTGGGCTTAGGATGTAATTGAGGTAAATTTAGACTGGTCAAGGGGAATAAGATCATAATAACTAGGAATTCATATTTACTAATTAAGGATATTTGGAATGGAACATAAGATGCCTCAAACTTTGTTGTCTCACTAATCAACTTAACATAGTTTAGAAGGAACTCTCTAATATAGGTCAGTCTGTTCTCTAGCTAGTTTTGGAATTCTAGTGTATCTCACCCATGGAAGTAGCAGACTTTATACAATGAAAAAGAACAGCACTTTGTAGTCAAATTTGTAATTTGACTTATCAGCAATAAATAACTTTTTTTTTTTTTTTTTGAGTTGGAGTCTCACTCTGTCGCCCAGACTGGAATGCGGTGGCTGGGAGCGGCCACCGCAGCCTCAGCCTGCTGGGCTCCGGCGATCCTTCTGCCTCAGCCTTCCAAGTAGCCAGAACTACAGGCATGCGCTACCATGCCCGGCTGATTTTTTGATTTATTGTAGAGATGAGGTCTCACTGCCCAGTCGGGTCTCGAACTCGCGAGCTCAGGCAGTCTACTCACCTCAGCCTCCCAAAGGCGCGGGATTACAGGCTGAGCCACTGAGCCCGGCTAATAAATAACTTTAATTGAGCCACAATTTCCTTTACTGTAAACAAATAGCCATATTTTGGATTTACTGTGAAGATTTGAGTGGATATATGTAAATAGGCTCACAAAAATTTGATGCTTAGCAAACACTCAGCAAGCTTTAGTCTCCCTTTGCTCTTAAATATTTTTATCCGATGCAAAACTTACCAGAGTACTAACATACAGTGAGGCTTGGAAATTTCCCCTTGGGATTATCTGGGGAGGCTGTTCCTGTCCTTTTATAATGTAGCCCTCTGTTAGATTATATATAGGGACAACTCTAGGCAAAATTCTAAGACAGACCAAGAAACTTCACTGTCTTCCTTGCCTGCCTCTCTCTAGGCCTCCCTCCCTCTATTGTAAATATACACACTGTATACTATTTCTGTGAAGACCAGATGAGTGAATAAGTAATGGGAGGGTTTCAGGCATTAAGAGAAGAAGTGCATTTAGAGTAGGATGGTACTTCCAATGCCCCTTAGTTCACAGTCTTCGAGATCCACACATAAAGCCTTCTCTGAAGAAATGGGAGGCAGACTAAAGTTCTGACTCTGGAAAAAAGGATGAACAGATAAGTGTTCCAGGTAAGAAAGATTTGGATGGATAAGATTATTCAGAACTGATATTTCTTAGTTAATAAAAACCTTTTTAACTCAGAAATTGGACATGAGTGTTTTTAAATTTTTTTTTTAAATTGTGATCACCTGAAGACATAGGGGTGTGTGGTGTGTGTGTGTGTGTGTGTGTGTGTATGTGTGTGTGTGTGTGTGTGTGTGTGTGTGTGTGTGTGTGTGTTTGGAGAAACTACCTTTAAAGATCTGCTTTTTTTCTCTTTTCACACTAGAATCTATTTTTAAAACCTTAATGTCTCTTTAGAAATGGCACTGCAGACATCGTTGTGGTAGAAGTGCAAATGAAAAAGAAAACAATTACAGTAGAGCTTTTTTTCTTTTAGCAACAGTAAAATAGCAAGCCTGAGATTGTGCTCTCATGCTGCCACATCTTGGAACATCTGTCAGGAGAACACCAGAGAGGCAGGGTCAGAGGTGGGAGATTGATGAAAATTTTTATTAGTTATTTTAACCCAGATTTGTTGCTTGTTGGTAAAGAGATATGAATTACAGGTTTTATTTGACTGATTGTAATCAAACCACGATTTGAAAATACTGCGAGGCAGACAAGCTGAAAACAAGTGTCTTTTGCTATAGTTGTGCAATCAGAAGCCAGTGGTTTAAGGACTCATGATAGTATTAATTTTTAAATGAACATGGATCTGTCTAACAAAAGACTACCCAGTGGCAATGCTGCACTGATGTAGTGCCAAACAAACTAAGGTTTCAAATTTTATTTTCCTTGTAGGTATATTTTGTAAGTGGAGTGAACAGGCCGCTTTAAATGCTATTTGTTCATTCCTCCTCCACCCCACTATTAAATCCTTAGGTATTGACTAGGCAAAGACCAGCTAATTATTTTCCTAAAAAACAGAGTGGCTCTTCCTAGGGCAGTGTTTGAAATAAACAGAACCAACTGGAGAAAGACAATATATCCAAATTTCTCCTTGAGAAAGTTGACTAGGTCACACATCATAACGTGTTTTAAAAAGACAAGCTATATACATATCCACACAATTATTTATTCATTTATAGACTTCAATATTTGCATTTAGTATGAGTAATTATGAGCACACATTTAGAAAGTGTCCAAGTTCATTTTGTAATACAGTAGTTCAATAGCTCTAGTATAATAGGCTGCCACATTTGTGAGTTCAGTTTTTACACATAGCCAGTTATACTAAACTTTATTAAGCACCACTTCCTTTTACCAAAACTATAAATTTGAAGCAATATAGATGGGTGGAAAATCTAGCGTTTATGCTATACTTATTAAGGTTAGTCTAAGTGGTTTGCTAATAGCAGTAAGTGCTTGTTCTCTCTTCTCTATTGCCTTTGTCATTTACTTGACCCCTCTCACCTAGCCACCTTGGTCTTAGCTTCTTATTTGAATACCCTACTGTAATTGAACTTTTAAATATATCTAGCCAGGCTCGGTGGCTCAGCCTGTAATCCCGCGCCTTTGGGAGGCTGAGGTGAGTGGATTGCCTGAGCCCACGGGTTCAAGACCCGCCTGGGCAGCGAGACCTCATCTCTACAATAAATCAAAAAATCAGCCGGGCTTGGTAGCTCATGCCTGTAATTCCAGCTACTTGGAAGGCTGAGGCGGAAGGCTCACCGGAGCCCAGCAGGTCGAGGCTGCGGTGGCCAGGAGCGGCCACTGCACTCCAGTCTGGGCAACAGAGTGAGACTCCAACTCAAAAAAATATATATATATTTATGTCTGATACCTTCCACTAGAAATTTAATATTGGGAGATAGAAGATCACTGTTGCTTTTCTTTAGATATTTCAGACAACCTGGTAAAGTTCTTTGGATACCATTTAATAGGCATCCAAGAAATATTGTTGAATAACTCCTAAATACAATTTCTTTTTTTAATTTTTTATAATCAATATTTTTTATTATGATATTGTGGGGTACAGTTAAGGGTTAGGTATACAAATATGCTTCATTCAGATACCCTTGTTGATAAGAGGTGTCTCCCTGTCCCCAGACAGATGTTTACTATCATTAATCCCATCTCCCTTCCCCTCCCCCCCCATAGTTTCCCACCACTATCAGTCATTTTCTTATGGTAATACGTTAGATGATCAAGGTCCACTATATGAGTGAGAACATGTGATACTCAGATCTTTGTTTCTGTGAGAGGTCACTCAGTATTATAGACTCTAGTTCCATCCAGGTAGCTGCAAAATTCATGATTTTGTTCTTTTTTATGGCTGCGTAGTATTCCATCGTGTATATGCACCACATTTTTAAAATCCAGTTCTCTTTTGATGAACAGCATGGTTGGTCCCAGGTTCTTGCTATTGTGAACAATGCTGCTATAAACATTCGTGTGTGGGTATCTTTTTGATAGAGTGATTTGAGTTCTTCAGGGTATATTCCCAGTAGGAGGATTGCAGGGTCATATGGGAGGTCAATATTTAGAGCTTTTAGGAATTGCCACACTGCTTTCCACAGAGGTTGCACTAGTTTACACTCCCACCAACAGTGTAGAAGTGCTCCCTTTTCACCACACCCTCTCCAGCAACTGTTATTTTTTGAGTTATTGATAATTGCCATTCTGACTGGAGTTAGGTGGTATCTCAGTGTGGTTTAGATTTGCATCTCCCTGATAACAGTGAGGTTGAACATTTCTTTATGTGTCTGTTGGCTGCTCGGATGTCTTCTTTTCAGAAGTGTCTGTACATATCTTTTGTCCATTTTATAATGAGGTTTTTTGTTTTTTTCTTTTCTGCACATTTGAGTTCCTTGTAGATCCAAGATGTTAAGCCTTTGTCAGACCTGGAGTTGGCAAATACTTTTTCGCAGTCTGTAGGCTGTCTCCCTGCTCTCTTGATGGTTTCTTTGGCTTTGCAGAAGCTTGTCAGTTTAATGAGGTTCCACTTGTCTATCTTATCTCTTATGGTCTGTGGGTTTTGGGTTTTGTTCAGGAATTGGAGGCCAGTTCCAATTTCCATGAGGGTATGTCCTTCATTTTTGAAGGTTCTTATGGTTTGAGGTTTTACATTTAGGTTTCTGATCCATTTGGAGTTAATTTTTGTGTATGGGGATAGATAGAGGTCCTGTTTCAATCTTCTGCATGTGGTCAGCCAGTTTTCCCAGCACCATTTACTGAATAGGTTCTCCTCTCCCCAGTGGTAGGTGGTGGAGGCTTTGTCGAAGATGAGTTGGTTGAGAAATTGAGGTTTTTCTTCTGGAATCTCAATTCTTTTCCATTGGTCTATATGCCTGTTTCTATACCAGTACCAAGCTGTTTTGATGATTGTAGCTTTATAGTAAAGTTTGAAGTCTGGTAATGTGATACTGCCTGCTGCTGGAGACCAGCTCCAGCCGAGTTCAGGGTACCCCAAAGGTGGAGACAGTGTCGGTGATTGGGGGGAAGAAGAGAGAAAGAGAGAAAGAAAGAGACTGGACTCCAGTCTAGTGCAGAAGCAATGTGTGTTATTGGGAATTACAACGGGTCTTTTACACACAAAGTCAGATGTGGGAGGGGCATCCCCCACCCACCAGAAACCTTAATCCATGAAAACTTAATCAATGATTGCCTTTAAACCCTTTTCATATGATAATCCTAAAATCCCATAACAAAGGGCAACCTAATCTGTGACTGACATATTCTATAAACCTTTTTCATCCTAAGCTGATTGATTTATGCCAAGTTAAACAATTCTATAGAAGCTTAAGTATTTACTTTACAAACGAAGGTGGCCCATCCCAGAATGTTTAGAATGTGGCCCAGTCCAAAGTTCACAGTGGGCTACCTGCAAGTAACCCAGCTGCATTCTTTCAACAAAATGGCTGTCTTCTAAAACTGTATTCTACAATTTACACCTTCAATAAATCCTAAGATCATGACCCAGAAGCCTGTGACCAATACTAAGACTCTTAGATGTGACATGAGTTTGAATTACAAGTTGTGTGAAAGCCAAAACTGCAGCTTGAGGAAGCATGGGAGCAATGAGCTTCTAAAGTTAGCTTGTGTTCATCCCGATCTCAGAGTTTCTATGTTTTGAGCTCACAGGAGCTTAATCTGGTTAGTGCTGAGTAGAAAGGGGGAGGAAATGGGGTCAATAGCTCCCGAACGCATCCTAGTGGTCTCAGGGTCAACGGCCCTTCCTGATCCCTAACGCTCAGTGGGCCTCCGTGGCCGGTTCCCAACAGCCTGCTTTGGTTTTTTTGCTGAGGATTGTTCTGGCTATTCTTGGTCATTTGTGTTTCCATATGAATTCCTGTGTTGTTTTTTCTAGGTGTGAGAAGAATGTTGCTGGTAATTTGATGGGTATTGCATTGAATCTGTAGATTGCCTTAGGTAAGATAGACATCTTCATAATGTTGATTCTTCCAACCCATGAGCATGGGATATTTTTCCACTTGTTTGTGTCATCTTTGATTTCTTTGAGCAGTGTTTTGTAGTTTTCATTGTAAAGTTCTTTCACGTCTCTGGTAAGGAAGATGCCAAGGTGTTTCATTTTTTTTTGTGGCTATTGTGAATGGAATTGTGCTTTTTATTTGGGTTTCTGTTTCTTTATTATTGGTGTAAAGAAATGCAATTGTCCTTTGCACATTTATTTTATATCCTGAGACTTTGCCAAAGTCCTTTATCAGTGTAAGGTTTTTGACAGATTCTCTTGGGTTTTCAAGGTACACAATCATGTCATCTGCAAAGAGAGATAACTTGATTTCCTCTTTTCCTATTTGGATACCCCTGATTTCCTTCTCTTCTCTGATTACTCTAGCCAGGACTTCCAATACTATATTGAACAGGAGGGGTGAGAGTGGGCATCCTTGTCTTGTTCCAGTTTTTAGGGGAAATTGTTCCAGTTTTTGTCTATTTAGGAGTATGCTGGCTGTGGGTGAATGGACTAAATACACCATTGAAAAGACATAGAACGGCAAAATAGATAAAATATCACCAGGCAGCAATATACTGCCTTCAAGAGACCCATCTCACTAGAAAGGACATGCACAGGCTCAAAGTAAGAAGATGGGAAACAAATTTTCAGGCGAATGGAACACAAAAGAAAGGAAGAGTCACGATCCTAATTTCAGACAAAATACCGTTTAAGCTATCAAAAATTTAAAAAGATACAGAAGGCCACTACATAATGATAAAAGGTTCACTCCATCAACAAGAAATATCTATCCTAAAATATATGCACCCAACATAGGTGCGCCAACTTTCATAAAGCAACTTCTAGGAAAACTAAAGAAAGATATTGACTCTAACACCATCATAGCTAGGGACTTTAATACAATTTTTTACCGTTATTTTAGATTTTAGCACATTGTAGTCAGAACTCTCAATGCTCCTTATATGTCAGTGGAGACAATATGACGGAGTTTAATTATAAAACAAGGCAAATACTCCACCTTGATTAAATGTTTTGCAGTACATTGGTACTTTCTTTCATGAAAAAGATTTCTTATTTTTCCATCTGAAGTATCATTAGTGAAGTTTTGTTCTTTCTTTGGTATTTGGATCATTCATACTGGCACCTTGTAAAGCAGAAACCTGTCAGTATCCTTTCTTTAAAAGAAACTTGACCCTTAGTATGGCAGATAAGAAGTTTACTGGGATAACTGTTTTCCTCCAGGAAAAAAATGTTCAATAGTCCTGCTTTGTGTCTTTGCATTGACAAATATTCTGAATATCAAACCCCTGACATGTTGGAACAAATGGCTTGGCATTCTTTGGGTGGAAGTGGAGAGTATGGTTTATACTTTGACTTAAATTCCTAGACAATGCTATTGTCCACTTGCAAATACATTTGTGTGTTGAAAAGTTTATCAATAACATTTTTGCTTGAACATCACTTTTTTCTGTAGGAAAATTAAATTTTATTCCTTATTGAACCCTTATGACACCCATTCCTATTTTTTCTGGCAGTGTACGGTTTTTGGTCACATCTATTCACTGTGCCCCTTTATTTTAAGTTCTATTATGAAAATTAGGAAATCAGCATCACTAGATGTCCCCTTGTCAGGGTGTGTTGGAGTGAATATGTGCCTAAAGGCATATAAGAAAAACAATAATTCCTCATATATTTAATATCGTTTCTTGAAAATAAACTTAATATGTGAAATTTTGTACTGCAATTTTGGATGTAATCGAGTTAAGAAATTTTTTTTAATATTCCCAGAAGATTCAAAGCTGAAAAAATGTTCATATTTGACATGATAGAACCTTTTGGCAATGTATAAATATGTCCCATTCTGTTCAGCCTTATGGAGATATAGAACACTCTGGGAGGTATATGTACTTGTTAACAGGCAATCTTACAGCATTAAAGAAATGCTTGTACTCCAGAACTGATAGCTGAAGCGTAATGACCCCAGTCAAGGTATACTGTCATGCCCAGTGATACCAAGACTGACCACCATCTTACCTGAGCTGTACTGGTGTTTTCAGCATAGTAAGCATTCATTAATGTGGGATAAACCTCAAAGGGTCATAGAACTTAAGGGTCCTCTGTTTTCTGTCTGCTCACACAAAGATGACTGGTAACATTCTTTCAAGGTGATGTATAATTCTTAACATGCTGGCTGTAATGTTAATTATTCACTCATTTGAAAAAATGTCTTGGAATATCAGGTTCTTGAAAGTATCAGATTATTGAGACATCTTTATATGTACTCAAATTTGTAAATATTCTAATGATCAACAAATTACTTGATGAATCCCCCCTACTGTATTACAGAGGCTAAAAATTGAACCATTCATTAAGTGCATTAGTCCATTAGACGTTTCTATTTATTTATATTGATTTTCCTCAAAATTGAAAAAAGGGATATGTTGTATTTAGGAATGAAAGTTTGATTTTGTAAGCCAGTAAAGAAGTAGAATTTCCATTAGAAAAATTACCTTATAGCAAATTTTGCTGGATTCAGACTGATCTTTAAAGAAGGGCATTCAGTCTTCTGATCTAAATAGCCTTTTAAAATTCCAGTTTCTATTGGGAAAAAATTGAGAATTACTTTCCCGAATTTTGTGATAAGAGAGAAAAATTATTTAGCCGCAAAATCACAAGCAATTTAGAAGGACAAAAGTACAGCTTCTGTGCATTCATGCATGTATGGGAGAGAGCAATGGGGAGTGTAAATTCAGAGGGAGAATGACTGTATGTGAATTTCTTATTTTGCATTTTCATTCTCATTGGCAGGTCTGCTTCATTTTATTTTACTTTTGATGCTTCCACCCCATATGTCTTTCTAGTATGACTCTATGAAGAATCTTGCTTATTGATTGTGCTCCTGCAGCTCAGAAATGTTATGTGAATTTGTGTTCTCAAAGAAATACATATCAGAGGAGAAACCTAGCTGAAGAATATTAATTTACCATTTTCAAAGCTTTTTCTTAGGTATAAGAAGGAGACAAAATAAGTGTGCATTTCCTTTTTTTTTTTTTTTGAGTTGGAGTCTCATTGGGTCGCCCAGACTGGAGTGCAGTGGCCGCTTCTGGCAACCGCAGCCTCGACCTGCTGGGCTCCGGTGATCCTTCTGCCTCAGCCTTCCGAGTAGCCGGAATTACAGGCATGCGCTACCATGCCCGGCTGATTTTTTGATTTATTGTAGAGATGAAGTCTCACTGCCCAGGCGGGTCTCAAACCCGCGGGCTTAGGCAATCCACTCACCTCAGCCTCCCAAAGGTGCGGGGTTACAGGCTGAGCCACCAAGTCTGGCTAAGTGTGCATTTCTAACTGTTGATCTAGTTGAACATACATGACATACATGAAAGATACCTTAGTAGCACATGTTAGGGACTAATTAGTGGTACAGCTATAGTCCAAACTTAGTATACAGGCAGACTTAGCTCATATCTTCTTACTCAGTTTCTGTTCTAAACAATGAAAATTGAGACTTGAGTGACTCTGAAGCTTGTCTGATTCCTCAAAGAAATGATTCTTTTCTATTGACTATGTGATGCCTGTTAAGGTGGGAAGCAGGCTTGGGTTGTTTGAAAACACTTTCAATAAGGGCTGAAACTAAAAGAGGCTTGTAGATAATAAGAAAACATAGCTTCCAACAACATACAATTTTGAACTAACTGAATTTTGTTTAGGTTATTGATATGTGTCAGCTAGCCTTGCATTTGCATCAATAGATAATGAGAATTTTCAATGGGAAACAAGAAAAAAGCTTGATAAAAGGACCTATGAACTGAATGCTCTTCAGTCCACTTATGATAAATCATTAACAAGACAGTAATAGAGGGAGAATTATATATCTTTTGTGAAACCACAGATTTTGTTCCATGTCTGAATTTGTTTCTGCCAGCTCACAAACACTGACTTTTGTTGAAAAGTAAAAACAACAAAAGCTGTTTGCTAAGCAATATATATTTTTTTATCCTCTGGGTCCTAGATTAAGAAGAAACAGCAAGATGTGCTTGGTTTCTTAGAAGCCAACAAAATAGGATTTGAAGAAAAAGATATTGCAGCCAATGAAGAGAATCGGAAGTGGATGAGAGAAAACATACCTGAAAATAGTCGACCGGCCACAGGGTATCCCCTGCCACCTCAGATTTTCAATGAAACCCAGTACCGTGGGGTAAGAAAACAATTTAAGTTCTTGTTTATTGAAATAGATTGCCCAAAATTTATCCTATTACTTTCACCCCTACCTCCAAATCTACATAATCGATTCTTCTGCAGTCGTTTGTCCTCTGCATCCACTCTAAGCAGCTGAAGAATTTTACCTCCTGCTAGGAGACAAATTATTGAGTCATACACATACACACATATGCACGCGTGCGCACACACACATACACACACACACACACACACACACACATTACCAGTACATGTATGAATATAGACCTTGAACATATAGTTAGCTGTACATTTTAAAATCTTGATTCCAACCAAAGCAGTTGTGTTTCTAGTGTGTCCATAGAGAGCCTCTGAAAAGAAGTCAGTTGGGTTATCTAGATTAAAATTAGTTTAAAAAGAGAAATATCTTGTTTTCTGTTTGCAGCTAGTAATACTTGTATTTTGGTATCATTAGTAGATTTTCATAAAATTTTAAGTTAGTTAACTAACTCATATAAGGAATGACAGAAACAAAAAAAATGAGTTTTTATCTTGATGACAGGGGCTATCAAGTATGCCATCTCATTTAATCTTCATTTTACCCATTGAGTAGTTTACTTCATTATTAAATCTTCTTTCACTCTATTTAAGTAACTATTGTAGCTTATGGTCATTCTAGGTACCAAGACACATACATGCATAAATAAATCACAGTCTTTTCTCTGAGGAGCTGGTTGGGAGTAAGGTATGGGAAGAATAATACAAACCTGAAACAATTTGAGAGTGATTATAAAGCCACATATGATGCTGTGGTATAGAAAGCATATGAGGGATCTAGGAATTTGGAACAAATAACTGTTTGCATTGCTAGGTCATCAGGTGTAGAATGACTGAGGAGCACATGATTTTACAGGCACTGATTCAAATTTTCTGCCTTATAGTTTTGGTTTTTAAATTTGATTTTATTTCATTTTAAAGTTGTGGGGTACAAGTCAGGATTGTGCATATAAGTGGTTTCGGTACAGGTGAATTTTGGGGCCTCCTATTGGACCTCACTTTGCCTGAATGAGGATCAGACACCCTTATTGATGTTATGTGCTCCCCCTCCAGGTCAGTGTTCCGCTACTGCCAATCCCTTTTATTGTAGTATTATGATAGGTGATCAGGGTCCACTTATGAATGAGAACATGTGGTACTCAGTTCTTTGTTTCTGTGACAGATCACTGAGTATTATAGACCCTGAATCCATCCAAGTTGCTGCAAAGTTCATATGTTTGTCCTTCTTTATGACTGCATAATATTTCATCATGTACATGTACCACTTTTTTTTTTAATCCAGCCCAGTTTCAATAAGTAGCATGGTTGGTTCCATGTTTTTGTTCTTATAAATAGTACTGCAATAAACATGTGTTTGCAGGTATCTTTTTGATAGAATCATTTGAGTTCTTCTGGGTATATTCCCAGAAGGGAGATTGCTGGGTCATATGGAAGGTCAATTTCTATTTCTTTTAGAAATCGCCACACTGTTTTCCATAGAGGTTAACTAGTTTCCATTTCCATCAGCAGTGTAGAAAAGTTATCTTTTTTCCATGTCCTTGCCAACATCTGTTGTTTTTTGTTTAATTAATGATGGCCATTCTTACTGGGATTAGGTGGTATCTCAATATAGTTTTGATTTGCATTTCTCTGATGATGAGTGAGGCTGAACACGTTTTCATGTGTCTGTTGGCTGCCTGTATGACTTCTGAGAAGTGTCTGTTCATTTCTTTTGCCCACTTTTTAATGGGGTTGTTTTTTTGTTGTTGTTTGCTTGTTTGTTGTTGTTGTTGTTTTTTCCTTTTGGCACATTTGAGTTCCTTGTAGATACTTGTTGTTGGGCCTTTGTCAGATATAGAGTTGGCAAATATTTTTTTCCCTTTCTGTAGGCTGCCTCCCCACTCTCTCTCCTTTGCTTTACGTAAGATTTTCAGATTTGTGAGGTCCCACTTGTGTATCTTATCTCTTATGGCATGGATATCTGGGGTTTTGATTAGGAATTGGTTGCTTATTTTGATTCCTGTAAGGGTGTCTCCTGAGTTTTCTAAGATTCTTAGAATTTGAGAAAGTTTTATGTTTAGGTCTTTGATCCATTTAGAGTTGATTTTTGTATATGGTAATAGGTAGGGGACCTGTTTAATTCTTCTGCATGTGGTCAGCCAGTTTTCCCAGAACCATTTACTGAATAGATTCTCCTCTCCTCAGTGTTTGTTGGTCAAGGCTTTGTCAAAGTTGGAGTTGGGTGAGAAATTGAAGTTTTGCTTCTGGAATCTCTATTCTGTTCCATTGGTCCATATGCCTATTCTTGTACCAATACCATACTTTTTTGATTATTGTGGCCTTATAAAAAGGCTTAAAGTTTGGGAGTGCAATATTTCCCACTTTGTTTTGCTAAGGACTGTTTTGACTATTTGTGTTTTTTTTTTTTTCATATGAATTTCTCTATTGTTTACAAGTCTGAGAAGAACAATGATGGTAATTTAATGGATATTGCTTTGAATCTATAGGTTGCCTTGGGTAGTATGGACATCTTAACAATATCAATTCTTCCAATTCATGAACATGGAATATTTCTCCATTTGTTTGTGTTATCTTTGATTTCTTTTCATTTTTTATTCTTTTTTTTACATTACAAAATATAGTTTATTTAAAATTAAATTAGAGCGAGAGAAAATTTACCTCCCCAAGGTGGGGGGAGGCAAAGCCAGGAAGCATGACAACAACCATAGTTCAAAGAGCACATGGCCACACCAGAGTCTAGGAAGGCAGTGACCATCTTTTTTTTCTTTGAGCATTGTTTTGTAATTTTCATTTTAAAGGTCTTTCTCTTCTCTGTTCAGTAAGATGCCAAGGTATTTCATATTTGTGTGTGTGTGTGTGTGTGGCTATTGTGAATGACATTGTACTTTTTATTTGTTTCTCTGCCTGTTTGTTGTTCATATATAAGTGCCACTATCTTTTGTATGTTGATTTTATACACTGAGACTTTACCAAAGTCCTTTATCAGTGCAAGGAGGTTTTTGACAGATTTCCTTGAATTTTCCAGGTATAGGATCATATCATCTGCAAAGAGGGATAGCTTAACTTTTTCTTTTCCTATTTGGATACCCCTGATATCCTTCTCTTGTCTGATTGCTTTAGCTAGGACTTCTAACTCTGTGGTGAACAGGAGGCGTTGGAGTGGACAACCTTGTGTTGTTTTGGTTTTCAGGTGAAGTTATTCCAATTTCTGTCTATTTAGTAATATGTTGGCTATAGGTTTATCGTAGATGGCTTTTGATATTTTGAGGTATACTCCGTCTATACCTAGGTGTTCAAGGTTGTTTTTTTTTTAATCAAGAATGAATGCTGAATTTTATCAAAAACCTTTTCTGCATCTAATGATATAATCATGTGCTTCCTGTTTTTATATCTGTTAATGATTTTAATTACATTTATGGTCTTGTGGATGTTAAACCAGCCCTGCATCCCAGGAATAAAGCCTACTTGGTCTTGGTGGGTAACTTTTGAGATGTTGTTGAGATGTTGGATGGAATTTGCTAGAATCTTGTTGAGAATTTTTACTTCTATGTTCATCAAGGATATTGGCCTGTAGTTTTCTTTCTTTGTTGGGTCTTTCCCAGTTTGGTATTAGTGTAATGTTAGCTTCATAAAATATTTTGGGGGAGAGTTCTGTCTTTCTCAATTGCCTGGAATATTTTTCCAATTGCCTGCAATATTTTTAATAGGATTAGTATCATCTCCCCCTTGTATGTTTTGCAGAATTCTGCAGGAAAGCCATCTGGTGTTGGGCTTTTTTTGTAGGTAGTTTTCTTATGATAGAGTCAATTTCCTGGGTTACTGGTCTATTTATGATCTCTGTTTCTTCTTGGATCAATCTTGGGAATTTGTGTGACGTCAGAAATTTCTGCATCTCATTTTGGTTTTCAAATCTGTTTCCATACAGGTGTGCATTGTAATTTCTGATAATTTTATGTGTTTCTTCAGGGTCAGTTGTGACCTGATCTTTTGCTTTTGTGATTGTGTTTATTTGGGCTCTTTGTCTCTTTTTCTTGGTCAGTCTGTCTGGGGATCCATCAATCTTGTTTATCCTTTCAAAGAACCAGCTTTTTGTGTCAGTTATTTTTTTCTTTGATATTTTTGTCTTCTATGTCCTGTACTTGAGCTTTTACTTTGGTTATCTGGATTCTTCTACTGAAGTTATGGGTTTGGTGGTTTGCCTTTCCAGCTCCCTTAGGTGATTTGTTAGGCTGTTAACTTGTGATCTTTTTATTTTTTTGATGTTTGTTCGTAGAGATATAAATTCCCCTCTTAGTACAGATTTCATGGCATCCCAGAACTTTTAGTAAGATATGTTTTGTTTTCATTTGTTTCCAAGAAGTTCGATTTTTGTGTTGATTCAGGATTTGTTCATCATTGTGCTGTCTAGTATCTATGTCTTTGTGTGTTTGGGGGGATTTCATTTGTGATGATATTTATTTTTATTCCACTGTGATCTGAGAAGTTGCTAGGTAGTATTTTGATCTTATGAAAATTTTTAATGCTTGATTTATAGCTGAGGATATGGTTGTTCTTGGAGTATTTTCCATGTGGTGATGAGTAGAATGTATATTCAGTTTTTGTTGGGTGGAATGTTCTGTAGGTATCTATTAAGTCCATTTGGTCAAGCATCAATTTGCCATTCTATGTCTTTTCAGTGGTGCATTTAATCCATTGACATTCAGATTGGTTATTAAAATGTTGGGGTTTATCGCTGTCATGAGGCTTCTATAACGTGATTTTGTTTTCTTTTAACTTTTGGATTGATATATGAGTGAATATTCCATTTTGCTGTCACTAGGTGTGTTGTGCTAATTGTGCTTTCCTGTATTCGTGGAAAGTGCATGGTTGTTCTTTCTTTCTTTCCTTCTGTGGTTATACCTTCTGGAGCATCTCTTGTAGAGCTGCTCTGGAAGCAGCATAATCTTTAAGGGATTGGATATCTGAGGATGATTTTAATTCTCCATCACTGATGAAGCTGAGCTTGGCTGGGTAAGAAATTCTTGGTTGAATTGCTTAACTTTGGGGACTTTGAAAATTGAACTCCAGCCCCTTCTAGCTTGTAGTGTTTCTGCTGATAAGTCTGCTGCTATTCTGATTGGTCTTTCCCAGTAGGTAGTCTGACCTTTCTCTCTTGCTGCTTTTATGATTTTTTTCTTTTATACCTACTTTGTGTAGGTAAACTACTTTGCATCTAGGGGTTGGTCTTCTCATTTGATATCTTGTGGGGGTTCTCTGAATGTCTTGTGTTTGCATGGTCATACCTCTGGTGAGATGCGGAATGTTTTCTTTGAAAGCTTCTTGGCATATTTATTCCAAAGTGTTCTCCATTTCCCCTTTTCTTTTCTGGGACACCAATCAGACGTAAGTTTGGCCTCTTGATATAATTGCACATCTCTTGGAGGCTTTGTTCTTTCTGAGTTTTTTCTATGTTTTTAACAGATCAGGTTAATTCTGTTTTTTCTTCTTCAACCTCTGAGATTTTTTTCTTCTGCTTGGTTGATTCTGCTTTCCATGCTTATCATTTATTTTCTGGATGAAGTTTTTATGGCAAAAATCTCTGTTAAAAGTTCTTTCAGTGTTTCATCTTGTCTTTCTTAGGTCTTATTCACTCCTTCTATCCATTCCCTAGTCTCTGTTGTATTCTGGGGACAACAGTTGGTGATTTCCAGTTTTGGGGCTTTAAGGCCTGATTTTATGGATGTTGCCTCTTTGGTACACTGGGTATTACCTGTGTTCTTATATTGATTTTTCCTCATTTGTGACAGCTCTCCCTCTTTCCTCTTTAATTTTGTTATTCAGTGGGAGTGAGCAGAAATTTCACTTCTGTTGTTTGCTCAGCCCTTTATTTTGTCCTGATCAGAACCTCCAAATTTGCTCTGTTTTGAAACAGCTGAGGGTGGGAACCTTTGCTGTTTCTTGTAGTTTTGAGAGTCCAATAAGGTAGAGGGTGAGGAGTTAGGATTCAGAAACTACTTGCAAGTTACAATGTTCACTGACTGATGTAGGGGCCTCCTGAGACCCACTCCCCACAACCATTCTATGTGATAACTCAAGGGGGTATATGTGTGTATCCCCTGGATCCAAGATAAAGTAATAGTAATGAGGAGAAAATTATAATGAAATAAAATGGACAGAAATAATAAAAAATGAAGCAAGCCACAGAAAAAAAAATGCAAAAACAAGACCAAAAAAGGAAAAAAGAAAAACCAAAATCAAAACCAACAGAAAAAAAACACAAAAAAACCAAAAAAACAGGAAAACTGGAAAACTGAACACACACACACACACACACACACACACACACACACACACACACACACAACAAGGAAGAGGAAGAAGAAAAGGGAGGGGAACATAAATCGAACCCTCACATACACATTCACACACATTAAACAAAAACAAAAGAAGAACAAAACAAAACAAAAACAAAAGAAAAAGGGGGAATGAAAATCAACCCCTCACATGCACATTCACACACACACCCTAATCTAAAACAAAAGAAGAATAAAAAAGAAAAAAAAGAATTAAAAATTATTTCTAGGCACTAGCCTGTCCTTTTGTGGCAGATTCTGTAATTATTCTTCTGAGATGCTCACAGGTAAGCCCCCTGCTGTCTCCTGTGAGGCTGTAGCCCCATTCACAATCTTCTTGGCCCATAGTCCTGGAGGGGAGGAGAGAGCAGTGGAGGTGGGTGCGGCAACAGTTCTCCCTTCCCACTCTCATAAGGTCAGGGGGATTCCCTCCAGTGGGGAGGTGTGGGATCATCTCCTCTCCAGTTGCTGGTGGTAGGCACTCCAGTCAGGTTTATCCCAGAGTAGAGCTCTCCTAGTGTGGCTGCCATCCAGGTTCCACCTGAGTTCTTCCTTCTCTGTTGTACCCCAGCAGTGTGAGTCTGATGCTCAGAGGATTGCTGGGGAGGAGGGGTTTGGGTCATCCAAGGACTCACTACTGATTTCTTGGGGAGGTCTTCCTTGTCCTTTTCTGGTCACACTCTGTCTTACGGCTGGATCAGGGTAGGGAGTGGGGCACCTGAGATTCCACACTCATTCTGTCTCTCCACACTCATTCCATCTCTCGAAGTTTGTGCTTTTGGGATATTCCCTCCCTGAGTAGTTAACCTGCCAGTCATAGAAAGCAGGTTTATTGCTCTGTGATGAGCAAGCCGGAGTACTTCCCTGCCTAGTTTTCTAGATGGTGGCAGGGTGCCTGTTTCATCTTCTCCAATGGGACTCTGCCTTTCGTTCCCTCACTGTACTCCCTCCACAATCCTCACTGCCAGTGTCCAGCTTGGTGCTGTAGTGGCCAGGCAGTATGGCAATGGCTGTCACTTTTAGCAGTTTCTCTTCTGGAAAAAGTTTGTTGATTTTAGAAAATGGCACTTGGCTTCAGTGTGCCAGGTGGCACTAAGGTACAAGCAGAGCAGCTGCTGGCACCAGCCTCTTCACCGGGAGATCTCTGGCCACTTGCTATGGAGTTTGCACTCAGTCAGCCTCTTACATGCACACTTACAAACAGACACACATGAAAATTTGTCCATGTACTCACTCAGTCACACAGGGACTCACACAGTCTGACTGGCTCCACTGCCATCTTTTTTCTCCCCCTACCTCATAGGTTTATATGGAAGTGAGAAGAATGTGTTTCTGGCAAAAACCTTTTATGTGCTAATTCAGAGCATCTAGGAGAAAAGTGTGATAAAAAAATGAGAAAATGCATTGGTATAAAATATTTTCTCTATGAATGAATTTGTCCTCTCTGTGGAGGGACCTGTAGACTTCATTTGTTGCTGCAAATAGAGCCAATATACAAAGATATACTTTGTAGATAAGGAGGAGGCATTTAGCCTATTCTTTTTAATAACAAAGCATCAGTGCCTGCATATTTGAAATTTCTGTGAATCATTGAATCTTAGTGACTGAAAGAGGTATCAGGGGTCATTCATTCTACTCTAAGCCAGCATACGTGGTCTTAGTCTCTTCTTTTTGAAGCAGAATTTTCAATTGTTTGGGTTTTGAAAGCAAACACATTTGAGATTATAAGGGTATATTTGAGAAACCACATTTACATGATTTCTTGATTATTTGCAGGCTGCACTACAGGGTAGTGGAGTGTGTTATAGAAATAAGGCAAGTTTCACTGAGAAATGGGAAAATGGATATGAAGGGGCAGGAGATGAGACTCAATCAAATACATATTTGTTAATGAAGAATCCAACTTACAAAGGGCCTGCATTGTGCTGAGTTAGGAGTTTAACATATATATGGCTTGCTATTTTACAAAATGAGAAGAGCAATCATCAATAGATTATAGCAGAATTTGTGCTATATGCTTTATGTGTATTATAACAATCCATTTTTTTACTAATTTAGTGAGGTAAGTATTGTTATTATTATTTTATAGATAAATAATTTGAAGCCTAGAAGAGGTTTACTGACTTTGTAAGTCACATAACTAGTAAGTAGTGATGCAACTAAGATTTAAACCTAGATTTGTCTTACCCTGAAGTTCTATTACACCATTGTATTGTTCATTTTTTATTTAGTCAAGAATCTCTTCTTTTTTTGCTTTATTCTATATTATTTGGGGATTACCTGCAAATTACATTTTCCAGTCCATATTGCTAACTGGTTCCCTGTTATGTTTGGGAAATAACAGTAAGCACTGGTTGAAAGATTAGGGGACAGGAGGAGGCGAAAAGTCATGATACCCCGTCCTCCCTGTTTCTGAAGGTGTCCATTACAGTGGTTGCATCACTTTTGTGGTACCTTTGCCAGGTGTCTCAGCTTTAGGTTCTATAATACCACCTTCTTCACTTTTTCCTTTGGAGCTAACTGTGTGGTAGCAGTTTTCTGCTGTTGCTAACCTCTGGGTTGTCTCTCTATCTCCTGTTTACCTTTCAGCTCTTTAATCCTTTGTAATTAGGTCTCCATATTAAATTCCCTTAATTAAACTACCTCACAGTTTCACAACCTTAACACTACTGACATCCTAGGTGGACACTTTTTTGTTGTGGGGGCCTGCCATGTGTATTTTAAAATTTTTGGTAGCGTCTCTTGCTTCTATTCACAAGATGCCAGTAGCACATCCACTTGTGAACAACCAAAAATTTCTCCAGGTGTTTTCTGAGGGGAACATTTCATTATGTTGACAAACACTGAATTATGGCTGAGATTCTTGTTTCCTGACTGAAGCACGATGAACCTACTACCCTATCCACATGTGTGAGGCTCTGCTATAGAAGACAAAAAATCAATAAGGATAATCTTTGTTTTGAAAGAACTTAAATTATGTATATGAAGAACTAAAACACATTTCTGTTACATGATAATTAATATGATACCAATATATGGTTTAATACATTATGAAGCAATGTTATTGGAATCCCATAGATGTAAAATATTGTTACTTTTTTTCTCTCACAAGAATTCTTATAGAAGAAGCAGGCTATGCCACAGTCTGTATTGTTTATTCTTGTATTCCTAGTACCAAGAACAGTGCTTGGCATGTAGTAGATGCTCAAGAAATATTTCTGGATGAAATTAATTAATCTGACTTAATTAAGAAACTAATGTTCTCTTTTCTTATATTCACAAACCTGTGAGTGTTTATGCTAAGTTTGGGACCAACCAATGATAATATACTCTGACACCAATATACATGTAACAGAGGCAAGTAGAGTCCCCTGCATAGCATTATATAATCAGATTTCAATCTAGTTGAAGACTTGCTTTCTTTCCCATGGCTCTAAATACTGACATGAGTTGTTTTGTTGCTTTGATGATTGTAAGAAATATGTCTCCTGAGCCGGGCTCAGTGGCTCAGCCTGTAATCCTGCACTTTGGGAGGCTGACGTGAGTCAATTGCCTGAGCCTGCGGGTTTGAGACCCGCCTGGGCAACTTGGCGAGACCTCATCTCTACAATAAATAAAAAAATTAGCTGGGCGTGGTAGTGTGCGCCTGTAGTTCCAGCTACTTGGAAGGCAGAGGTGGAAGGATCGCCGGAGCCCAGCAGGTTGAAGCTGTGGTGGCCGGGAGCGGCCACTGCACTCTAGTCTGGGTGACAGAGTGAGACTCCAACTCAAAAAAAAAAAAAAAAAGAAAGAAATATGTCTCCTGGATTCTTTTAATTAGTTTTTAGGTTACTTCCAAGTGGTCGAGTAAGGACATGATATATATATTGTTTGTTTACTTTGAATAGCTTATCAGCCATGTTTCTCAATATGAAATTAGTGTTAGAATCTAGTTAGTTCCACTTTCTTTTATTAAAAGATAAGGTCTCACTTTGTTGCTCAGTCTGACAAGCAGTAGACAATCATGGTTCACTGTAATCCCAAACTCCTGTGCTTAAGCGAGCCTCCCACCTCAGCCACCCGAGCTGCTAGGACTACAGGTATACACTACCATACAAGGATAATTTTTAAATATTGTTTGTAGATATGGGGTCTCGTTATGTTGCCAGGCTGGTCTCCAACTTCTGGCCTCAAGAAATCCTCCAACTTAGACCTCCCAAAGCACTAGGACTGCAGGTATGAGCCACAGCTTCTGGTCTAGTTTTCCACTTTGGGATAGTGAACTCAAAGAGTACAGGAGGCTGCTCATATATGCTTGTTGTTTAGGATTCATTCTTTTGTCAACATCTAGAATACACAAAAAGAAGCCATGAGTCAATCCTTGTGGAGATTCCAGTGGCTCCAAACAATTTCAGTTGTGTTAAAGAAAACTCTAAATAAGAGAAAAATGACTTGCAATATGTCTTGGGGTAAGGTTCAAACTTTTAGCATCATCATTTGTTTGAGAAGCTCGAAAATTTTTATCTCCAGATCTTCCAAGTTCCTGGAAAAGAAACGGTGGTGCTTGAAAAGAACCCTGCAATTGGTAATTTACTGGCGAGGCAGTCTTTAAAGAGGACAGCAAATAGTAAATGCTTTTCAACTCTAGTAAATCAGCCAAAGTGCTAAGCTTATCTTTATGTGTTTAAAAATCAAATAAATTAAGGTCACATGTAGACCATGGCTATGTTTTCTAAGAATGTTTGCTATTGAGTATGTCACCATCAAATTTAGGCAAGTCTATTTGTTACTTTTGAGAATACTTGGAGAATTAAAGGATGACAGTAGGAAACCCAATCAAATTCAGTCATGTGGTGCTTCTCTTGTATTTCAAGGTTGAAACCTCTTAGTGTTTTGGTTGCTCTTCTGGTCATAGTTCATGAACATCTCATTCATTTCCTCAAAGCATTCTACAGATTCACTGTTCTTCTGACCTTGGTCATGTCTAGCTAATATCTTGTCTGCTATAGACTCTGAGGAAATCTCTACCTAATGAATTGTGGAAGAGAAAGATGGGTAACTGGAACAACAGTTTCCCATCAGATATATGCATCTGAGAAATAAAAGACCGTTTTGGGAAGTGGAGGAAGCTGCAGGCAAATTTGAATTCTGTGTGATATGGAATAAAGCATTTTGAAGTTTCTGTCCCACAGAACAGCATGCAGTTAACCCATTTATATGGAATACAGAAGCCTTGGCTCTTTACTATGGCTTCCAGAATTTTAGCACTATGGAAATTAGCCTGTCTTTCCTCAGGGAGCTAGTTGATCCTGTAAGGTCATTCTGAATAAATCTTTTTTTTTCTTTTGTTGGCTGGACATTGCTAATTCTTCTTGTCTTCTTTTCTCCAAGGACTATGATGCCTTCTTTGAAGCCAGAGAAAATAATGCAGTATATGCCTTTTTAGGTTTGACCGCCCCACCTGGTTCAAAGGTATGATACCCTTTTCATTTTGCTTTATAGATTATCTTTTTGCTGCTGAGCTTTTTTTTAAGGCCTTTATCTTTTACAGTAGGTCTTCTCCAGACAAACTGGCTTAATGAAAATGTATGTTCGCTGCTCTATCACTTTATTCTTTGCTTTTAGCAACTGAACTTATGTTAAACAGATTATTTGAACTCCAGTTCCTTCTCCAGTTTTGAGGATCTGTGTTGTCTGTGTTTTCAGCAGACACAGTTTACTAGCATTTTGTTTACATCGCTGTGAAATTCTGTTTCTTTGCCAAACTTTCTTTTCACATGGATAAAATGTTGTATTTTAGGCTTTATTTAATTTGAGTCATAAGAAAAGTTAGATAAGGCACTGTTATTTAAATAAGTTAGTAAGACCCAATTTAAGTCATAGAGCTCAGTGCAGATTAGAAGAAATATGAGAGAAGGAATAGTGTGTTTTCTGTGTTTTTAGTTAAAATTAGGATTCATTTATTTATTTGTTCATTCAACAAGTATGTTTTGAGTGTTAAGCACTGACTGGTTATTAATGGTGGGACAAATACAGAGACTATAGCATAGTTTCTAGATTCAAAGTGTTTACACCTAGTGTGGAATATGTGTGTGTGTGTGTGTGTGTGTGTGTGTGTGTGTGTGTGTGTGTGTGTATAGTCTGCAAATAACTATAATCAAAACATTTTGTGGAAAATTTTATAAGATCGGTGTGAATAAAATGCTGTAATAGTCCAGAGGAAATGATCTAATTCCTACTCAAGAGGTTGTGAAAGGTTTCATGGAGGGAATGGCATTGGTGTTGTAGGGGATTCCAAAATATTGAAATGACACTAAGGCATTTTTCACAAAAGCAATAACAGAAACCACTGCATTGGAGTATAGCTGCACATGATGGTGTGTTAAGGGAGTAGAGTATAGTACAGGATGTCTTCAGAATAGAGCATATTAAATAGAGGAAGCTATATTAGGAGGTAAGATTGGCTATGTATTTGGGTCAGATTATGATTGCTGTGATAGGTAGTTTCAACTTTATCCTCTAGGCATCCAAAAGTAATGATGGAGAACAGAGAAAGACAATGATGTGATTATACCTGTATTTTAAGATGTGATTTAATCTGTCTTAAGAAAATAAATTTGGCAGCAGTATGGATTGTGAAATATTGGAGAAATGAGATATAAGAGATAGGCAGACTCACAGGAGGATGCATTAAGAGTACAGAAAATGATTGAGAGGGCCTAAAGTGGGACAGCAATCTTAGAAAGGGAAAGGTGGATTTAGGAGGCACAAAAAAATCACACTTACAGGACTTAGCAATTAATGAGATGCTTGTGCCTGTTAAAAACTGAAAGGGATTAAAGCTATCTCTCGGACTTGTTTAACCCTGGTGATTAGGAAAAGCAAAGGTCCTCAAGGAAATAGAAAAATGAGTGATTCAGGAAAGAAGTTAGTTTTGGGAAGGAGAGAGCATGCAGTGTTCTGATAGTGAGAGAATGAGGCAAGAAGGATAAAAATAAAAATTTTAATGTGTAGGAAGATTAGAGAAGTTCACATATGAAAGTATCTTATCTTCAGTGTGCAGTGGGAGAAAAAGTTATCTGAGAGTAGTGAGAGGAAATTTGGGACATTAGAACCTTGAGAAGAATTAAAAGGATTCACTTGTTGAGAATAGGCTAAGATCATGAATGGAAGGGAAGCTAAACAGGGCCCAGCTGTAGTTAGAATTGATAAGCTCATAGGGGAGCCAGTAAGTTTGGTTATAATGTGTTTTTCAACCATTGTCTAAGCCTAGGAGTATGAAAAGAGTAGAAGAACAGTAGGTGTTATGAAGGATTGGGCAAGAGGGAGCTGATTGGGTTCACAGGAAGAGGTATGAATTAGCAATGGAAATGAAGGAGAGATCGGGAGACAGGGAGATTTCCAATGTGAGTATTTAATGTTTTGGCTTTTTTTTTTTTTTTTTTTTGGCCAAGACTAAAAGTGATAAATTTGATAACAGAATGATTTTTTTTAATCCTTCAGTTCCACTTCAAGAGTTTCCCCCCTTTAACAGGACAATGAGCCTTCAAGAAAGAATGGGCTGAACAGAAAGTATACCAAATAAGAAATAGATTAGTTAACTCACATTGGAAAAATGCACCGATAATAAAAGAAATGTGATAAAATGAAATACAATTTTCATCAGTGAAATCAGCAAAAATAAAACAAAATGATAATATTCAGTTCTGAAAAACGTACATTGAAACAGTTGTTCTAATATATTAATGGTGATGGTATAAATTGGCATTTCCTTCTGAAAACCAGAATGCCAAATATGTATCAAGAACCTCAAAAATGTATATGTTAGGTCAGAATGCTAAGTCGGTGCTGCAGGTAAGCAAAAATTTGCAGAGAGAGTAAGAAAGCAAAGAGTTTATTCACTTCCCAAGGGGAAGGAGCCAGACACTTAAAGGAAGCATCTATTGTAAATGCTTAGGGCTAAGGGTTTATAAGGTTTTTGTTTTTGCTTTCAGGAGGGCAGCAAACATTCTTGGGCAAGATTATAAGAGACCTGGCACCATGGTGATGGTCCATTTCTCATGTCTCTGGAGACCAGATTTATGGTGCCAGATCACATAGACAAAGACTGCACTGTTAATCTGGAAAACACATTGTTGGAACAAAGATGTTAATGAAACTTCCCTGGTGGTGGGAGTGGCTGGAAAACTGGTTATTCTTTTAGTTAATGATTGATACCATGCACTTAGCAATGGCCTGAGTACATAACTAGCTTACTCAAGATGACCAGAGTAACTCCATTTTGGCTTCGTCCTTTCAGTATATAGTTCTTCACTCAGTAGATTCATACTTGGTACTTTAGTCTAATGAAATAATCCCATACATGGAAAAAGTTTTATGGGTAAAAACATAACTAACACTTATAATCTTAAAGCTTTAAAAACTAGTTAAATGCTTACCAGGAAGGTCAACCAAATTAATTCATCCATTGAATGGCCTTAATGGATAAAATGTGAATCAAAGTGTTATATTGTATATAATCCCGAACTTTGAAAAAAAGTTAAATATCCAGCAACAGCGTCAACATAGTTTGTTCATTGAATGAACTCATGCAGTCATTAAATAAATAATAGTTTGTGAAAGGATATATTAAAATGAGCTATAGAATTATTCTACACTATAATTAATATCCTAATTATGTTTTAAATCTGTGCATAAAATAAAAAGGAGACTAAAAGAAACCATAGTTAATATACATGCTTTTTCCCCATTTTCTATTTTCTAAATAATTAGCATACATTCTGTTTACATTTAAAAATTATTGAAAACCAATGCACTGGGAGCTTGATATTTAAAAGTACTCTATGGCCATCCTTCTGTGGAAGACAAGTAATTTTGATATTCTTTTATATATTTGAGGTATTTAAAGCAAAGTATATAAATATTTAGTTTTAATTACTCTAGATTATCTATACAAAAGAGCATTTAGTGGCACTGGCATTTCTTTGAAATGGAGGTGATGATTTTCAGATATGAAATAAAATAATTGATATTTTTACTAAAATAAAAATTTAGTGATACAGAGAGGAAAATGACTCTTCAGGAAAAGTCATGTTCACTAATATGTTGAATAAATAAAGGGTGCTGATTAGTGAAATGTTCTCATTAGCTTTAATTGAATTACCCTGCTCTGGAAGGGACTATGGAATCTGTTTCTGTTGTGAGTTTTGAATCAGTCTTATTTCCACTGAATTTATTTTATTCTTCATCTCCAAGAGAGACTACAAGTTAACAACACTTACCTGTGGTCTTGGTTTCAGTAAATAGGCAAAAAAAGAAGAGAGGAGAAAAGCAGAAAAAGAGAATGAATGCGTGCAATGGGACAAGCACTGAGCTAGGCACTTCAAGTACATATCATTTATCTCTATATCATCCCTGTGAGCTAGGTGCCCTTGGAGCCATTTCACAGAGAAGAAAACTGATACTAAAATAATTTAATTTTTCTAAGGATATTTATTAATTGTATAGCAGAGCTGGTATTTTAACTTAGAATTATCTGACTCAAAGCCAGTGCATTTATGGAATGATGATTACAATGGAAGTGGGGAAGGGGAGCACCTCATATGTTTGCTTCTAAAGCTCTGTGGTTGATTAGATGACCATAATTTTATAAATATGGACTACTTACTTTTAGGTACTAATAAAGCTCTCAGCATTTTTTAAATGCTTGATACATAAAACATAGTTTAAAAAGAAATACTTTATTTTAAATATGATGTATTCTAAAGACAAATTACAAATAATTTTGAATTGCATTTTGTTTTGGATGTCTGTGCTAGTAATTTCTTTATTAAAAAGGGTAAATAAGCCAGACTCGGTGGCTCAGCCTGTAATCCCGCGCCTTTGGGAGGCTGAGGTGAGTGGATTGCCTGAGTCTGCGGATTTGAGACCCGCCTGGGCAGCGAGACCTCATCTCCACAATAAATCAAAAAATCAGCCGGGCGTGGTAGCGCGTGCCTGTAATTCTGGCTACTCAGAAGGCTGGGGCGGAAGGATCGCTGGAGCCCAGCAGGTCGAGGCTGCAGTGGCCGGGAGCGGCCACTGCACTCCAGTCTGGGGGGCAGAGTGAGACTCCAACTCAAAAAAAAAAAAAAAAAAAAAGGATAAATAAGAGTTAATGAATTTATGAAAAATTACAGGAAAGATTAGTAGGATGTGACTTTAGGAACATAAGCTGCTTCCAAATTACTAGTTATTCAGTGGTGTTAGGTCCTCATAGAAAGAAAAACTTCATGTTAAGATGTATTCATATTATTTTACAACTGTTTCTCCATCTATATATGCTAGGCCTTGGAGGGCTCTTAGTATAATTCATCGTGTTATCTGTGGAAATTCTTGAAAGCTTGTTATTTAAAATGAGACAGATGCATAATGTGATTCATTTTGACAGCAAACACTATTTTAGAAGCTCCAAAAGAGCTTAGGGACCTTTTTTCTTTTTTGACTAGGTGCATTGGAAGGTGAATTTCATCTCCTTTTTAAAAGATGTATTAATAATGGATAACAGTATCTTTTCTTGTTTTCTTCTTTCCTTCCTTTTTTCCTTTTTGAATAAAAATTTAGTGTCTCTTTCGCTTTTTTTCTTCTTTTGGACCTGATGTGATAGACCCATTTTGGAATATTCAGCTGCTCCTGGATCCTCCTGACACTGTCAAATCTACACAGCTAGAAAGATATTTCTACAACTTAGTCTTATGTTTCTTTCTCCAAAGTCTCTCTTGCCACCAATATTTAGTTCACCAAATGTACTTGAAGTTTATTTTGTGTCAAGTAGTATGTTGGGCACCAGGGCACATATATAGAGCGGAGTTCCTGTACTGGAGGTGAGCATCTCATTGTTCAAAGGAGTGGGGAAACAACCTGTTCTTTTTTGTGTGTGTACTGTTGTAAAACATAAAGGTAACAATAAAAGAACACATTTTCTATGTAATTTAAAACTTAATTATGCAAAACCTAACTAACTTTCGATAACAGTGTTTTTTGAACACTCAGTTTTAGTGAAAAATCTCACAAAATGAATACTAGCTGACTTTTTCATATAAAACATCAATTTTAACTGTAAATCACATGCTTTTATGGAATTATTTTATATCATTAGTAATGATTCTAGAAAGCAGTCTTTATTCTATAGTCTTTAAATAATTTGTAAAGCAACTTTTCTGTAGGCTTTTGGATATTCTTCATAATTTGAGCTAATGTAGTCTAACAGAAATGTACATGCATGTCTGCTCTGTGATATTTGCACTTATCTTTTTTTGTTTGTTTGTTTTTCATTTCAGGAAGCAGAAGCCCAAGCAAAGCAGCAAGCATAATCCTTAAGAATTCTTCCTTAAGCATCCTGAGTCTCTATTGCTTTTATGAAATAGCAAAATTATCTTGGCTTCAAAAGAAATAGGCTTAATGTTGACATAATAGAGTAGTTGGTGTTTTTGCATGCAAATAATACAAGTGAATACATAATTAAATATAAGCTTTATGGTGAGGAGAATGGGAGATGAACATAAAATTTTAAGTAGATATCATAGGATAGTATGTTATCTGCCAAGGCATTTTATGTACTTCAGTAATTTTACAAAGAAAACATTTTTTGTTATTATTACCACAGTCTAAATATATCTGTGCTACAACATTTAACAATTTTAAAAGGAGAGAGACAAAGAGCCAGAGCAAGAGTGAGTAAGAGAGAGAGAGAAAAAAAAATGTGTCTCTTATTCTCAAATTGCCTAATTAATTTTAGTGAAAAAGAATATGTACCTTTTTGATGTGATGTTTTTGTGATTATAAGCATTATACTTTTCTGTGGTAATTATAACATTCCCATTCTTTTGTAGATGAAGCTTCTGTGTACTGAACCATAAATTTTCCATGCTTCTAAATGTAGCCTTTCATTGCATATTTCAGTGATTAGAATAGATGACTTTCCACAAAGAAAAAGCAGTAGATACATACAGTTGACAAGTTCCTTGTTTAACTACACAGCTTTGATAGAATCATGTTTCTAACTTGTTTGCCTCAGTGAAATAAGAATGTGTATATTATGGAAACGGGATGGCAAATTAGTTTTAAATGGCATCCTCTTTCAAAGATCTCAGACTTTTAATGAAATATTGTAAAATAAGTTGACAGTCATTGTCCAAGATTGGTTTTCCTTGGGATTTTGCTAAAATAAATTTTAGTGTTTCTCCCTCTTTAAAAGAACTTGTGATCATGAATGCCACTAGCTCTCAGATATCTGACCTTTTATTTTTGTTTAGGAATATATCATGTGAATGTATTAATCTAAACAGAGAGAGTATCTTTTCTAATGCCTCTATTTCAGCAAAAAGCACAAGTATCAGATAAAGGGGGCAACTCTTAAAATAAACTTTCTAAAGACATCTAGAAAGACAAGAAACATGGCCCAAATCACTTACACAGAAGATATGTAATTGCATACTACTTGATTGCTAAAAACAATCACTTTTTACTTTAAGCCACTTTATGGTGTCTATTGTATGCAAGTCTGTACTCTTTGCCAAAATGAACATACAATGAAGAGGTGACTTTGTTTATTGATATGATGCTTTAAAATAAACTCAGTACTTTTAGAAATATAATTTATGTGTTCCTGGAGTTTCTAAATAATATAATAGTAATTTTAGATAAGTTAGTACCTTTTTTTTAGTGAGTTGGGAAAGAGAAAAGAAAAAAATAACAGAAAATCTTTAGAATGCAATTTATGTTTTATTTCTTTAAGTTTTCTTTTTAGGGTTTTGAATTTTGCAGTTCACACTGGAGTCAAATGAACTATTCTGTTGTGTGTGTGTGTGTGTGTGCGTGTGCATTTTTTGTTTTGTTTTGTTTTGTTTTTTGTTGTTGTTTTTGTTTTTACAAAAAATGTGCTGTAGAGAACTCTAGAGAAAACAAAGTGCTTTGTAATAGATTCTGGAAAATGCTAAAAAAATTTAGGCAATATTTTCTCTTGATCTTTATTAAATGCTGCAGGTGATACTTGCATTATTTTATATGGCCATGTTTACTTTTGTTTTAATATCAAATAATTAATGTCACAAATAGTCAATCTTAAAAAGTATATGCATTTTTGAGAAGTTTATATCTATTAGACAATGCCTTAAACTTAGCATATATGTATATTTAAAGAAAGTGGTTGAATTGAGTCTTCCTAAGTTGATACCTTTCATTTTGTCAACTGAAAATTATGTTTGATATATACTAGAAAAACAAGTAAATCGCTGAGTATTAAGATGCGTTTTATAATGAACTTTCACAATATTTGCCTAGAAAATATAATCCTTGCTATTGGTTATATTACATTTGCATGTTTCTCTTTGTAAATCAGACTTACTAATTTGTTATTTCCCAGTTTAGAGCTGATTTGCTCTATTTTTTTGTGTGTGTGTGTGTGTTTCTTTTTTTTTTATTATAAAGATGTGGGGTACAATTCAGGGTTAGGTATACAAACGTTGATTATGCAGGTACCCTTGTTGATGAGGTATGCCCCTCCCCTAGCAGTTTTGCTCTTAAGAGTATTTGAACAATTGGCAGTAGTGGGAATCTGCTGGGGAGGGAGGGCACACCTCATCAACAAGGGTACCTGCATAATGAATGTTTATATACCTAACACTGAATTGTACCCCATATCTTTAAAATAAAAAAATTAAAAGTAAAAAAAAAAAAAAGAATATTTGAACTTTAGAGAAATTTTCTTTTTCACTCAACAATGCACATTGGTTGTTGATTTTATTGTTAAATGCCAACAATTATTTGGGAATCTGAGTGTAGGAATTAAGAGAATTTTGAAACAGTGATTGTTAATTACTTGCTTTGGAAAGTTTAGATATGGAGAATTTTGGTAAGTTCATTTTTTTTCTTTTTTGAGTTGGAGTCTCACTCTGTCTCCCAGGCTGGAGTGCAGTGACATGTCATGGCCACCGCAGCCTCGACTTGCTGGACACAGGCCATCTTTCTACCTCAGCCTTTCAAGTAGCTCAAACTAAAGGCATGCACCATCATGCCCAGCTGAGGTCAGGTTTTATCACATATATTCCATTCTGCCAGCAAAGAAAAAGGGAAGAAGATTCACATGGATTTTATTACCCAGTTTACACAGTGGTGGGTGTTGAAAATATAGAAAAGTTGATATTGATGTCATTTTTTTCTGTGTAAAATAGATATTTTCTTTCTTTTGAAGAATTCCAATAAAATTGATTAGAAAATATTTACATTTGGTTAACTTGAAGCTTCTGGTCTTCTGCCCCCCAACCCACCAATACCATCCCTGTGTATTATTTATTATCCCCTTCCTTTATCAAAAATATTTTTGAATTGCTATGTAAAGAATAACCATACTGTTGCTATAATTATTATTTTAACATGATTGCCTTTTTAGCATCTTTATTGAGATGTAATTCACATACCATAATCTTTACTCACTTAATGTATACAGTTCAATGTTTTTTTAGTATAGTCACAGAATTTTACAATCATCACCACAATTCACGTTTGGAACGTTTTATTGCTCAAAAAATAAACTGTGTACCCACTAGTAATCACTCTCTATCTCTCATTCCCTCAGCCTTATGCAGCTACCAATTTACTTTCTGTCTCTGAGGATATACTCATTCTTGACATTGCATATAACTAGAATCACACAATATGTGGTCTTTTGTGACTGATGTCTTCCAGTTAACCAAGTTTTGGTGTTTCAAGCATGTTCTAGCATGCATCAGTACTTCATATATTTTATTTTCAAGTAATATTTCATTGTATGGATGGATCTAATCACCTTTTTTGTTTTAAATTCTATCTTATGTGATATTAGTACGGTCACTCTTCTCATAATTGTTGCTTTTTATTTTTTTACTTTCAACTGATTATTATCTTTGAATCTAAAGTGTGTCTATCATTGGAAGTATGAAGTAGGATTTTTAGAAATTCATTTTGATATGATCTGCCTTTAAATTAGATTGTCTAATCTGTTGGCATTTTATTTTGGATATAGTTGGGTCAACATCTGTTATTTTGTCATTATATTATATTTATTATGTTATATTATAGATGTGAAATACAAGTCAGGATTAACTACAGAAGTGGGCTGCATGCTGGTGAAGTTTGGGCCTCCAACTGGTCCTCATTTCCCATGGTTTAGGACCAGGTACCCTTTGTGATGTAATGTGCCCCTCCCCTTCCTCCCCTCTCTGGCAGTGTCAAGTGACTGTTGATCCTCCCTTGTGCTACTGTGATTAATGTTCAGGTCCCACTTATGAGTGAGAACTTGTGGTATTCAGTTCTTTGATTCTGTGAGAGTTCATTAAGTATGATGGTCTCCAACTCTGTCCAATTTGCCATGAAGTCCATAATTTTGTTCTGTATGGCTGTGTAATACTCCACTGTGTATATGCACGTTTTCTTTATTCAGTCCACTTTAAATGGGCCACAGGGTTGTTTCCATGTTTTTGCAGTTGTGAATAGTGTGGCTATAAACATGCATGTGCAGGTTGTGTGTGTGTGTGTGTGTGTGTGTGTGTGTGTGTTTGTTTTTTGGTAGAATGATTTATGTTCCTCTGGTTATATTTCCAGGAGAGGGATTGATGGATTATATGGAAGGTCAATTTTTAGGTCTTCTAGGAATCACCACATTGCTTTCCATAGAAGTTTAACTAACTTGCATGTCCATCACCTTACATGTCAGCAGTGTAGAAGCATTTTCTTTTCTCTGCACCTATACCAGCATCTATTGTTTTTTGGTTTATTAATGATGGCCATCCTTTCTGGAGTTAGGTTGTATTTCACCGTAGTTTTGATTTTCATTTATCTGATGACTAGTGAGGCTGAGCATTTTTTCATGTATTTGATGGCTGCTAGTATATCTTCATTTGAAAAGTGTATGTTCATGCCCTTTACCCACATTTTAATATGGATTTTTTTTTTTCTTTCAGCTTGTTTGAGTTCTTTGTAGATCCTGGATGTTAGGCCTTTGTCAGACACATAATTAGCAAATAGTTTTTTTATTCCAATTCTCTGGGGTGCCTCCCTACTCTCTTGATGGTTTCGTTTGCAGTGCAAAAACTTTTCAGTTTGATGAGGTCCCACTTGTCTATCTTGGCTTTTATAGCATTCGCTTTTGGAAATTTGGTCAAGAATTGGTTGTGTACTCTGATGTACATAAGAGTATTTCCTACCTTTTCTTCTAGAGTTCTTATACTTTGAGGTTTTAAGTTTAGGTCTTTGATCCATTTAGAGTTGACTTTTGTATATGGTGATAGGTAGGGGTCCAGTTTCATTCTTCTGCATGTGGTCAGCCAGTTTTACCAGCACTGTTTGCTAAATATGGTCTCTTTCCCCAGTGGTTGTTATTGATGACTTTGTCAAAGATGAGTTGGTTGAAAGATTGAGTTTTTGCTTCTGTAATCTCTGTCCTGTTTCATTGGTCTATGTGCCTATTCTTGTAAAAATACCAAGCTGTTTTGGTTACTGTATAATTGTAGTAAAGTTTAAAGTCTGGAAGTGTGATACTTCTCACTTTGTTCCTTTTGCTGAGGATTGTTTTTGCTATTTGTGCTGTTTTCCGTTTCCATATGAATTTTTGTATTGTCATTTCCAGGTCTGAGAAAAACGATACTGGTAATTTAATGGGTGGGTAATGCATTAAATGTTGAATACCTGGGTTAGAATGGACATCTTGGCAACATTGATTCTGCCAATCCATGAGCATGGGATGTTTTTCCACTTATTTGTGACATCCTTGATTTATTTGAGCAGTGTTTTGTAGTTCTTATTGTAAAGATCTTTCATTTCTCTGATTAAGTAGATGCCATGGTATTTCATTTTTTTGTGACTATTGTGAATGGGGTTAAGATTTTTATTTGGCTCTCTGATTGTTGCTGGTGTATAGGAATACAACTGTCTTGTACATATTGATTTTGTACCCTGAGACTTTACCAAAGCTGATTATCAGTTCAGGGAGGCTTTTGGCAGAATCCCTAGCATTTTCAGGATATAGGATCATGTCTTGACAAAGAGGGATAGCTTCATTTCCTCTTTTTCTATTCAGATACCCTTGATTTCCTTCTCTTGTCTGATTGCTCTGGCTAATACTTCCAATACTATGTTGAACTGGAGGGTGACAATGGGCATCATTGTCTTGCTCCCATTCTCAGGGCAATGCTCCAATTCCTGCCCATTGAGCAAAATGTTGGCTGTGGGTTTATCATAGATGGTTCTTACTGTTTGGGGGAAAGTCTATTCTATGCCTAGGTGCTCAAGGGTTTTTATCAAGAGGGTATGATGGATTTTGTCAAATGCTTTTTATGCTTTTAATGACATAATTATGTAGTTCTTGGCTTTACATCTATTGATGTTATTAAATACATTTATAGTATTGCGAATGTTGAACCAGCCTTGCATCCCAGAATTGAAGTCCACTTGGTCATGGTGGATGATCCTTGAGATATGTTGTTGGATCCGATTTGCTAAAATCTCATTTAGAATTTTTCAATCTATGTTCATCAAGAAGATTGGCCTTTTAACTTTTGCATTTATATTTATGTGTTTTCATTCTTGTGGGTGCTCTGTATGCTCTGCTAGCTCTGTGTTTGCCTGTACTTATGTAATGTGCATGGCCTTTTTTTTTTCTGTGCTCAGTACCTTAAGTGTCTCCTGAAGGGCTGTTCTGGAGGTGGCATATTCTTTTAGAGATTTGATGTCTGGGAAGAATTTTGAATCTCTGTTACTGATGAATCTTAGCTTGGTTGGGTAGGAAATTCTCAGTTGAAATTGCTTATCTTCCAGAACATTAAAAACTGGATTCCAGTTCCTTTTGGCTTACATTCTTTCTGCAGATAATTCTGAAGCTATTCTGATGGGTTTTTCCTGGTAAGTAGTCTGGCCTTTCTCTCTTGCTGCCTTTAATTTTTTTTCTTTCATGCTTATTTTTGGAGGTGGATTACTGTGTGTTTTGCTGATGTTCTTCTCATGTAATATCTTGTAGAGGTTCTGTGAATCTCTTGCACTGGATGGCCATCTCTCTAGCAAGATAGGGGAATTTCTTTTGAATGGCCTCATGGAACATTTGTCCCATGGTCTCATTTTCCCTTTCTGTTTCAGTGATACCAGTTAGGTATACATTTGATTTTTTGACCAAGTTACACAGCTTTCGAAGGTTTTATGCCTTCTTTCTGGGGTTTTTTGTTTTTGTTTTTTACTTTTGAAAGAGTTTGTTAATTCCATGTATTGGTCTTCAAGGTGTGAGATTTTTTTTCTCTGCTTGGTTAAACCTGCTCCTAATATTTGTTATTGATTTTGAAGATGGAGCTCTTTATTTCCATTAGTTCAGAATAGGCTTTTTTGAAGCTAGTCATCTCTGCTTTTACTTCCTGTATGATTTGTTTGAGTTTTGCTTCATGTTTCTTTTGGATCCTGTTCATTTGTGCCATCCATTCTCTGATTTCTGTGGCTGTTTCTGGGATAGGTCATTCTGGGGAGTATCCATTGTATGTGCTCTGGTGGCTTCTTTTTCGTGTGCTGTCTCTTTAAAACTCGGAGAATTGCTTGCTCTTCCCTTCCTCGTTCTCAGATCTATCTTTATTCAGTGAGATAAGTACAGCTCCATTCTGTGGCAGGTTCTAGTTACTGCAGATTTTCTCTCAGTTTCTAAACTAGTTGGACTGTTTCTCCATCCCTCACTAGGTGTGTTGATAGCTGGTGTGTGTGTGTGTGTGTGTGTGTGTGTGTGTGTGTGTGTGTGTGTGTGTCAGAATTGCTCACCTCCCTCCCTCACCCAGTTTGTACTCAGCTCCTATACACGCCTAGCTCATAGTGGGGGAATGGGGCACCTGAATTTCTGTGCCTGCTCTTTTGGTCTCTTTGTGTTCAAGGAGACCACCACTGGGTGTGGGGAGTTTCACCCTTCCAAATGTGTTTAGGATGCCTCCTTCTATCAGTAGCTGAATCTCCACTGTCTGCCCTGCAAGAGAAGCACTGGTCTGTTGTTCCACCAGGTGTGAGCAGTGAGGGTGTCAGTCAGATTCATTCTGTAGGTGGGCCTTCTCTGTGCAGGAACTGCTCCTTGTTCCATCTGGGCCCTGGCACCCACTACTGTATCCTGACCAGGTTTCCTCCTGTGTGAAACTGTTATTTCATGCACTGTTTTGAGAGGGTGATCTGATTCAAAGTGTCTTATAATCATTCACCACTCTCCGTTTCTGAACAGATCTTTGTTTTCTGTGCATGCCTGGTCCAGATCGGGGTGGGGTGCCTGGAATTCCATACTTGCCATGACTTTCTGGAGTCTGTGCACTCAGAGAGACCTTTGCTGGGTTCATGATATTTACTCATCTAAAAGTGCTCCGAGTAACCTTCTCTAACAACAGCAGAACCCCTACTCTCTCTAGGTGAGAGTGGCACTGGTCTCCTGCTCCACAGAGGCCATCTTGGCTCCTCTCCTTTCCTCCAACATGTTATTTTGCTTTTTGTTTTGTGTTTCATGTCTTTTTGGTTTTTTTCCTGCCTTCTTTATTGTCTTTTAAAAAAATACATTGGATATTTTCCAGTGTAACCATTTAATTCTTTTAACAATTTAAACATTTTAAAAGTTAGTTTCTTAATGTTTTTTGTCTAGGGCTTACAATATACATTTTAATTTCTCAAAATTACCTTTAGATTTACATTAAGTTGATTCCAGTGTGATATAGAAACTTTACTCCCATAAGTTCCAATAATTTTTTCTCCTCTTGTTTTATTATCATTGTACAAGTTAATCTATGTATGTTACAAATCCAACAGTACATTGTGTTAATTATAACTTTATAGAATCTTAGGTATTTTAAAGTGTCTATGAGAAGAGAGAAGGGCACAAATGCAGAGTTTGTAAAATGTGTATATTAATCTTATTTACTGTTTTAGTTCTCTTCTTTCTGAGGAACATAGTTCCTATCTGTTGCCATTTCCTCACTAAAGTACGGCTGTATTCCCTTAGGACAGCTTTCAGAAACTTTAAATTGCTTTTTAAAATAATTTTATTTAGTTGAACTGTTGTCTTGTTGGGGTAAACTCTGCCCATGCTCCTCACTCTCTCATTACAAAAGTTTGGCATGACTCCCTTTCATAATAGAATATACCTGATTATCACAGAAACAAAGAACTGAGTATCACATGTTCTCACTCATAAGTAGACCTCGAACAACTTTCATAGCATAAGAAAGGAATTGGCAGTAGTGTGGAATTGGCAGGGAAGTGTGGGGGCAGGATTGGCAGCAGTGGGAAACTGCCAGAGGAAGGGGTGGCACACCTCATCAACAAGGGTACCTGTATAATGAACATTTGTATACTTAACCCTGAATTGTACTCCACATATTTAAAATAAAAAAAAAATTCAAATAAAAATTTTGACCTATCCTGAACTCAAATGCTAGTTTTCATATTAGCAGCTAACTGGGTGCATCATAGCAGCACTATTCATAGTAACTCCAAACTGGAAACTACCCAAATGCTCATCAACAGAAGAACAGATACATTCTAGCTTATTCACCCAAAGGAATACTATGTACCTGTAAAGACAAATGATCTATAACGTCTAGCTTCAATTATGGATGAATATCACATACAGAGTGTTGAACCAAGAGAACAGGACACAAGTGAAAATCTTCCATGTGACTATTGATAGACACAGAAAGCAAAGGCAAAATGAATCTCTTTTGTTAGAAGCAAGGTTGTACTTATCCCTGCAGACTAGTAGTGACCAAAAGAAAGCACAAGTGGTGCTTCCTAGGTGCAGATAATATTTTGTTTCTGGATTTTCTGGTTAGAATGGTATTTTCAGTCTGTGAAAATTCAATAAGCTGTTCACTTCAGCATCCTTTTAGTATCTATATTTCAATTACAAATACAAAAACATTCATTGGATGGATGTTTAAATAGTAACTTTCACAAAGAGACTAAGAAAATTGTAACCTGTATGCATTTGGGACCCCAGATGAATGAGTTTGGTACAAATATAGCCTGTCCAAGAAATAGAGGTGAACAGTCTACAGTAATCAAAATGCAGTCCTGGTCTTACCCGTCTGCTCACCTTTTCCCTGTCTTGCTGCTCTGCTCTGGAGTGTCCTGTTCACTGAAGCCCAGTTTCCTCTTTCTTCTCCAGCCCATCCTTGAGTTCCAAGCCCCATGGTCCTTGGGGTGGGTCTCCTGCCTCTCTCCTGCTTTTCCAGGCCTGTCTGTTTCAACTCACTCTCCTTCTTCTAATTTGGTAGTATTAATACTACTATGTGCTGCTTCTTTATTTTAAAAAAAGATATACTAAGCCATTATAATCCTTTGGAGGAGAACATTCTGAAGGTCTAAGGAAAAAAGTTGTGATGCAAAGAGCTCTTTTAAAGGTAACTATGAGAACCTTAGAAAATGCAGGAGACACCCGTATGGAAATTGAAACTGGGAACCCATTCCTGTTCAAAACCCCAAATGCCCATGCCTTAAGAGACAAGAAAGACAAATGGGACCAAATCAAACTGACAAACTTCTGAGAGAGCAGGGAGACAGCCCACAGACTGGGAAAAAATATTTGCCAACTGTATATCTGACAAAGGCCTACAATCTAGGATCTACAAGGAATTCAAACATGCCAAAAAGAAAAAAAACAAACAGCCCCATTACAAAGTGGGCAAAAGAATTCTGCTGGAAAGCCATCAGTCCAGGGCTTTTTTTTTTGTAGGTAGTTTTTTTATGACAGAGTCAATTTCCAGGGTTGTTACTGGTCTATTTAGTGTCTCAATGTCTTGTTTTTCAATGTGGGGAGGTTGTGTGTTGTCAGAAAGTCCTCTATCTCATTGAGGTTATCAAGTTTGTTTCCATATAGGTGTACATAGTAATCTCTGATAATCTTTTATGATTCTTTGGGGTCAGTTGTGATTTGATATTTTGTATTTCTGAGTGTGTTTATGTGTGCTTTTTCTCTCTTTTTCTTGGTCATTCTTGCTAGGAGTCCATCAATCTTGTTAATTCTTTAAAAGAACTAACTTTTTGTTTTGTTGATGTTTTCTATGATATTTTTGTCTTCTATGTCCTGCACTTGGGCTCTTATTTTGGTGATCTGGATTCTTCTGCTAAAGTTAGGGTTTTGGTTGTCTTCTCTTTCTAGCTCTCTCAGGTGATTTTTTTAGGCTCTCAACATGTAATCTTTTCATTTTTTTGACGTGTGCTCATAGAGATATAAATTCTCCTGAAAACTGCTTTTATGGCATTCCAGAGGTTTTGGAAAGATGTTTCTTCATTTGTTTCCAGGAGCCTTTTAATTTCTGCTTTGATTTCAGTGTTAACCTATTAGTTTTTCAGCATGATGTTGTTTAGTGTCCATGACTTTGTGGGCTTTGTGGAGATTTTGTTAGTGTTGATATTTGTTTTTATTCCACTGTGGTCTGAAAAAGTACATGGCAATATTTCAACCTTATGGAATTTTTTTATGCTTGATTTATGGCCAAGGATGTGACCGATCTTGGAGTACATTACATGTGGTGATGAGTAGAATGTATATTCTGTGATTGCTGGGTGGAATAATCTGCAGGTATCTATTAAGTCCATTTGGTCCAGTGGGAGACAGTCCACAAAATGGGAAAATATATTTGCCAACTGTATATCTGACTAAGACCTAACATCTGGGATCTACAATGAACTCAAATGCGCCAAAAGGAAAAGAACAAACAGCTTCATTAAAAAGTGGTCAAAAGACATGCATAGGCACTTCTTAAAAGAAGATATATGGACAGCCAATAGACACATGAAAAATTGCTCATCCTGACTAACCATCAGAAAAATGCAAATCAAAACCACATTGAGATACCACCTAACCCCAGTAAAAATCGCCACCATTAATAATACAAACAACAACACATGCTGGCAAAGATGTGGAGAAAAAGGAATGGCTTCTACACTGCTGGTGGGAATGCAAACTTGTGAAACCTCTTTGAAAGACAGTGTGGCAATTTCTGAAAGAACTAAAATTGACCTTCCATATGGAAGGTCAATCCCCCTATTGGGAATATACCCAGAGGAACTCAAATTCTACAAAATAGATGCCTGCACA
Organism: Cephalopachus bancanus; assembly: GCA_027257055.1. Classification (NCBI taxonomy): domain Eukaryota; kingdom Metazoa; phylum Chordata; class Mammalia; order Primates; family Tarsiidae; genus Cephalopachus; species Cephalopachus bancanus. Next base: position 78,648 of record JAPVLO010001077.1, read on the forward strand.
CGCATGTTTGTTGCAGCTCTAGTCACAATAGCAAAAACATGGAACCAACCATGCTACCCATCGAAGCTGGACTGGATAAAAAAAATGTGGTACATATACACAATGGAATATTATGCAACCATAAAGAAGGACAAACATATGGACTTCACGACAACTTGGATGTATTTAGAATCTATCCTACTCAGTGTTCTATCACAGTAACAAAGAACAGTACCTATGTTCTCACTCATAAGTGGACCTTGAACAATTATCATAATACTATAAGAAAGGGATTGGCAGTAGTAGGAAACCACTGGGTGGGGAGGGGGTGGGATTGGTAGTTGAGGGACACTCCCTGGGGAGGGAGGGACACACCTCATCAACAAGGATACCTGTGTAATGAACATTTGTATACCTAACCCTGAATTGTACCCACATTTTAAAAATAAAAAACTAAAAATTTAAAAATAAGTCGACAAAAATATGAATAGACATTTCTTAAAAGAAGATATACCAGCAGCCAACAAATACATGAAAAAATGCTCAGCCTTATTAGTCATCAAAGAAATGCAAATTAAACCGCACTGAGATACCACCTAACTCCAGTTTGGATGACTGTCATCAATAACTCAAAAAGCAACAAATGCTGGAAAGGATACAGGGAAAAGGGAACACTGCTACACTGTTGGTGGGAGTGTACAACCTCTGTGGAAAATAGTGTGGCAATTCGTAAAAGATCTAAAAATCAACCTTCCATGTGACCCTACTATCTCCCTATTGGTTGTATACCAGGGGGATCTCAAATCACTCTGAAAGAGATCCCTGCCCACACATGTTTATTGCAGCATTATTTACAATAGCAAAAACATGGATCCAACTGTGCTGTCCATTGAACAAGGACTAGATAAAAAAAGTGGTACATATACACAATGGAACATGACACAGCCATAAAGAAAGACAAAATTATGAACTTCACAGTGACTTGGATGGACTTAGAGTCTATAATACTGAGTGATCGATCACAGAAACAACCGAGTATCACATGTTCTCACTCATAAGCGGACCTTGAACAACGAACTATTGTAATACTGGAAGAAAGGGGTTGGCAGTAGTGGGAAACTGCCAGGGGAGGGGAATCATACGTCATCAACAAGGGTACCTGCATAATGAGAATCTGTATACTTAACTCTGAATTTTATCCCATATATTTGAAATAAAAAATTTAAATATATATATACATATATATATAATCTGATTTCCTCCACAAATTCTAAAATTTTAACATGAAAATCATTTAAGTTTTTTTAAACCTATTGAAAGGACATGATATGAATTCAATATACCCAGTGAGCAGCCATTTTAACATTGCCTAAATCTCATGCTTTTCTAGCAGTTTACTTACTATCCTCTAATCACTAGCCAAGGACAGAACTGGTTTTTCAGAGGTAACTATTGATAATTGTTTTTACAATCCCCCTCCCCAGCTTGTTTTGTGCTACTTAGCTTTTTTATTTCAAGTATTTGCCTCCACCCATAAGACCCAAGTTAAGCTAAACCACCCATCTGCCTGCTGTCCATCTCCTGATCTCTGTACCTGCACTCGCTCACCTGCCCCTTCATGGTGACGTGGAGCAGACCATCACCCAACCACCTTAATGGCCTGCCCCAATCAAAGGGTAATGTTTAAAAGCATCCAAGCTTGAGCAGCCATTTGACATTGCTTTGCTAAACTCTGATGTGGCCATATACTCTTTGAGCTATGGCCACCACGTTTCCTAGCTTTGGTCCCCTTCCCTACCTTGCGGAGGTGAATCTCCTCTCTCTCTCATTTACTTTCTAAATAAAATATATTTTCCAGTCTAACTTCTGTGCAGTTTTTTGCATCTTTCACATGGCACCAGATCGCACACACCAGACACCCACACCCCCAGCGGGTCTGACCTAACATTCTGGAGGCCCTACTGGGAATGTGACCTGACATCTGTAATTATTAATTGCCATTACTGCTTGAGTAATGTAAGAGAAGCAACAGAGAGACAGCAATGGACACTTGTTTATTGCACATTTATTTTCATTTCTGCACTTTTGAGTAAGACATAATGGCTTCAAAACTTACATAGAACACCTTTGGTTTCTCCAATTTTTATCTTCACCCAAGTTCCAATTGTTAGATTGTCGCTGGGCATGAAGACTGAATCAACTCTGGGCACACTACTAGGGGAAAATTTCTCATGAATGACTTGGGGTTTTCACGGTAGTGAGTAGGTTCTGTCTCTGGAAAGACTGGATTTGTTTTCACAGGAATAAATTAGTTCAGTTTTCATAGAAATGGATTCGTTCCCTCAATAATGAGTTGTTATGAAGCCAGAATGCCCCATGAGGTTTTTTGTGTTTTTTAATTGCACTCTTCACTTTATTGTGCTGGTCTGGACCTGGACCCCACAATATTTCCAAGGTTTTCCTGTACATAATATAACAATTGAAGAAAGGATAAATTGCCAAAAGAAAAGCTTCCAATGGCTGTCTTTTCCACAAAAGCGGTTATCTTCAAAAGAGTGCAAATATGATAATTTTTTAAAAACCCTGAACAGGATAGATAAAATCTTATCTATAGTTACAAAGGACCACAGTCAGCTTGGACTGGCTGACACAATCTTTTTTTTTTTTTCACCTCCTCCTCAATTTTTTGGAGTAATTTTAGTTGAATTGGTACCAGCTCGCTCTTGTACATCTGATAGAATTTGGCTGTGAATCCTTGTGATTCAGGATGGTTTTTGGTTTGTAGTTTTTTGTTTGTTTGTTTGTTTGTTTTACCCATTTAATTCTATGACTCATTATTGGTCCATTCAAAGTTTCCATTTATTACTGTTTCAACTTTAGGAGACGTGTCTCAGGAATTTATCCATATCCTCTAAATGTCTAATTTGCACACACTTAGGTGCTTATAGAAATCTCAGAATCTTTTGTATTTCTATGGGATCAGTTGTAATAAGACCTTTTTATTTCTGATTGTACTTTTTTGTGTTTTCTCTCTATTATTTTTTATTAATTTGGGCAGTGGTCTGTCAATCTCATTTATCCTTTTAAAGAACTAGGTGACTGGGCTTGGTGGCTTATTCTTATATTCTCAGCACTTTGGGATGCTGAGAAGAGAGGATTGTCTAAGCCAATGAGTTCAAGATCACCCGGGCAACTTGGAGAGACCTTGTCTCTACAATAAACCAAAAATTAGCTGGGTAAGGTAGTGTGCACTTGTAATCCAAGCTACTTGGAAGACTGAGGTGGAAGGATCGCCTGAGCTCACCAGGCTATTGCATTCTGGCCTAGGCAACAGAGACCCCAACTCAAAAAAACAAAAAAATAAACTTGATTTTTGGCTCATTGATTCTTTGTATTTTTGTTTGCCAATTTCATTTAATTATGTTTTGACTTGGCTATTACTTTTTTTGTTAGCTTTGGATTTAGTTTGTTCTTGTTTTTCCTCTAAGCACTGATTTTGTAGAATACCAGAGGTTTTGGTGTTTTGTTTTCATTTTCATTTAATTCAAAGATTTTTTAAATTTTCTGTCTTGATCTCACTGTTTACCCAAAAGTCATTCAGGAACAAGTTGTTTAATTTCTATATATTATTGTGGTTTTGAGTGTTCCTCATGGTGTTGATACAGATTTTTATCCTGCTGTGGTCAGAAAAGATGTTTGATATAATTCCATTATTTGTGAATTTATTAAGACTTGCTTTATGACTGAGCATGTGGTTGATCTTAGAATGTGTTCCATGTGCAGATGAGAAGAATAAATATTCTGTGCTTCTTAAGTGACATATTCTATTGATACTCATTATGTCCAATTGATCGTGTCAAATTTAAGTCCAGAATTTCGGTGTTTTCTGCTGCAATGATTTGCGTAAAGCTGTTAATGAAGTGTTGAAGTCTTCTACTCCTATTGTGTGGCTATTTAAATCCTCTCTTAGGTAATTGTTTCATATATCTGGGTGATACAATGTTGGGTGCGTATATTTTGAGGATAGTTAAGATTTCTTGTTGGATTGAATCCTTTATCATTATGCAATGCCCTTTCTTTTTCTTTTTTTTTTACTCTTATTGGCTTGAAGTCTGTTTTATCTAATGCAAGACAATTGATCCCTGATTTTTTCTGTGGTTCTTCTTTTTCCATCCTTCTATTTTGAGCATGGGCTTGTCATTAAAAGTGGAATGGGCCTGCTGAAGGTCATAGAAGAATGGGTGGTGTTGTTTTATAAATTTGCTGCTCTGTGTCTTTTAAGTGGAGCATTTAGGTTGTTGACATTTAAGATTATAATTGATATGTGAGAGTTTGTTCCTATCTTAGTCTTTCTAGGTAGAATCTTTCTACTTTGCTTTGTAGTAATTTATAAGGTCTGTGAGCTATATATTTACATGTGGTTTTGTGTTAAGTAGTGTTATTCTTTCATTTCTATGTTCAGAACCCCCTTAAGCATTTTCTAAAGGGTGAATCTGGTGGTAATGACTTCTCTTGGTAATGGCTTATCCGAGAAAGACTTTATTTCTTCTTCATTAGCTTACTTTGGTGGGGTAAGAATTTCTTGGCTGGCAATCCTTTTCTTTAAGGATGTTAAAAATGGGTATTCAATCTCTTATGGGTTATAAGATTTCTGGTGAGATGTCTGCTCTTAGTATGAAGAGTCTCCATTGGTGGGTAGTCTGACCTTGCTCTCTATCTAGCTGCCTTTAAGATGTTTTCTTAGCCGGACTCGGTGGTTCAGCCTGTAATCCCATGCTTTGGGAGGCTGAGGTGAGTGGATTGCCTGAGCCCGCGGGTTTGAGACCCGCCTGGGTAACTTGGCAAGACTTCATCTCTACAATAAATCAAAAAAACAGCTGGGCATGGTAGCGCATGCCTGTAATTCCAGTTACTTGGAAGGCTGAGGTGAAAGGATCACTGGAGCCCAGCAGGTCGAGGCAGCAGTGGCCAGGAGCAGCCACTGCACTCCAGTCTGGGCAACAGAGTGAGACTCCAGCTCAAAAAAAAAAAAAAAAGATGTTTTCTTTTCTGTTGACCTTGGATAGTCTGACAACTATGTGCCTTGGGGATGGTGGTCTTATATACTATCTCACAGGAGTTCTCTGAATTTCTTGTATCTGCATGTCAGCAAGATTGGGAAAGTTTCATGGATTATATCCTCAAATACTTTTTGAAGGTTATTTTCATTATTTTTTCTCTCAGGGATCCCAATCAGTCGTAGCTTCGATATCTTTAGAAAAATTATATATTTATTGAAGATTTTGTTCATTTTTCTTTATTCTTTTTTCTGACTGGTTAAATTCTAGTGATTTGTTTTTAAGCTCTGACATTTTTTTCTTATACTTGGTCTAGTTTGGTGTTAAGGCCTTCCACTGTATTTTTTAATTCTTGCAGTGAATTCAGGGCAGTTTCCCTGTGGGTGGTCAAGTGGTACAGCGCCTGCTCTCTCAGCTTGGACCTGTGATTCTTTCTCATTCATTATGACCAGTTCTTTCAGTACTTGGATGGCCTTAGGGGCGTCTCTTCTTTGGATTTTTACTTTCTCTTGAATTCTATTGAGTTTTTTGCCTTTTCTATTCTAAATCCTATAACTGACATTTTGGACATGTTATTCTGATTAGGATTCATTGCTGGAGAGATGGAATGATTCTTTAGAGGTGACAGAACACTCTGACTTGTTATGTTGTTGGAGTTCTTGCACTGGTTTCTTCTCATATGCAGGAGCTAATGCTTTTTAAAAAAAATGTTTCTATTATTTGGATGGAGATTTTTGTTATGTATAGCTGATTGCCTTTGTTTCTGGATACTTTCAGAGGGCTACAGCTCTGCAAATGTTTCTTGGTTGCAGATAAGTGTGTGGTGACTTTCTAAGCTAATTGGCTGTAGTGGCGAATTTTTGTTTGGTATGGTAATTTAGGCTTCCATCTAGTAGATGGCGCTTAAAATAAGAACCCATTGGTGGTGTCATTACTCTGTTCACTGACCCTCAGCATAGGCCAGAGCACCAGAAAGAGCACAAAATTTGCCCTCTGCACGTAGTTTCCTTAGGAGCAGCAGGAGGTTGCTGGAGAAGTGCATGTACTGATTTCTTTCTGTGAAGCTTTTTACACTCTGGAGAAAGAGCTACATGTTTGCAGTTGCGAGGAAAACGGGATGTGGAAGATAGCCTCTTCTCTGAGTTCATTTTTGGGCTTGCGGCTGCCTTTCTTCACAGCTGGGTCTGTGCCCACATTCCCTTTGTCCAAAAGGGGACTTTGGTGGACTGCGTTATTCCTCCATTGGAGTGGCCCATGCTGAGGACCAGGTCTCCAGGAAACCCACTATAGTACTTCCTGGGGGTCTGTCAGACCCCTGTGCTTGCCAAAGGCAGTGCAGTTTGTAGAATTCTGCTGGTGGCCTATTGGTGTAGTGGTTCATGGGCAGACAGGGCAAGTGTCCACATGGGTGGGCAAGTGGTATGGGGCCCACTCTTGGCTTGTGCTTGGGGTGAAGGAGTGGCACAGCTGTTCAGATGGTAACTTGGTTCTCCAATCCCAGGAAGATCTCCAGTTGCCACTGACAGTGAAGTCCTGGAGCCCAGAGACAGAAGAGTTAACTGTTTAAGAGTCAGCAGAATGTTGGCGAGGTGGAGGGGGAATGGGAAGTGTTATCACTTACTCTTTCTAGGGGCTTATGAACACATCAAGAGTTAATCTCAAGCAAACTCTTGCCATTTTCCTTTATTCTATGTGCCCCAACCTCCTCAAATGGGCCTTCCAGTGGTTCTGATTTCATATCCCTCTGTTTTCCACTCAAAACTAGAGCATTCTCCAGCAACTTCAATCTTCCTTCTAAGAAGAACTGGCATGGATGTCCTTAGTCAACCATCTTGAAAAATCATGGATTTTGTCAAATGTTCTTTTATGCATCATTTCAGATTATTATCATTATCATTATTATTATTGCCCCTCTTTCTATTAGTATGTATCAAAACAATTTATTTTCTTATGTTGATTCATTCTTCCATTTTGGGGATAACTCTTATTTGGTCATGTGTATAATCATTTTTAAATGCTATTGGATTCAATCTGCAAGTAATTTGTTGAAGATTTTGCACTGTTATTCATAAGAAACATTGGTCTGTAATTATTTTTGTGATGTCTCTCTGGCTTTAGTATCAGGTAATCCTGCCCTTATCAAATACATTAAAAAAAAAATCCATGCTCTTTTATTTTTTGGAAGAGTTTAAGATGTATTAGAGTAATTTTTTTAACGTTTGGTTGAATTCATTGGTAAAGCCATTTGGTTCTGGACCTTTATTCAAGAGGATTTTAATTACAGATTTAATCTCTTGTTATAATTCTGTTCAGATTTTCTATTTTTTAAAACATTGTTTGCTAGTTTGTGTGTCTCAGAACTTGTCCCTTGAATATAGGTTATCTTATTTGTTGTATTACTATTATTTTTTGATTCAAGGCATACACCTGTGTATTAATTACATGGACATATTGTGTAGTCTAGGATATTGGGTCTCAGGTGGCCCATTTCCCACATCCATTAGCTTTTTCAGTATATTTAATATAGTTTATTTAAAGTCTTTGCCTAGTATATGTAATTTCTGGTTTTCTCGAGGATGGTTTGTTTTTCCCCTTGAATGAGTATACTTTCTTGATTCTTTGTATGCTTATGATTTTATTTTGAAAACTGCACATTTGAATATTACTGTGTGTTAAATGTAAAAATAAGATTCTCCCCTCTTCTCCCGGGTTTGCTATTCTTGAAAGCTACATTTATCTATTTTTGTATTTTTCTATTTTTGCAAATACTATATTTTTTGCATGTGTACTTGCTGAAGTTGCTATTTCATTAGCTTCTGTTCAGCTAGTATTTTCCAAGATTTTCTTAAATGCCAGGAGCTGAAAAACAAACACATACAAAACAAAACATCTCTCCCAGTCTGTGTTGTAACATTATTTTAAGGCTTCATTAAGCATTATGAAACTCTGACTTAACTTTCTTTTTTTGCTTGCCTTGAACCTAGCTATTAGACAGAAGTGAAATCTTAGGGTGTTCTCAGGTTTTTTTGAGCATGCCCGTCTTTGGCATTAAGACACATTTTAAATTTCTCAGCATACAACAGGAATTTTGAATGCCCGGATTACCCAAAGAAACTCTCCCAAGACTTTCTTTCTAGGCTTTACACAGTGTTTGTTTCAATCATAACCAATTGCTACAGGTGGCAGTGAGTTTTTCATTCACCTTACAGTGTTTTGAAGCAATGATAACTGCTTTTCCACCCTGAGTTCTGAGTTAAGTACTTTTTAATATGTGCCATATACTGTATTTTCTAGTGTTTTATTTCTTTCTTTCAAAAGTGCTGGTAGTAAACTACTAGATTAATTCCATGCAGCCACCTGCGTTTTTAAAAACTGCGTTACAGAGCTAATAATGTAAAACGTACTTGGCATTTGGGAGTGACTCTTGCCCTAGTTTGCTAGCTTTCTCACCCATAATGTGATCCTATAAATATCTCTGTGTCCATCCCTTAATGGTGTAAAGAGAAACTTCTTCTTCTTTCAACCTCACCTATTATACCAGAATTTTTATTCCTTTCTGTCTTAATTCTGGGAAATGGCACTTGAAGGATATATTATTTTCTTTGAATTTCATAATAAACTACTGCGAACCAAGTGGTTTAAAATAACATTTTTTTTATTAACAGTTCTGAAGGCCAGACATTTGAAATAAAAGTATCAAAGCTTTATATCTCTTTGGAAAGCTCTGGGGGAGAAAATACTTTGCTTCCACTTTGATTGGTTTTAGGTAGTCCTGGCATGTGGCTGCATCACTCTATCTGCAGCCATGGTCACGGTGCCTCCTTTTCTTCTGTCTAATCTCCCTCTTCCTCACACTTGTAAGAACACTAGTCATTAGATTTAGAGTTTACCTGGATAATCCAGGATGATTGCCTCATCTCAAAATAATTTTTTTAATTTTTAATTTTAAAGATGTGAGGTACAATTCAGGGTTAGTTATACAAATGGTCATTATGAAGGAATGCTTGTTGATAAGGTGTGCTCCCCCCTACCCCCAGCAGTTTCCAACTACTGCCAATTCCTTTCTTATAGTATTATGATAGTTGTTCAAGGTCTGCTTACGAGTGAGAACATGAGATACTTGGTTCTTTGTTTCTGTGAACGATCACTCAGTATTATAGCCTCTAAGTCCATCCAAGTTGCTGTGAAGTTCATAAGTTTGTCTTTCTTATGGCTGTGTAATATTCCATCATGTATATGTACCACTTTTTTTATCCAGTCCTCTTTGGATGGGCAGAACAGTTGGTTCCATTTTTTTACTAATGTAAACAATGCTGCAATAAACGCGTGTGCAGGTGTCTTTTTCATAGAGTGATTTGAGTTCCTCCGGGTATATTCCTATTAGGGAGATTTCAGGGTCACATGGGAAGTCGATTTTTAGATCTTTTAGGAATTGCCATACTGTTTTCCACAGAAGTTGTAGTGGTTTACACTCCCACCAATAGTGTAGGATTGTTCCCTTTTCCCCGCATCCTCACCGACATCTTTTGTTTTTAGATTTATTGATGATGGCCATCCTGATTGGAGTTAGGTGGTATTTCAGTGTGCTTTTAATTTGCATTTATTTGATGACTAGTGAGGCTGAGCATTTTTTTATGCATCTGTTGGTTGCTCCTATGTCTTCTTTTGAGAAGTGTCTATTTATATCTTTTTCCCACTTTGTAATGGGGCTATTTATTTTTTTTCTTTTCAGCATGTTTGAGTTCCTTGTAGATCGTAGATGTTAAGCCATTGTCAGATATACAGTTGGCAAATATTTTTTCCCAGTCTGTGAGTTGTCTCCTCACTCTCTTAATGGTTTCTTGGCTTTGCAGAAGCTTGTCAGTTTGATGAGGTCCCACTTATCTATCTTATCTCTTATGGCATGGGCACTTGGGATTTTGAACAGGAATTGGTTGCTAGTTCCTATTTCCATAAGGGTGTCTCCTGCATTTTCTAAGCTTCTTATAGTTTGAGGTTTTACATTTAGGTCTTTGATCCATTTAGATTTGATTTTTGTGTATTGTGATAGGTAGGGGTCTTGTTTTAATCTGCATGCGGTCATCCAGTTTTCCCAGCACCATTTACCGAATAGGTAGGTTCTCCCCTCCCCAGTTGTTGATAGTGGGGGCATTTTCAAAGATGAGTTGGTTGAGAAATTGAGGTTTTACTTCTGGAATCTCCATCCTGTTTCATTGGTCTATATGCCGATTCTTGTGCCAATACCAGGCTGTTTTGATTATTATAGTTTTATAATACAGCTTAAAGTTTGGAGTGTGATGCCTTCCACTTTGTTTGTTTGTTTGTTTTGCTGATGATTGTTTTGGCCATTCCTGGTTGTTTATGTTTCCATATGAATTCCTGTATTGTTGTTTCCAGGTCTGAGAATGCTGCTGGTAATTTAGTGGTATTGTGTTAAATCTGTAGACTGCCTTGGGTAGGATAGACATCTTAACAATGTTGATTCTTCCAATCCATGAGCATGGAATATTTTTCCATTTGCTTGTGTCATCTTTGATTTCTTTAAGCAGTGTTTTATAGTTTTCATTGTAAAGGTCTTTGACTTCTCTGGTTAGGAAGATGCCAAGGCATTTCATTGTGTGTGTGTGTGTGTGTGTGTGTGTGTGTGTGTGTGTGTGTGTGTGTGTGTGTGTATGGCTATTCTGAATGCGATTGTGCTTTTTATTTGGGTTTCTGCTTGTTTAATGTTGGTGTATAGGAATACAACTGACTTTTGTACATTATTTTATACCCTGAGACTTTGCCAAAGTTATTTATCAGTGCAAGGAGGTTTTTGGCAGATTCTTTTGGATTTCCAATGTATAGAATCATGTCATCTGCAAAGAGGGATAACTTAGCTTCCTCTTTTCCTATTTGGCTACCCCTGATTTCCTTCTCTTGTCTAATTGCTCTAGCTAGGGCTACCAATACTATGTTGAACAGGAGGCATGAAAGTGGGCATCCTTTTCTTGTTCTAGTTTTCAGGTGAAATGGTTCCAATTCCTGTCTGTTTAGCAGTATGTTGGCTGTGGGTTTCTCGTAGATGGCTCTTACTATTTCTAGGTATGTTCCAGCTATGCCTAGAGGTTTGAGGGTTTTTACCAAGAGGGGTGCTAGATTTTATCCAAAGCTTTTTCTGTGTCTAATGATATAATCATGTTTTTTTTATCTTTACATCTGCTGATGTATTTAATTATGGTCTTGCTGATGTTGAACCAGCCCTGCATCCTGGGGATGAAGCCTACTTGATCATGGTGGATGATTTTTGAGATGTGTTGTTGCATCTGGTTTGCTAGAATCCAGTGGAGGAGTTTAGCATCTATGTTCATCAAGGATATTGGCCTGTAGTTCTCTTTCTTTGTTGCATCTTTACCAAGTTTGGGTGTCAGTGTGATGTTAGCCTCATACAATGATTTATAGAGTGTTGCATCTTTCTTGATTGCCTGGAATGCTTTCAGTAGGATTGGTATCAGCTCCTCCTTGCATGTTTTGTAAAATTCTGCCAGAAAGCCATCTGGTCCAGGACTTTTTATTGTAGGTAGTTTTCTTATGACATAGTTAATTTCCTGGGTTGTTATTTTTCTATTTAGGATCTTGATTTCTTCTTGTTTCAACGTGAAGAGTCTGTGTGATATCAGAAAGTCCTCCATCTTATTTAGGTTTTCGAGTTTCTTTCTATACAGGTGTACATAGTAATCTCTGATAATCCTTTGTATTTCTTTAGGGTCAGTTGTGACTTGATCTTTTGCATTTCTTATTCTGTTTATTTGGACTTTTTCTCTCTTTTCTTGGTCAATCTAACTATGTGTCCAATAATCTTGTTTACACTTTCAAAGAACCTGCTTTTGGTTTCATTGATTTTTTTATATATTATATTTTTTGTATATATTTTCTATGTCCCTAATTTGGGCTTTTATTTTGGTTATCTGGATTCTTCTGCTGAAGTTAGGGTTTTGGCAGTCTTGCTTTTTCATCTTCCTTAGGTGATTTGTTAGGCTGTTAACTTGTAATCTTTCCATTTTCTTCATGTGTGATTGTAAAGATATGAATTTCCCTCTTAGTACTACTTTCATGGCATCCTAAAGATTTTGTTAAAATATTTCTTCGTTTTAGTTTGTTTCCAGGTGTCTTTTAGTCTTTGTTTTGATTTCCTTGTTGACCCAGGAGTTGTTTAGCAACATATGTTTAGTGTCCATGTCTTTGTGGGCTTTTGGGGAACTTTGTTGATGTTGATATTTATTTTTATTCCACTGTGGTCTGAGAAGGTGCATGATGGAATTTCAATATTATGGAATTTCTTTATGCTAGATTTATGGCTGATGATGTGGTCGATCTTAGAGTACATTCCATGCAGTGATGAGTAGAATGTATATTCCATAGTTTTTGAGTTGAGTGTCCTGTAGGTATCAATGAAGTTCATTTGGCCAAGCATCACTGTTGAGGTTCCAGATCTCCTTGATGAATTTTTGTCTTAATGATCTGTTTAGGGTTGTGAGTGGGGTGTTTACATCCCCACCTATGATAGTGTTAGAGTCAATATCTTTTTTTAGTTTACCTAGAAGCTGCTGTATGAAAGTTGATGCTCCTATGTTGGGTGCATATATGTTTAGGATGGATATTTCTTGTTGGTGGATTGAACCTTTCATCATTATGTAGTGACCTTCTGTATCTTTTAAAATTTTTGATAGCTTAAAGGGTATTTTGTCTGATATCAAGGTCATGACTCCTGCTTTCTTTTGTGTTCCGTTCACCAGAAATTTTGTTTCCTATCCTCTTACTTTGAGTCTGTGAGTGTCCTTCTGGTGAGATGAGTCTATTGGAGACAATATATTGTTGCCTCATGATATTTTATGCATTTTGCCATTCTATATCTTTTCAATGATGCATTTAGTCTATTCACTTTCAGATTCAGGCTAATTATTGAGATGTGAGAGTTTATCCCTGTCATGAGATTCTTACAGAGTTTGTTGTTCTTGCTGCTGTCTGTCTGTTTGTTGTCTTTCTTTTGATTTTTGGGTTGATTCATGTGTGTTTTCAGCTTTTTCCTGCATTCTTGGGAAGGGCATTGACGTTCTTTTTTTTCTTTCTTTTGTGTTTAACATTTTCTTAAGTGTTTATTGTAGAGCTCGTTGGGAGACAATATAAACTCTTAGGGATTGAATGTCTGTGAAGTATTTTAATTTTCCCACACTGATGAATCTTAACCTAGCTGGTTGGTAATTCTTGATTGAAATTGTTTATGTTTGAGAACTTTGAAGATTGAAGTGTCTCTGTATATAAGTCTGTTGCTATTCTAATTGCTCTTCCCCAGTAGGTAGTCTGACCTTTCTCTCTTGCTGCTTTTAGGATTTTTTATTTTATACCTACTTTATGTAAGTGAATTAATATGTATCTAGAAGTTGGTCTTCTCATTTGTTGTCTTATAGGGGTTCTCTGAATCTCTTGTGTTTGAATGGTCCTATCACTGTTGATTTGAGGGAAAATTTCATGGATAATTTCATGGAATGTTTGTTCCAGTGTGGTCTTTGGCTCTCTATCTGCCTCAGGGATTCCAATTAATCTTAGATTCTGCCTCTTGAAATAATCACTCAACTCTTGGAGGTTTTGTTCTGTCTTTTTAAGCTTCTTTTCTATGTTTTTAATAGTTTGGGTTAGTTCCATATTGGTCCTCAACCTCTGAGATTCGTTTCTTCTTTTCTAATTTTTGTTTTTTTATTATAAGATGTAGGGTACAAGTAACCTCTGAGATTCTTTCTTCTGCTTGGTTAATTCTGGTTTCCTTGCTTATCAGTTTGTCATTTGTTTCAATCACTGTATTGTTTATTGCTGTTATCTCAGTAATCAACTCCTTCATTCTTTCCTCTTGTCTCTCCTCATTTCTATTTATTCTCTCTATTAATATCTCGATATCTTGGTTTGTGGTTTGAGACCAATCATTCTGTGGGCTCTTCATTGTTTGAGTTCCAAAGTCTATTCTCAGTGGTTGACCTCCCAAGGGTCTGTGTGAGACTCATATTCTTCCTTTGGTTTCTCTTCATTTATATAGGTTTTCCTCCCCCCCACCTTTTTAACTGCATCTTTAATTCTGTTTTTCAGTGATAGGAGGATAGCTTTTATTTCTATCTGTTCAATCTCCTATTCTTCCTTATGTAGATCAACTCTGAAGCTAGACTTCGGGTGGGGGCCTGTGCTTTTTACAGTTTTGAGATTTAATTAAATGGGGGGATGCTGTGATTCAGAAGCTATCTGCAGATCCCAGGTATGTGGGCCCCCTTGAATCCACAATCTGTCTATGCAATGAGGTGTCCATTTGCCCCTTGAAAGCAGCATGAGATAAGAAAAGAGAAAATAATGAAAAAGAGGAAGATGAAATAGAGGTGGAGAGAGAGTAGATCAAGAGAAGAAACAGGCATACCAACTAACAAATAAACAGAGATACAAACATAGACAGAAAAGACAAAATAGACAAAAACATACAGACAATCAAATATAAAACCCTCCCTGTTTGTGTACTCTCCCTCAAAAATACTCATACATAAATAGAACATCTAAAAAAAAACCCCATTAAAATAATGGAAACAAAGCAAGTACAAAAATCTAAACAAAAATAGAAAAAGAGAAGAAAAAAAGCTAAAACTAAAACAAAAAACAAGCAAGAAAAAAGAACTTGCTCTGTTTCCATTTCTGTGACTCCAGGTTCCATTCAGTCCTCTGCCTTAGAGAACGGCTCTAGTCTCCAACCTCTCCCTTCTGCTCTCAGTACAGGTTGATATGGTTGCTCTCAGTGTGGGTCAGATGCCCCATATGGACTACTGTGGGAAGAGGATGGAACCGATTCAGACTCACCCTACTAGCTGCTGCTGCTGTCAAGTCTCACACTCAGATCTGATGTGTCTGTGCCTGTTCCAGCATGGGGGAGGGGTGTCTATCTCTCCCAGTCTGATGAGAAGTTAGCCTCTGGGTCCCAAAATGGAGACTGGGTGGAGCTGGGTGGAGCAATGCAGGTCTATGCCTGGTCCCAGGACTGAGAAGATGGCATCTGTTGGTTTTTCGACACCGACATTGGAGCTTTGTATTGTCTTTTAATAGGGTGTATTTTTCCCATTGTATTTTCCCCCAAAACACATATAACTGCTAAGGGAAAATAGTAATATTTAACTGTCTTTTAAACATATGTTAAAACTGCAATTGTAAAAATAACTGCAACATGAATCTTAGGTAAATGTTGAGGTTTCTACATTTTCGCATGACAGCCTTGGGCCATTATGTCCTATAAATCCTCTAATGCTAGAATGAGAAAACAAATTTGAAACCAATTTGACAAGTACAAACCCCAGCTTATTCAAGTGGATTCTTGTGAAAGTGCTTGTCAGTAGGATTTTTTGTTTGTTTGTTTGTTTGTTTGACTTGAAAATGTAATTCAACCATGCTTAGAAAATTCTACCTATTTCCAAGGGATAGTTGAGAAATTTCTGAAATTCCAAAATGCAACATTTCTACTTTCTAAGTCTCATTAATTATTGAAATTGCAAAAGCATGTTGAATGTGACTGAAGTCACACATTTGTAGTATTTTTTTTTTTTCTTTTGCATGGTGGCTCTTAGTTTTGGTTTTTTTTTTAACTGAGTATTTTCTCTTTGGATTTTGCTCAAGTGCTATTCTGTGTGTGATTCAAAGACTGGCAGCATCAGCATTACTCTACCGTAAATCTATAATATTAGACTCTCAGGGTTGTAGATGAGTCCTAGAATCCTAGAAATCTGTTTTAAGAAATCCTTCAGATAACTTTTATGCTAGAGTTTGGGACTCATGGACCAACAATTGGGTGAGTCCTTTGTTGTACCCATTGTGGTTCTTATTTATTACAAATAATTCCCTCTTACAGACTCTTAGTACCATATCCAATGACATAAATCACAATGTTAAAAAAATAACTAGACAAATTGTCCATAATTTTCTTTTTTAAAAACGACTTCTTATTATTTTTGTTTATTAATACCCAGGTTAAATCAATAATCTACCTGAACTGGCACTTTTTGCAAAAGCCACATATTCTTTCTAACCCAAGATAAAATCTCATACCTTCTTGCAGTTATCACGGTCTGACACAGTAAGTGTATGATGAGTGTTTGTCAACCATTTATAGGCATCCAAATCCTTCAGTTTTCATGCTTCTTTAAAGACTTGCAGAAAGAAGTTCCTAGTCATATAACAGTCCTTCAATAACTGTGCTGTCCAATGTGATAACCATTAGCCATATGTGACTACTGTGCCTTAAATGTGGCTAGTCCAGAATGAGATGTGCTACATGCACACAATAAGTACTAGATTTTTGAAGACAATATGAAAAAAGAATATGTAACATCTTTTAAAAATGTTTATTACGTGTTGCACTAGTAATATTTTGAATATTTTGTGTTAGAGTGTTAAAATTAATCTCATCTTTTAAAAAATGACTACTAAAATTTTTAAAATTACACATGTGGCTCACATTGTATTTCTGTTGGACAGAACTGTTGTATAATACTCCCTATATCCTGGTCAAAATAATTTATCTAAACTTTAATTCATCTAAGAAATGTCAGATACATGCGAATGCAACTGCTTCTTAGAAATGAACAACCAATTTGACCTTTTTTGGGGTTGCCCTGTCTTCTTTGAGGATTTTGGCCACTCACTCACTGACATTTTTCTTTTCCTATTCTAAATAGGGTTATTTTATTTCTTCCATTTGAATTATCTGCAGAATTATTGGAGACTCTTAAAATGGTTGACCTCAGGATATGGAAGCCTCCAACATCAGTCAGTTCTTAGAGCACAACCTGGATAAGGGCTGTAATCACTTTCTCTGTTCTTCTTGCACCTTCCACCTTTAAAAACCTACAGAGTAGGTCATTGAAGATTATAAATCAGAAAGGAGGTGGCAATGTCTTAGCACAGTGCTGAAGACCCCAACAAGAATGTCTTCAACTATAGTCTCTCCCACTCTCCATACTTTGCTGAGGTCCTTTTCTTCCCACTCACGTTTCTAAATCTTGTCACTCTGGTGTAATAGATTTTAGTGGAACACATTGCTTCCATTTCACGGCTACTTTGCAGAAGTAACACAGAGTCAACCTTTTCACTGTGCTTCAGGCTCAAATTTTTCGCTAATTCCCTACACCTTACCCTTGGCGGTTGCTAAAGGCCAGCGGCCCCTGCACTCAAGATTGGCTGGTAAACAAGTGGCCCTGCGGCACTAGAGAGCACGTATTCAGAAGAAAGCTGGGCGCTTGGTGATGAGGAAGTGGAACCCCTATCAGCCTGGGGACAAGGGCTGGAGGGGGTGCGAGAAAAATAAATGGACTCTGCACTCCAGGTGCCCCTTCTCTAGTTCCTGCTTGGGAATGGAAGGGAGCACTAGTTTTCCTTCTGGCAACTGCGACCATGCTTGAAGGACTGAGGCACTTGAAGGAGAAAATTCCCAAAATACAATGTGATGAGTGAAGACAACAGACAAATGAAATTCTTGTGGCAACATGCAGTCAATATTTTAAAAAGACGTTACATATTCTTTTTCATACTATGTCTCCAAAATCTAGTATTTATTGTGTGCATACATCGCATCTCGTTTTGGATTAGCCACATTTCAAAGGGCACAGTAGTCACACATGGCTAATCATTATCATATTGGACAGTTTGTGGGAACAGAGCAAATAGTGTCAGTAGAGATATGACCACCTTTAGCAATCTGTGTTACCTCTCAGCACAAGGAGGCGGCTCTTTTCTCTCTCCAGTCCTTTTACCTTCTTGGGGATGAGTTTTGCAGGCCACTCTTTTCCTTCTGGGAGTCGAACCTTTTTGTTTGTGTAATAGCAGATGCCATAGTCCTCCCCTCCCCTTTTTTAAACACTTCCTCTTCTTTTCTCCTGTGTAAAGGATGACCTCTGTCTTAAATGCTTTCTTCCTCTTCAATACATTCATAGTCAATTTTTTCAGCCTTTATTTTCGAGTTTAACCTTTTTCAATAGTGTAAAATAGGGACAATATTTATAGAATTTGGGGGGAGGGTTCCAAAAATGGGTAATAGAGATTGACAGTGAAGGGTCAAAGAACCTGGGCTCCAGATTTTGAGTTACATTTGTATACTATGGCTCTACCACTTAATGACTATGGATCTTGAGCAAATTACTTCTTTCTGAGTGTCAGTTTATTTATTGTTAAAGTGAGGATGGTGATACCAACCCAATAATATTGTTGTGAGGATTAAATGAATTGGATATGTATATGTGTTTGGCACACAGTCTGACACATTGTAAGTAGTTCAGAAAATTATAATAATTATTGATAATGAGTGCCAGACTTATTACAGATTGCTTGGGAACACATTTATAAATAAGCAAGTATTTACCTTCAAGGAATTCACAGAGCGATAATAGATAGGATGAATTAAATTAATGTAAATAAACCTATTGTTAGGTCGATCAAGACAGGCATCTTTAAAGAAGTGAAACCTGAAAGATGTGTAGCCGGCCAGGAAATCATGATAGTAAAAATTTTAGGTAGAAGGAACAGTCATAAAGCAATATGGCAATTGGAGGTTTGGAGGCTGAGGAAGTAAACAAGGCAAATCACAGAGGCTTTTAGGTTTTATGTTGTATTTTGATTTTTAATCTTTTGGAGGCTATTTCCTGTTTTGTAAAATTATGGATACTTGTAACTTGCATATTTTCTGTGAAGATTAAGTGCAGAAGTTGCTTAAAAGTATCTTTCACTTATGAGGCCCTAAATAAATTCTATCTATTCTTATTATCAATCCATGGGTGATTAGAAGCCATTGAAGACTTTAGCATGTTTTGTATGATAGGTGGACTGATCTAGCATAGAAAGTGTATTAGAAAAGGGCAAGATTTGAAGCAGCTACAACAATGTAAGAACAAAAAGTCATGACAATTGTGAAAGGTAAAGATTCTGAGGACAGGATATTACTACAACTTGGATCAACGGGATGTAGAATTGAGGAAGGTGAACTAGATGGGATATAGCCAATGAAGCAGTGCAGATCAGGAGTAACTTGAGATCCTTATGTTCTTGTAATATTTCTTTGTGATAGCATTAGTAGATTTTTTTACAGTTGTTTTTGTTGTAGTTCTGGAGTGGAATTGTGTCTACATTCTCATTTCACTAGGAGCTATTTCCTTGGCTCCAAGCTAAATTTATGTGCTATTTCTTACAAGAGAGTATCTTTGCCAACTTAAAAAGTTTGGTTGGTATCACATACAAAGTTAGAATTCACCTTTTCTATAGGATGTTTATGATAATTGTTTAAAATGGCAAAACACTGTAAAACAAAACTGTATTGATAATTTTAACCAGAATATCCACTATGTAGAAATTTTGGTTATACTTCACAGTTTACTTTATTAGTTTGTTTCTGGGTTTAAAATTATTATAAAAAATGGGCAAGACATTTGTGAGGCTGGAAAAATACATTATAAAGAAGGCAGTAAAGGGTTTTTTTTGTCGTTTTGAGGTTTGAATTATTTTGTTTGGTCATTCAAATAATTCATGACTAATGCTCATTTGTACAATAATTAAATCATATAGAAATATAAGGAGTATGAAGTAAAATCATCCCATCACCTACTTCCTGCCACTCTGCCCCCAGAGGAAACTACTATTAACAGTTTGATTTGTATCCTTTCCCATCAGCATGGTTACGTATATGAAGGCAATTAAAAGGGAGAACAATTTAGCATGGACGTTAAGCACACAGGTTTTGAAGCACACAGGTTTTGAAGCTAGGCTACCTGATTTAAAACTCAGACTCTACTACTAACATCTGTGTGATATTGGGTGTGTTTTTTAACTTCTCTGTGCCTGAGTTTTCTCATAGGTAAAATGGAGATATTATCTATTTCAGATATGTTATGAGGATTAAATTAGCATGTGTGAAACATTTAGAATAGTGTCTGGCACATAGCACATACAATTTGTGATGGAATCATCCTGAATGTATTCTTTTCTGCAGCTTGTATTCTATATACATAGAGGAAATATAGTGAAGTGATTGCGAGCATGAGTTCTGGTTCTGAATCCAATTTTCAGATGCAAATCTTCATTCCATCATTTACTATCTTTGTGACCATCTACAAGTATAAAGCCTTTCTCTGTCTTTTTTTTTTTTTTTGAGTTGGAGTCTCACCCTGTCACCCAGACTGGAGTGCAGTGGCCGCTCCCAGCCACCGCAGCCTCGACCTGCTGGGCTCCGGCGATCTTCCCCCTCAGCCTTCCAAGTAGCCAGAACTACAGGCATGTGCTACTACACCCGACTGATTTTTTGATTTATTGTAGAGATGAGGTCTCGCTGCCCAGGCGGGTCTCGAACCCGCGGGCTCAGGCAATCCACTCACCTCAGCCTCCCAAAGGCGCGGGATTACAGGCTGAGCCACTGAGCCCGGCTCTTTCTCTGTCTTTGATCTGTAAAATGGTTATAATAGCTTTAGCTTTAAATTCATGAATATATATAGAGCATTCAGAATGACTGTGATGTGGTAGTTACTTAATAGTTTCTTATTATCGCATCAATTTGCTCAGTTTAGTATTTCATATCATAGATGTATTATAATTGTTATTTCATTGATGGTCATTTAGATTACTGCTAATTATTCCTTTTACAACATATTCTGTTTACCATATTGCTTTTTCCTTTTTTTATGCTGCTTTTTTCTACTTAAACAATTAAAATAATCTTGTCTCTACCTTCACTTGCATGAAGAAAGTTATTGCTGTTAACATTTCCCACCTGCCTTGTCATTCAAAGCTTGGATAAACACTTTCAAGATCCTCTTTTGGATCCTTACCACGCCATTCATGTGATCAATCCACATCATTTTCCTATTAGTTTGGTTTAGTCCCAGGGTATGAGTGGAAAGTAGAACCATTTTGTGTGGTTAAAGCTATCTTACTGAGGAATAAGTAAAAGCTGAAAAACAAATGAGCCAAATGAGACTTCTGTGTTTGGATTGTTGAAATCTCAGAAGACTGAATCTTTAGATATATTGACATTTGAAAAAGGTAAGTCTAAATTCTTACATATTTTGGTTCCTATTGTTTTATTTTCTTCCAAAAAGTTAAACAATTTGATATATTCATATATACATATATAATATATTAATATTAATCTACTTATATAGTAGAGCTTCTTGAAATATTTATATTAAACACTATAGACTTATAAGAGGAACACGGTGTGTTAAATAAGGTCTGTTCTTTTTTGCCTTTCACTCACTTGTAGAGTTTATATAGAAAATTAGAAGTCTAAAAATTTTAGTAAAGAATCATGAAAAAGACTGACATACATGCTTAAGAAAGTAAAATTTGAGTCTAAAAAATGAGAAAGATGAAGAAAGAAAGGGAAAAAGCAAAATAAAAAATGGCAATGAATTTGACAAATCTATGTGTAATTACTATTTGTATCATTATTGTTTTTATTTGATTTTTTAACTTGGCAGATAACACTGTTAATTTTTATCAGGTACATGTTATAAATGTTTTGAAGTACATATAATACATTGTGGAATGGTTAAATCTAGCTAATTAAAAAATGCGTGATGTCACCCAGCTGTCACCACAGAAATCATAACTATGCATTTACAATATAAGAAAGTAAAGTGGCTGGGCTCGGTGGCTCAACCTGTAATCCTGCGCCTTTGGGAGGCTGAGGTGAGTGGATTGCCTGAGCCCGCGGGTTCAAGACCTGCCTGGGCAACTTGGCAAGACCTCGTCTCTACAGTAAATCAAAAATTAGCCGGGCATGGTAGTGCACGCCTGTAGTTCCAGCTACTTGGAAGGCTGAGGCGGAAGGATCGCCGGAGCCCAATAGGTCGAGGCTGCGGTGGCTGGGAGCGGCCACTGCACTCCAGTCTGGGCGACAGAATGAGACTCCAACTCAAAAAAAACACAAAACGTAAAGTGATTATATTTATGATTTATATCAGAAAATTTGCTTAAGTCCAAACTCTATATAAATTTCCACATGTTTCATACATCCTAATGTATAGTAATTTGTTTCAATGTATGACTCAAATGACACTAATTAAAAATACAGTTGAGCAACCCCCTCGGGTCTCCTCCCACTATGGGAACTTTTCTATCCTCTCAATAAATCCTGCTTTAAAAAAAAACAAAAAACACGAACTGGGCTCGGTGGCTCAGCCTGTAATCCCGCGCTTTGGGAGGCCGAGGTGAGTGGATTGCATGAGTCCGCAGGTTCGAGACCCGCCTGGGCAACTTGGTGAGACCTCATCTCTACAATAAATCAAAAAATTAGCTGGGTGTGGTAGCGCGCGCCTGTAGTTCTAGCAACTTGGAAGGCTGAGGTTGAAGGATCGCTGGAGCCCCGCAGGTCAAGGCTGCAGTGGCCGGAAGCGGCCACTGCACTCCAGTCTGGCGACAGAGTGAGACTCCAACTCAAAAAAAAAAAAAAAAAGAAAAAAGAAAAGCAACAACAACAACAACAACAGAAAACACGGTTAAAACTAATTCCTTGACAGCAGCCTTGATTTTAAATAGACCCTTTAAAGAGAAAGAACTTATCATTGCTAAATAAACCTTTAAAGACAATCAAATATAATAATTATACGTGTGTGTTTGTGCTTTTTAAAACACTTGCATGTCCACCATATAATATTATCCTGACAATAACTCTGTGAAGATTAATTAAATAATGTTCAGTATCATCAGTTAATTGAGGAGAAAATTGTGACCCCAGAAACTGTTAAATTAATTACCTGATGTTAAAAGTTTGTGATGAACTAAAATCCGAGTTTTCTTATTCCTGGTCCTAGTTTCTTCTTCTTCTTCTTCTTCTTATAAAGATATGGCATATAATTCAGGATTAGGTATCAAACGTTGATTATGCAGGTACCCTTGTTGATGAGTTATGCCCATCCCTCCCCTAGCAGTTTCCCTCAACTGCCAATCTCACCCCCCATCCCCTAATAGTTTCCCACTAGGGATTCCCAGTTTGCCAATCCCTTTCTTATAGTATTATGATAGTTGTTCAAGGTCCACTTATGAATAAAAACATATGGTACTCTGTTCTTTGTTTCTGTGATAGATCACTGAGTATGATCGACTCTAAATTCATTCAAGTTGCTGCAAAGTCCATATGTTTATCCTTCTTTATGACTGCATAATATTCCATTGTGTATGTGTACCGCATTTTTTTTTTTTTATCCAGCCCAGCTTTGATGGGCAACACGGCTGGTTCCATGTTTTTGCTATTGTGAATAGAGCTACAACAAACATATGTACAGGTATCTTTTTTGTAGAATGGTTTGAGTTTCTCCGGGTCTATTCCCAATAGTGGAATTGCTGGGTCATATGGAAGGTCAATTTCTAGTTCTTTCAGAGATCACCACATTGTCTTTGGTCCTAGTTTCTATCCTTTTAGGAACACTACCTCCCTAAATCACTTTTGTTGCACATAGGAGATAAATACTCATTTGGCATTTTTTTTTTTTTTTTTTGAGTTGGAGTCTCACTCTGTCGCTCAGACTGGAGTGCAGTGGCCGCTCCCGGCCACCGCAGCCTCGCCTGCTGGGCTCCGGCAATGCTTCCTCCTCAGCCTTCCGAATAGCTGGAACTACAGGCGCGTGCTACCACGCCCGGCTGATTTTTTGATTTATTGTAGAGATGAGGTCTCGCCAAGTTGCCCAGGCGGGTCTCAAACCCGCGGGCTCAGGCAATCCACTCACCTTGACCTCCCAAAGTGCTGGGATTACAGGCTGAGCCACCTAGACCGGTTCATTTGACATTTTAATGTACTCTACCTTAATGAGATTTTTAAAAATATTATGGAAATATACTACACTCTTCTGTTTAGAAAACTTGTCTAATAAAATGCTTTGAGAAGTCTTCCTAATTGATCTCTTCTACAAAGAACAGAAATATACAAAGTTTTGCAAACCACTAGTATGTAAGAACACTTTAAAGAATGAAAAGGAAACTTGAAAAAAGATTTTAGTTATAGATTTGTCACCTTCTTATGATAAGATAGAAAATAAAGAAAAAGTTATGAAAAAACATTTAACAGCAAAGTAATGATACAAATCAAATAAAATCTATGGATGAGATAACTAGGAAAATGCAAATGTATACCTCTTCCAGGAAATGTGTCTGTTGCATTGCCCATTCCAAATAGAGAACAACACGATGAAAGACAACTGGATTTATATCGATCCTGGTCTTGCACAAGTATTTGCCAAAATTATCCTGACCTACAGATTGGAGGTGACCATGTAGGGAACCTGTATGATTCAGGCTGCTTTATGGAACTCACACATGATGATGCTTTTAATGGTTCCCTTTTACTTTCAGTGGATATGCCACTTGGTCATTCTCCTATCATTGAGCTTCTAGAAAAACTACCTGCCTCAAAGTTATCAAATGGGGAAGAAATCCAAGAAAAAAGTATGTTCTTTCATAAACAACCCCTCTCTAATTCTGTGCTTAATAGTTACATGGAAAAAAAGGTGGACGAACTCAACAAACAATTTTTGGAAGAAAATCTCAACAGGTGCCACTCCATAACTAATCTTATGGCTTCTAGTCTGCTACTGAATAATGTAAATCAGATTAGCCTTCATATGTCTCAAGAGCAGAACATAGAAGTATTGAAAACTCAGGAAGTGCTCTTACATTCTTCAGCACTATGTAATCTCTTTAACATTTCCCATGGACACAGTTCTGAATTCAGTACTCCTAACATACAAATATCAAACAAATCAAGCAAGGAACATGCATCATATCTACAGTAGGAATCAACTGTAGGTTGATTAGACACGACTTAAAAAACTACAGTAACAGCAATTTTCTCTGACTTATCATGTCACATCAGGCCTTCTTTGGGGTGTGGTTATTATATTTTTTGAGAAGTTATTTGACCTGTGATATATCTGAATTATTGTAGAAGAAAACTATAATAATTAAGCTTTGTGACTGAATTTTCATATTGTTTTGACTTCTTTAATAGTTGCCACATTCAATGTCGTATGTAACTACCTAATTGTCACTGGCACCCCGATTCAGTTACCTTATTGCTACTCAGCTGTATTGAGCACAAAAGTGGGATGAGGAGTAAATTATTATTCTAAGCTTTCATTGACAGGACCGCAGAAGAGGGTCATTTATTTCTTCACAAATATGCATTTATAGTGACAATCAGAATAGTTTAGGGGATATTATTGTATATCTAGATAGAAATGGATATCTATATCTATCTGAAGATTGGATGTGAGAACATATATAAGGAAATATTTTCAACAAAGGTAGAACTTAAATAATATTTGAAAGAAATATGGAGGGAGAGCTCCAAGAAAAATAAATAATTTACCAGTGCCATTTGTATTGAAACTTGGTGTTTTTGAACTTTTGTGGAATAATCATTAACTTTTAAAAAATATATTACTGTTATGCCTGGTGGTTTTCAGTGATGGGAGGAAGGAAAGAATATAAGAACAAACGGCATAGAAACCCACCATTTAGAAATGAAAAGACTTTCTTGCTACACTTCTTAGACTGTCCTCAATCATGATCCTGGCTTAAAATAAAAGTCAGCAGGGTACCATGTATATTTTAGAATCTACATTAAATAAATTAACAAAATATACCTAAAGTAATGGTATGATTTATTGCAGACTTGGAAAGAAGACCCCCATACTTAACAGCTCACATTTCTTCTAAAAATAATAAAAAGATTGGCATGCACTTGTGTTTTTAAAACAAAGTGATATGAATTTATGTTATAAAATTGTTGTGACTGCATTATATATTACTAAGATGTGTTCACTGGTAATCACATATCCTTTTTCAATTATCTCTTAAGTCTTTGATTAAATTTTACAGAATGTATGGTCTCAATGCCCTCACAATTTGTTCTTTTTGACTATATAGCCCTTAGTTAATTTTCAATCTTTAAATTTCTATGATCTAATAATAAATACTGCTGGCTTATCTTCTGTTTTTCTCTTTACCACTCTTTTCCCCACCATCATCTCCTATCATTCTCCCAAATTTTGTCCTTCAGATAATTGATTCTGAAGAGACAATGGGTAAGGGTTTTGGAAAAACTGGCCTAATGTCTTGCAAATGCTGAAAAATAGTTGTATGTATGCCTTCTTTTATATTGTTAAATTTCTGCATTTTAATGAGTTACTGAAGTGATAGAATATTAATGTTAAACTTTATATTTATTAAAATGAATTAGATGTCATTGGACAGCATTGTTAGTATGAGTAGTTTTCTTAGGTACAATGATATGTATTAATACTTTATGAAGCAGATATATTCATTAAAAATACAGAGACTATATAGCCTACATAAAAAGCTAGAGTATTTAGTGAATACCAAACTTAGAAATGCATTTAATTATACTTTCATATTTTAAAATATATCTTCTTGTTTATGTCATCAAAATACTTATTATCTAAAGATACTTATAGTTAGAATGGTCTAAAAATTTAATGCAGTACTTAAATAAGGAAAGATGATGAATTTGTAATTATGTTTCATCCTGAATTCATACCTACTGACTTCAGTGCTTGAATGAAATATGCATATGAGGTTGTGATTTAGTATAATTTGGCTTTAAGTAGTCACTCTTTATTCTGTTTTTCACTATGAGTAAGACTAATATAACCATATTGTTCCCTTTCAAAACATTTTTGAGTGTATGGAATAATACATTTTGAGGGGTCTCACTTTGCAGGAGTTGAAAGTATTAATTTTGTTCTTTTATAAATTATGGAATGTTAATGATCAGCAGTTGGGGAGAATTATTATGTTTTTTGGCAGGAAATAAGTCAAGGAGGTTAAGAATTATATTGAATACAGCATTGCTCCTCACCTATATAGGTCAGTTTAATTTATGTTCCATTTTTTTTGGATTTCAGGTCATTGTTGTAGGCCAGAATAGGTTTGATCCAGTTTCAGGAATGTTGTTGAAACATCAAAGTGTATTCAAGAGATAAAGTCTGTGCTGGACTCCTGGAATTTTCAGGCTCAATGTGTCTCATAGGTTAATCCCTAAGGGAATTTGGTCTCCCTGATGTTCTTAAGACTAGAGCGAACACTGAGATGCTCCATTCAAGGTTGTAAGCACACTAAATCTTTCTAAATCTGTTTTTTGTAAATGGAAAAACAGAGTAAATAGTTCCTGCTTTGTGGGCAGAAGTACCAAATACTATGAATTTATTTTCCTTTTAAAAGATAAATCTGGGCTGGGCTTTGTGGCTCAGCCTGTAATTTCAGCACTTTGGGAGGCCGAGGTGAGTGAATTGCCTGAGCCTGTGGGTTCAAGACCCACCCGGACAACTTAGCGAGACCTCATCTCTACAATAAAAAAAAAAAATTAACCAGGCATGGTAGTGCACACCTGTAGTTCCAGCTACTTGGAAGGCTGAGGCGGAAGGATCCCCGGTGCCCAGCAGGTTGAGGCTGCAGTGGCCGGGAGCCTGCCACTGCACTCCAGTCTGGATGACAGAGTGAGATTCCAACTCAAAAAAAAAAAAGATAAATCTGGCTAACCTGGCATTACTACATAATGTGTGCTTGGATGAAGGGTGGAGGGGTGACTTGATGAGATTAGTGTGTGGAATAAACTAAAATAATTGTGCAATTAAATGGACAATTGTTTTCAGTCAATGCAGGAAGAAAAGAAATCAACAATATCAATAGATATCCACTAAATCCAATTAAAAATGATATAATGTTTTCATGACTAATCATTTACATGATAAATTACCCAATCAGCTGTGTATGTGTGAAAATCAATGAAAGCAATATTATATTTGAAATCAAAAGATGACAAAGGTCTCATAATGTTAAAATAAAGTTAACTGTTCTTTTAAAAACCACCTAGGGGCAAGTTTGGACTTTTTGGTCCCCAATCATGTTGTTGTGATCTTTTCCTCAAGGCCTGGTAGAAATTTGTAAAGATTATTTTATTATTATGTGTTGCTTTAGTACTTGTTACAGTGTGAATTTACAGCATCACTTGTTGGAGTTTTATCAATGTAGCCTTTAAATCATTATATTTAAGAACACATCTGTAAAAATGATGAAAACCAAATTAAGGCATATTGATTTCAGCTTTAGAAATACTGAATTATTGTTGAGAGCAGCTAATTCTTTGAATTGTTCTGCAATTTATACCTAAAGCTGTGACATTTGTAGCTTGCAGAACTGCGGTGTAGTTCTGGTTTTTACTTCCGCAAATGAGAGGAGGCAGTTTATTATGAGAAACATACATTGTAAAAGACCTTGGTTTTATCTGAGAGTGACTGAAGTTCATAGGCAGGCTATTTCCTGAAACCATTTCTCTCTACAATTATAATCTGGATCCATTTCTGCTAAATAGACTGAGTAGAATTGGAAAAAAAAATGATTACAGCTCAAGTTTCCAGGGACTTTTGTGATTCTGCCTCGCTTCTTGAAGGGTTTCAGCTCTCCGTTGGATAAGTAAAATGATTGAAGAACATCCTTGTGATCTTCTTTATAGGGGAAGCTTAGGAATTGATGTTATAAGGGTTCTAATGATATGGGACCTGACTGAGTATGGAGCAGACCTCCAAGGCCAGTCCAAAGCCAGAAGAAGTTCTAAGAGCTTTCTGTCTTTCAGAGAGATATATCCCCAGGACACTCCAGTTACCAGAAAAAATTGCCTGGCTCTCCATTCATTAAACAAATATTTACTGAGTACTCTTATAGGTGACAGGAATAAATGGTGAAGAAAAAAAATGATGCAATGCCTGCTTTTTCATTAAGTGTATATGAGGGAGAAGGGCAAAAAAACCCCGGACATTTATAAAAACATGTGTATTTATTCTTACATGTTTAAACTTCAGTCACCATCAAAGCACTCTCCATTTAATGCACTATACCTACTGAGATACTTTTTTCACTGCTCAAAACAGTTTTGAGCTTTTGATGCTTTTTAGTGCTTCTGTGTTTTTGGTTTCACCTTTTCCACATCACCAAAACATTTCCCTGTGAGAACTGTTTTCATCCAGGGAAACAAAAATAAAAGTCACTTGGGGTGAGATCAGGTGAATAGGGAGGGTGGGGCACTGGGATCATGGAGTTTTTGGTCAAAAACTGCTGAATACTCTGTGCGATATGGACAGGTGCACTCATAAATCGCCCATTATTAAATGTCCAAATGCGTTGAAAGAATTTCCCCAAAATAAATAATAATAATAATTCACTGAAGCCAAATGCAGCCTCTCACAACAACACTACCTGGTACACAGATGCCAGTGGGTTCCTAGAACATTTAACTAGTGGAGGAAACCTGTACTACAAGGAGTCTGCCCTTCAAAAAGATAATTCCATTTTGGGGGAATTCCCCCTCATAGTCAAGCTGATGTAGAATCAGAGTAAATTATCAATTTAACTTTAGAGCTATGAGAGGTACAAGCATGCGGCTCTAGATATTCTACATTGGTAGCTCTGTCTGCTTGGCCTGTTCATGCTGTAGTCTGGATCTTGTATCCAGGTCTGCTATTTAGTCAACATCTACCAGTTTGGCTCTAATGGTCATTAAGCATGTTTAATGATTTCCATGCCAGTTGCTATGAAGCTGCTGCCCCAATCTTTCAAGTCCTCACACCACAACAATCCTGGACACTCTTGCCTCTCATGATCTGCTAGTAGCCGCTAGTAGCCGGCTCCACAGATAATACTATCTGTGGTACTTCCTGTCCATATGAGTTGTTAAATATTTTAACTCTCATTTCTGCTTGTATCTACTTCAGAATTGAGATTCCTGATCCCAAATCCTTCTTAGTAACAATATTATTCTTAAACTTGAGCTCTGTTTTTTGCTTAAAATTTCTAAGTAAATGAAGACCTATTCCTGAACCTCAAACTTTTGACTGACTCAATTTTAGTCACCTTCCTTGATTCTCTTTTGGTTTGTTTTGAATCTTTATTTTTGTGTGCTTTTTTAAGGTCACTTGCTTCTTGGTATACTACACAGATGTAAGCTGATTTATGGAATTATTTATTGCCTGACAACCATTGACCAAAATGAGTGACCTGAAATACTAAATGATCCCAGAGGATCGATCATATTTTGGGTGTTGGACATTGATTATCCTGGAAATTCTACTTTACATTATTCTGGCTTTATATGTCATGTCAGACTTAAAAAACACTGAAAGTGCATTGTGATTCATAATGAAAGTTATTTGTTTCAGATACTGGAGATATACTTCAGGGCTTAACTATGAAAATGTCCATGCCCTGAGAAGACCTGCTGTCTATGTGGTTTCCAAAATTTTTACCACAGAGCTTTATCCATGTAACTGTATATTTTATTACCTACTAAATGCCTATCTACTTAACAAAAACATACTCATATTAGTCATTGTCATTTCATGATAATAATAGTTACCATTAGGAGTATCTATTATGTGGTAGGCATCCTACTAAGAACTTTGCTCCTATTATTTTATTTAATTATTTTAATAATTTTATTTTATTATTAGCCCTGTTTTAGACAGGAGGAAATTAAAGTTCAGAGAAGTCAAAACATTGCTCAATATTATATAGCTCTTCAGAGTCAATATTCAGATGAAGTTTTTTTATTTTTATTTTATATTCAGGGGTACACATGTGTAATCATTACATGGACATATTACGTAGTGGTGGGGATTGGGTCTCAGGTGGCCCATTCCTCAGACAGTGAGCATGTGTCCTGTAGTTAGTATCTGAATCCTAACTCCCTCTACTCCCTCTTATTTGTGTCTCAGTATTTTCCATCTTTGTGGCCATTTAGCTCCCACATATGAGTGAGAACATGCAGTGGTTGGTTTTCTGTTTCTGAGGCAGTCTCTTTAGGATGATAATCTCCAGCTCCATTCATTTTGCTGCAAAGGACATAGTTTAATTCTTTTTTTTTTTTTTTGCGTTGGAGTCTCAGTCTGTCACCCAGCTGGAATGCAGTGGCCACTCCCGGCCACTGCAGCCTCGACCTGCTGGGCTCTGGCGATCCTTCCTTCTCAGCCTTCGAAGTAGCTGGAACTACAGGCGCGCGCTACCACACCCAGCTAATATTTTTGATTTATTGTAGAGATGAGGGCTCGCCAAGTTGCCCAGGCGGGTCTCGAACCTGCGGGCTCAGGCAATCCACTCACCTCAGCCTCCCAAAGCGAGGGATTACAGGCTGAGCCACTGAGCCCAGCTAATTTAATTCTTTTTTATGGCTGCATAGTATTCCATGGTATATCTATATCACATTTTCGTTATCCACTGATCAGCTGATGGGCATGTAGGTTGATCCCATATCTTTGCACTTGTGAATTGTGCTGTGATGAACATGTGGGTGCAGGAATCTTTTAAAAAATGTAATAACCTCTGTTCCTTAGAGTAGATACCTAGTAGTGGGATTGCTGGATCAAATGGTAGATCTACTTTTAGTCCTTTGAGTAATCTCCATGACGCTTTCCATAGAGGCTGTACTAATTTATACTCCCACCAGCAGTGTGTATAAGTGTTCTCATTTTTCTGCATCTGTGCCAGCATCTATTGTCTTTTTTATTTTTTAAGAAAGGCCATTCTGACTGGTGTAAGGTGATATCTCACAGTGTTTTCAATTTGCATTTCTCTGATTATGAATGATGTTGACCACTTTTTTCTCTGCACAAGAAAAGTAATACTCAACAGAGCAACCAGGCAACCTACAGAATGAGAGAAGATATTGGCAAACTATGCATCTGACAAAGGACTAATATCCAGAATCTACAAAGAACTCAAACAAATCAGCAAGAAAAAAGCAAATAGGCTGGACTCGGTGGCTCAGCCTGTAATCCCAGCACTCTGGGAGGCCGAGGCAAGTGGATTGCCTGAGCCCTCGGGTTCGAGATCCACCTGGGCAACTTGGCGAGACCTCGTTTCTACAATAAATCAAAAATGAGCCGGGTGTGGTAGCTAACGCCTGTAGTTCTCGCTACTTGGAAGGCTGAGGTAGAAGGATCGCTAGAGCCCAACAGGTCAAGGCTGTGTTGTCCAGGAGCGTGCCACTGCACTCCAGTCTGGGTGACAAAGTGAGACTCCAACTCAACAACAACAACAAAAAAAGCAAATAACCCCATTAAGCAGTGGGCAAATGACATGAATAGACATCTCTCAAAAGAAGATATACAAATGGTCAACAAACATGCAAAAATGCTTCACATCACTAATAATGAATATGAATGATGAATATAAATAATAAATCATAAAGTTATTTTGACATAAGAACCTGTGCTGTTAGTCTAGGGTTTCCAGATCTAGCAAAGAGAAATACAGGGTGCCCAGTTAAATTTAAATTTCAGATAAACAAGTTTCTTTTTAGTATAAATATGCTCTCGTGTAATATTTAGTACATATTAATATAAAACTTTATAGTTTATATGAAATTTGAATTTAACCAGGCATCCTTACCTTAAACACTACACTTTGTTTTTTTCCAGGATTATTTAAAAATGAAGAGAATGCAAAAGGTAGAAAGGGAGCAGTGGAACAGAACGTGAAGGTAATGGGTGGAAAATTGAGGGACCCAATAAAGGGGGAAATCAAGAATTTGGGCGACTGTAAATAGAAGATATATTTTTATAGAATGATTATTTTGAAGGAGAGCTGGGGAGAAGGATTCATCTCTTATGAACTGTATAGCTAGCTGGAGCTTTTTTTCTATGGTACGTGTGTTGAAACATCCCTGTTTCAATCTTGTTACATAAATAAATCATTCATTGAAATATGTGGGAAGAAAGCTAGAAAAAGCAAAGAAAGGTAATGAGAATATTTGTATTTTACAATAGTTCCAACTCAGTCACTCACTAATTACCTGGCAAAGCATTTTGCTTCTCTCAGCCTCAACGTTCTTATCTGTAAAATTAGAAGAGCAACACTTGCTCCAACTATATTACAGGACTCTTATGAGAATGAAAGGAGGGTGAAAAGATTTAGTAAGTGGTAAATCATTCTACAAATATAAGGACTGAACACAATTCTAACAAATTAATCATCATGTTCAAAGTTGGATTGAGGGAAATAATTTTTTTTTCCCAACCGAATTAACACCTGTAATAAATCTCTTCTGCTTACTTAACAGGATCATCTGAAAGTAAAATAAGAGATGGAAAACTACACAAGCAAGTAATGTTGACTGCTGAGAGAGACAGACCCATTTTTTTATTCTACTGGAATATAGTATATGAAGAAAAATATTTGCCTGGCTTTTTCCAAGTTCTTACAAAACTTTCTAGCATTTTTTATTTAAAATAGTATTTTCAATGCATAGATTTAAAATAGTATTTGATTTAAAATAATATTCCTAATCGAGAAGAAAATGTTATCTGCTGTGTAGAGAAAAAAATTCTCAACATTCTTGATTGAGAAAATACATTTCTTAAAATAAATCATATTTTAAACACTGAATAAGCAAAATAGAAATTTCTAAGCTTAATGTACATTGTCTCCTATTGCACTGAAGTTTATGAAAGCTGATGGGAACATTAGAAGAGTCGCAGGTTTCAGCAACAAAGGCTGTAGCTATAGTAGTTTATTTTTCTCAGTGAATTTAATATTGGCAGAAATTAGGATACCACATAAAAGAAAAAGGTGATTCCATATTGTCAAGTAAGTGTGACAACAGGACTGTGCAATTGGTAAAGTTTCTTTCTTTATCCTCTCCATCCCAAACCATAATAATAATACAGTTATAAATAATAGAGGCCCTATCACTGCAATAGATAATTCCGTTAACCTATAAGATTGTTTTGAGATCAAATTGGGATAGTGTAAGTCAAGTGTAGAGTATGGTGCCTGATACCTCGTAAAGACTCAGTAAATGGTCAGTGTTGTTATTTTTATTACATTTATCATTATTCCCACTTTACGCATAAATAAATTGAGACTTGTTCCAACCTGTGACTTGAGGCACTCGACTTTTTACTTTCATCAAAAGCTCATTCTCAAATAAAAGTCACTTCTAAGTGAGTGTGAATGTGTCAGTGTTCCTTTTCCAGAAGGTTCTGCATTATAAATCTAAATTTTGCTTACATTCAGACTCCACTCCATCCAGCAACCCAATCTGATGAGAATTTGAGCTTGCCATGCTAGTTTCTCAAAATCCCTCTATGTAGGTAGTCAGTTCTGTGAGGGCAACAGTGTTATATCTTAGATAGTAACTAGTGCTCTTTATTAGGCAATGTCTTATGCCTCGAGGTTCAACAGGATGAGGGTAAAGGTCTTTCAGAACTATGTGAAAATAATAGCAAAAGATCTAATAAAGAAAAAAAAAACATCATGAACTTTTGGAAGATTTTTGCTTTCTTATCTTAGATGTTGTAGAGTTCTAGGACATCATAGATGCAAAGTCTTATAAAGATAATCTTGGAGAATTTTCATTCTTAAAAAATCCAGGGAATTGAATTGAATCAATCTCAATCTCTCTCTCTCTCTCTCTCTCTCTCTCTCTCTCTCTCTCTCTCTGTGTGTGTGTGTGTGTGTGTGTGTGTGTCTGTGTGTGTGTGTGTGTGTGTCTTTGTCTCTTTTGAGTTTGCTATCATTGGGATGGGGCTTTTAAATATCTTTTCTTTTTTCTCTTATAGGTGTGGCTATAGTGTATGTTGTATATGGACAATTGACTTTTTTCTGGGTTCCTTTAGAAAGCCAGTGTTCTGGATGGTTCCTTGGTTGAAGCTAGAGCTTTGTGGTGACTGTCACAGAGGTTACTAGTTGTAGCAGTGTTTTTTGTTTTGTTTTGTTTTGTTTTTTTGAGTTGGAGTCTCACTCCATCGCCCAGGCTGGAGTGCAGTGGCAAACCCATGGCCACCCCAGATTTGGCCTGCTGGGCTCCGGCGATCTCTACTCATCAGTCTTCCAAGTAGCCAGAACTACAGGCATGCTCTACCACGCCCGGCTTATTTTTGATATATTGTAGAGACAAGGTCTCACCAAGTTGCCCAGGTGGGTCTCCAACCTATGGGCTCAGGCAATTCACTCACTTCGGCCTCCCAAAGTGCTGGAATTACAGGCTGAGCCACCGAGCCAAGCCTGTTTTTGTTTACTTTTATTTATTTATTTTTTTGAGTTGGAGTCTCACTCGGTAGCCCAGACTGGAGTGCAGTGGCCGCCCCCGGCTACCGCAGCCTCGACCTGCTGGGCTCCGGCGATCCTTCCTCCTCAGCCTTCCGAGTAACCGGAATTACAGGCATGCGCTACCACGCCCGGCTCATTTTTTGATTTATTGTAGAAATGAGGTCTCACTCCCCAGGCGGGTCTCGAATCCGCGGGCTCAGGCAATTCACTCACCTCAGCCTCAAAGGCGCGGGATTACAGGCTGAGCCACCGAGCCCGGCTTTTGTTTACTTTTAATGTGGTATAGATCAGGCTGTAGTTCAGGGCTGTTAGCTGCAGCTGTGAAGCAGCTGGACTTTCTGACTACCAGTGGACTTTGGCCACAGTGATCAGACAGATGTGAGATTTCCTTGTTCCTTGGGGTCTGAAACAGGCAATCCCTGTCTGGGGAGAATCAGCTGAGATGGGAGAAGGTGAGGGATGTCCCAACAGCTTACTGTTCCCATTTATTTTAGTAGTTTTGAGGGACACACACAAACTCCTTGGTGTGGCAACTCCCTCCCTGGCCCTGGTCAATAAGAGCAGGGACCTTCTGCAGCCGCAAACAGTCACTGCAGTGGGTTTGCCTAATGAGTCTGGCAGCTGGCATCCCTGGAAGTTAGCGGGTCTCTGCCACAGATTTCAGGTGGGTAAGGGTAACTCACACTCTCTGAGAGCCATTAGCAGGCAATCCATATCTGGGGAAAGCAGCCAAAATGAAGGAGTGGGAAGGGCCCCCTGACTCCTCTTTTCTCCTGCTTATTGTGGCTAAGGAATCCATGTTGCAGAGGTTTGATATTGCTCTGGCTCTGCTGGGCTGCTCCCTCCCTATCCTGGGGGCAACAGTGGCAGTGGCTGCAGCAGCCCTAAATTGTTTGTCCTCAGAAGTGCTGAGACTCCTTCCTTGGTGGCAGTTAGTGCTGAGCTGCACAGGAATCAATGGTCTGAGGTGTTCCATGTAGGCTTGGGCAATGCCTCCTCATAGTCATCAGTTAGGATCTATGTTGGTGTGGAGGTCTCGGGGGTTACAGAGGTGCTCCTGTGACTTGAATTACAAGGGTTTGTGTTGGTGGTATGAGTTCTTGATGATTTCTTACTTATTCATCCCTTCACCAAGTTGGGGGGACTCCCATTGTTTTGCACTGGGTTTGGCTTACAGGCTGTCTGATTTCATTCCACTCTGCTTTCCTTGGGTCCCATTGCTTCTCTGGTGAATCTTGGGTTGTACTCTTGGTTGTCCTATTTGGAATGTTAAAATTCTCTCCCTATTTTGGTTCCTCCCAGAGAGGTATGCATACTAGCTGCTTCTTGTCGCCATTTTGAACTTGCTTTCCTACCTGTTTTGATCTTTGTGAGGTTGACTGAGTTTTCTTTGCTTTATTATTTTTTTCTATTTTACTTCCATTACTACTTTTTAACTGAGCTCTGTAGTACCTTCATTTTTTGCTCATAGGTTATATCTTGCACAATCTTACTGCTTTTCTGGTCACATTCAGGGCTTAACTGTCTCATTTTAGGCATTAAAAATATCATTCTAATTTATTATCATATTTTAATATCTCTCTTTTGTGATACTTGGGCCTGGCTCATTATTGGAAGTCAAAAATGGGAAGCGATGGTAGAAAGAAGGGCATGTGTGAATAACTTCCTTGTTATTTGTCTGCTTTTTTTTTTTTTTTTTGAGTTGGAGTCTCACGGTCACCCAGACTGAAGTGCAGTGGCACGCTCCCAGCCACCGCAGCCTCGACCTGTTGGGCTCCAGCGATCCTTCTGCCTCAGCCTTCCAAGTAGCCGGAATACAGGTGCGGCTACCATGCCCGGCTGATTTTTGATTTATTGTGGAGACGAGGTCTTGGCAAGTTTGCCCGGGTTGGTCAGGCAATCCACTCGCCTCAGCCTCCCAAATTGCTGGGATTACAGGCTGAGCCACCGAGCCCAGCCTGTCTGCCCTCTTGTTTATATATTTATGCTGATCTCCCCGACATTTTTGGCTACCTTTAGCTCAAGAAAGATGGAGTTTGAAAGAGAAGTTAGGTGCAGAAAATTTATCTTGTTGGACTGGTTCATTATAATTTGGCACCTAATGTCCTCATTGTGTGGCATGTGCCCAAACACAAACATTTCCTCCCATGGGCATTTGTCTTTATGAATTCTTGGAAAGTCTCTTCTCTTTTGGGGATATTCTTCTAACTATTGCCATGTCTGGTTTATGTCCCTCTAGCTGACTATCACTTTTTTCTCATTTTCCACCTTTTAGCAGTGATGCTCCATTCTATATTTCTTTTAATGGGAGTGTCAGTTCTTCTGTCAGGAATATCTCTTAGTGTAACAAAAGAGCTCTGCAAAAATAGAGACAGGGTTTTTCTGATGCTTATCTCATTTAATAAACAGAATTATATCTACAAGAATGTAAAATGTTGGCCCCATAAACAAAACTCTACAATATTCTCATTCTCTCTCTCTTTCTCTCTTCTCTCTCTCTCTCTCTGTCTCCCCTCTCTCTCTGTGTTGTGTGTGTGTGGTTGGGGTGTGTGTGGGAGTGTGCATTAAAGTTGAAGAGGAGAATGAATTAAAACTACACATGCATTTTAAAGTACCTGATATGTACACATCTGCTCTTTTGTTACAGATTATCGCTGTAGTGAGTCACACACTTTTATGGAAGGCATCATATTCTAGAATGCTTGAGTGAAGAAATAAAAATGTATTTAGTCTATATGTGGATATACTAAGTCCTTTTCTATTCTACCTCAAGAATTGAAGCTATTGAAAGCTCTTATTTCTATTTTGAGTTTGTTGGGGCTCAGAAACTGATACCCCAAAGTATGGCATTTTAACATACTAAACTAAATAAGCAGTAAAGTGTCTCTGACCTTCCCCTCCACACCATTATCTCTCCCAAAGCTACTTCTTGTTATCTCATTATCTACTGGGGGATGGGGAATAGGGTTGTGGGGCAGATGAGGGTGGCATGTGGGGGATTTGGGGGGTGGGGGTAGTGAGGATTGAAAGGAAGAATGCAACCAGGCCTGGCCCAACCATCTTACAAAATAATGCCTATTCCTCAGGTTTGCTCAACTTTCAAAGAGGATTATTTGCAAGTCAGTTTTTGTTTCTCCCCTTTTATTCATTCTCCCAAGTATTCATGTATTTTTACCTAGCAATGATTTTTTGCCCCCAATAGAATTTCTTTTCCCCCCTTTCCATAATTGTTTTACTAGAATCCAAGATGATATTTAAGTTTCTATAACTCATTGCAAAGTCAAGTCTTTCCGAAGACTCCCACGTATACATGTTAAATAAATTTGTATGCCTTTACTCCCGTTATCAATCTGCCTCATGTCAGTAATTTTTTCAGTGAACATTTTGGGGCCAATATCCATGCCCCACATTGTGTTATCTCTTTTTTGGATGTCTTTTTCTTTAATTCTCGTCTTCCTTTTTTATTTTTTTCTTTCACAAGCAGCTTGAATAGTAATACAGTTTAGGACTATGTGTCAGTCCTGGACCTGTTTGCTCTCAGATTTATTTTTTGGCATTTTCTTGCTTTGTTCTGACCACAGAGGAGCTGACTCCTTCAGGCTGTTTCTCAGGCTCCTGTGTCAGCTGGCTTCCTGGTGGACTAATTGCAGAAACCGATAAAAGATTAATGAAAGAGAAGAAGTAAAAAGCTATAGCATTCATCTCCCTCTTATCTTCCTTGGTGGTATTTCTGAAAGCAGCTATTCATAACTCTAGCTCCTACCGAGAATGCCTCCTAAACTTCCAGTTTCTGCCAGGTGATTTTAGCTAGTAAAAAATAAATCTCCATTTCTTCTCTTTGTTTCTCCAGCCCAGAGGAAGTAGCAGCTTCTCCTTGTGGCTAATCTTTCTAATCTGTTAATTGTATGTTTTCATTGTCACTTTTCATTTCAAGTCATCTTTATCTCCCAACTGGTCTCTTTGTCTCTATTCTTGCCACTCATTTGAGAGACAGCCACACTTACTATTTTTCCTTCTTGGGATTTGCTATGATTTTTCTTTTACCGTTTATGTTCTATTTTGCTTTGTCAAAGCCTTTTTGCCAGGCTGTTTCCAACTTTACTTCCTTTGGCTCTCAACTCATCTCTATCTATATTTATCTATCTAATATCTAATCTATCTATATTTTTAATTTTTCTCTTTTTTTTTTCCTGATTCCGAATTAAGTACTTTGATTATGAGCTCCCATGTATTATGTACTTCCTCCATCACTACACTATATTAGAATTCTTACTTGTTTTTTTCCTTTTAAGTCAGAGTCTCGCTCTGTCGACCAGGTTGGAGTGCAGCGGCATGCTCAAGACCACCCCAGCGTCGACCAGCTGGGCTCAGGTGATCCTTCCACCTCAGCCTTCCAAGTAGCCGGAACTACAGACGCATGCTACTATGCCCAGCTAATTTGTGTGTGTGTGTGTGTGTGTGATATATTGTAGAGACAGGTCTCACCAAGTTGCCCAGGCTGATCTCATTCATATCCCTGGGCTCAGGCAATCCTCTCGCCTTGGTCTCCCAAAGTGCTGGGATTACAGGCTTGAGTCACTGTACCCGGCAGAATTCTTGCTTTTTATGTTTGCGTATTGTTGTGCCTATGACTGGAGCCATGGGTGGTGAAAGTATTCACCAAAAAAGTTATGTATTAAGAAAGGTTGATTTATTAAAGGCCTAAGGAATCACAAAGCAGGCTATAGGCAGGACAGAAAAGGGACAGTATTTGCTGTCTTCAAAGAGGTAGGGGCTGGAGACTGGTGTTTTTGGGAACTGTGCTGGTGAGGGCTGTGTGCTAGGGTTGCTATGCTAAGGGGAGCATGTCGACACTGCTCAATATAACTG
Source organism: Cephalopachus bancanus (assembly GCA_027257055.1). Classification (NCBI taxonomy): domain Eukaryota; kingdom Metazoa; phylum Chordata; class Mammalia; order Primates; family Tarsiidae; genus Cephalopachus; species Cephalopachus bancanus. The sequence continues at coordinate 118,700 of JAPVLO010001077.1, forward strand.
TAGCTGCCTGGAGATGTTTAACAATAAAACAATAGTTAGCTGGTTTTAAAACATGATCAGAAAGTTTTCTGCCTTTTGCAACGTTTGCAGATTTTATTCTGGGGTCTTTTATTTAAAATGTTTACCCAAATTTTACTTGCCTAATGGCGCCTCATATTTCTCTGCATATAACCCATTTGTCTATAGCACAAAGGTCAGAATGATATCGGAAGTATTTTACATTACATGCTCAGTACTTAGCAAGAAATACAAGGTAGGCACTCAGTGTATAGCTGTTGGCTATACTTGAATAATCTTCACTTGTTATATTCTAATGACTATTTTTTGCATGCTTATTTTCTCCCACTAAAGGACAAACGTACTGATTGCAGGTAAGCAGTGTCACTTTTTGTGTCTACAGCATATACTTCTATACCTGGTGCATAGCAGACATTCACATTTCTTTTGCACTGAACACAAAACCTCCTTTTGAAGAGGAAATAACTAACATGTGATAGTGGAACTTGTCTCTGGGTCTCCTGATTAATAGTCCATAGCTCTTCTGTGTTTGCTTAATCCCTCTGACTGCAGTCATTTATTCTTTACTATAAATTTAAAGTCACAACTTTCTTCTTTACAGATCACACTATATAAGTTTTAATAACAGTGGACTATAGAATTAAATAATTTGTCCTACTTTTTTAAAAGAGAAAATAATCTAGCAGTTATACTTGTAGGTAATTACTCCAAAGAATGGTGGGTATAGCCATCTATGTTGAAAAACATTAGAATAATGTTTGCCTGGGGATTAAGGTGGGAGAAAAACAGTATGAGAGCAAAGGTTTTATATCTTGTTTTGAGCGGTAGTTACAACGGTTTATATAAAGTTTTTAAAACTCATAAAACTGTGCACTTAAGAACTGTTTTTTTTTAAAATGAAAATCTTTAATTAAAAAAAAAGAAAAAAAATTTTTTCTGATCATGGAATGACCTTCCATAGATCCTGAAATCACAATATAATATTATTCTGATATAAAAAGGTAAGGTTCATCAATATTGAATATTCCACACCAAATGTGATTACTCCAGAATTTCGTCTAATGGGAACATAAAAAAAAAAAAACTTTTTGAGAATAGTGGTTAGTGGCAAATTAGCAGTCTCTTATCTAAAAATAGTTACTAGCTCAATGTTAAGTTCATAATAATGGTAAATGAAATTTCAAATAGAAAAGTTTAAAGGAAAATTAAATTTTAGGTAATCAGGTTTTAAAATTATACACACATTTAAAAATTAGATTTAATAGCCGGGCTCGGTGGCTCAGCCTGTAATCCCATGCCTTTGGGAGGCTTAGGTGAGTGGATTGCTGAGCTGCGGGTTCGAGACCCGCCTGGGGGAACTTGGTGAGACCTCTCTTAAAAAAAAAAAAAAATTAGCCAGGCTGGTAGCGCCCCCTGTAATTCCAGCTACTTGGAAAGGGTGAGGTGGAAGGATCGCCGGGCCCCGCAGGTTGAGGCTGCGGTGGCTGGCAGCGGCCAATGCCCCCAGTCTGGGCAACAGAGTGAGACTACAACTCAAAAAAAAAAAAATTAGATTTATTTTCAAGAAAGACTTCTTCTTAACAAATCAGATGCATATGTATTGGTGAGTCTGTGTCTTAAAAATTTCCCTCTTTGCTGAAAAATCAGTCGTCATTGTTTTATCATTGGCTGTTAGGTTGGATGGTGTTTAGACAGTTAAGAAAAAAATGGGTTATTGATTTATGTAATAGTTCTAAGGCATTCATGTTTTAGTTACCCATGTTCTCTGTGAATAGTCAACCATGTTGCTAACACTCAGGCATCTTGCATTGTGAAATACTTATTTACTTATTTGACTTTCTTTTCTCTCTCCTTCCTTCCTTTTCCTTCCCTTTCCTTCCCTTCTATTCCCTTTCCTTCTCTTTCCCCCTTCCCCTTTCCCTTCCCTCCCTCCCTCCCTCCCCCTCCCTCCCTTCCCTCCCCTCCCTCCTCCCTCTCCCTCCCTTCCTTCCTCTTTCTGTTTTTGCTTATTAGAAAGGTAAGAATTATTATTTTTAAAATCAACCATTTCCCCATGTCTACTGTATAATTTAGCAGTATTCTGATCACTCAGAAAACAAAAAAGAATAACTTTCCTTGATATCACAAATATTTGTATTTGCCATAATGCTAAAAGCACACATCGCTTTCAAAGTACACTCATCACCATCTTCCATGACTTCTTTTCATTGAGTACATACTGCAAGCATTACTATATTTCAAATTTCTTTGCCTTGAGAAAATGACAAACTGGTCTATTTAATTTTAGAAGATAAAATGCATATATTTATAAAAAAGAGATAATATGAATAATAGAGGGCTTTATAATAATACAAGACATACATATATGTAGTTTAAAAATTCACTAGTAGTCAGTGAAATTTATCATCTTTGTCAGTATGCCATAGGATTTACATATGCATATACACATACATAGTGCCTGTTAGCTACAGGGACAGTATGATGTGGATTCTTATTACTGAAAATTTAGGGAAAGATATCATGTGGAAATTTATTTTCCTTTTTTAGATGATTGGCTCTATGCTCTGAAATTAATAACAAAATCCATCTTACTATTAATTACATCTTTTCTCTAATTGTTACAGTCAAAATAAACATGTAAGTGTGCAATTTTTTTATACTATTATATTTGATAATTTACATACCAGGATGTGCTCTGAATACTATGACAAAGAAAAAAGAAACAAGGCTTAAGTTTGTGCTTCAATGTGAAAATCGAATAAAGTATAACTCATAGAAATACGGAATAAGAAAGTGGTTATCAGGGTTAAGGGTTGAAGAAAATGAGAAGATATTGGTCAAAGGGTACAGAATTGCAGTTATAAGATGAATGAATTCTGAAGGCATAATGTATCATTTTGTGAACATAGTTAATAATAATGTATACTTGAAATTCACCTAAGAGAGTAGATCTTAAGTATATGAATATGTTAATTAGTTTAATCATGGAACTCATTTCAGCAATATATACATACATCAAAATATCACATTGTACACCTTGAATGCATACAATTTTTGTCAACTACACTTCAATAAAGCTAGAAGAAAATGAAAAGGGCACGATAATACAAAAGGATTTGCAACTATTCTAGATGTCAATCTCACTGGTGAAATCTGAGTTTTGCATTCATCAAACCAATGCATATAGGTCATGGTGAAACTTGAATAATTTTATAAAGAAATAATTTGCATCAGTTGGATGTGAAAGTAAAAGATCCTCCTTAACTCTTTTTGGAAGCTCTATTGAAAGATATCACATGGATGATAGAAATTACGTTAAAAATAATATTTTAACATGACATAACAAACATAACATAACATTTGTACCATATTATCAATGTTGACTCTTTGTGGCATGGGGCACCAGAAGCCCAATCTCCACTAGTGCGCAATATGCTGATATAACAGACATGCACTTATACCCTCTGAATCTACAATAAAATAAATAAACTTTAAAAAGAATTTTTTCTTGGAGTTTTCAGGAGCAGTTGATTTATGTTTGTTGTAACTTTCCCCTCTCTCTGTGAAAACAGTTGGCTCTGCTTCTAGGGTTCTCCCCTATATATGTCTTGAAATTGGCATTCTAGTTAGGGTTCTTGTGTACAGAGGTCTTGATAATGTCTGAGAGATTTAGAAGTTTTTTCTGCACATTTCCCCCTTATCTATGGGGAATTGGAGTAGTCTGACATTAAAAAATAAATTGCTACATGGTTAGAATCCAGTTCCCAGCAGCTTTCTTCCCTTGAGTGTTAGGACTAGGGGTAAAATTCTTTTCGATGTCAATCAATGAATTTTTCCCAGTTCCCTCCCTTTGTTGGCTCCTGGCTCTAATCTCATTTGAAGGCACAACTATCTAGTATTTCTCTGCTGGGACACCAGGGAGTTGCTGAAGTATCTAAGTGCTAGCCAGCAGTCCTAATTAAGGTCAGAAGCAGCAAACCACGTTTGTGAGCAACTGCAGCTAGGAAGAAGATAAAACTACTTTAGTAAGAACAGCTAGCAGGGCTGGTGATGGCTCATGGGCTAGGACTCCTGTTGTCTGCTGCTGGGGCATCTTTCATCTCAGCTCCAGGGAACCTCTGGGGTAGTACGCAGAACCACCAGGATCTGCAGACAGACAATGGCAGCTGAGAATCAGAAGAAACACAGGATAATGACTCAGTAGTGTCTGCTCATACAATCCTCTTCTCTCTGCATTACCAACATGTGCAGGTTCCTTTCGAGATTATACTCTGGACTATGTTAGTCTCTCTGGCAAAGACAGGTAAGTGAAGAACTTCTCAAGGGTCTCCCTTAGTGTTTCCTAATAGTAGGTACTCAACTTTTTTACATGTTAAGAAAGGTGCCCTAGGCTTAAGAGACCAGAAAAAGGCAAGCTGGAACATTTGTCTCCTGCTATCTGCCAAAATGACCTTTCCTTCATAGCCCAGCCGCATTTGCCAGTAATTATACTCAAATGCTGGTGGTCTTCTGGTAGAAAACAAAACAAAACAAAACAGTAATAGGCCCAGTACAGGAATTTAAACTGTAAAGTTTCCCAGTTTTTTAAGGTATGGAAGGGGAAGGCATAATTTTTAAAGGGAGAACAGAGAAATCTCACTAGATTGATTCTAGATACTAACTGACCTGAGTATTTAGGCAACCTCCTTCACCCCCACCCCACCCTGCAACTGTCATAGCTTGTTATATCGGCCAGGTAAGTGAGAAAGTGGGACCAGACCATTTCCCTTTTTTTTGGCCTCCATTCAGAATGTAAGAGAAAACAAAAAATAAATGCAAGTGGGAAAGAAGCGCGGTTATATTTTAACTATTTAGCCTTTATGAATACCCTGAATTACTAGTATTTGGCTCTTCTAAGAATAATTACTTTTAGTTGTTCATTATATGTTATTTGATAGTCAATCTGGCTTTTGCCTTGGTGAAATTAAAAGTATGGGTCTTTTTTTAAGGTTTATTTTCTTTTTTAAAATTTTATTATAGACATGTGGGGTACAATTGAGAATGAACTACATAAGTAGCTGCATGCAGGTGAAGTTGGAAGTTCAAACATATGAGTCTTTTAATAGTTCAAAGTGCTTATTATTGAGTGACCATTTCTTTATAGGCTCAGAACCAAAAACAATGCAAGAAAAGTATGGCTAGCTAAGATTTTTTATTTTAAAATGAATTTGTTATTTATAAGATAAATTATGTCTAGCATTCCAAAGTTTTATTTAAGTGACTTTATAGTTATCTTAGCTTTGCCATTAACATGTATTATGTAATGATGATACACATAAGATCCATAGATTCATAGTATGAAAGATTATCAGAGCTAAAAAAATTCCTCAAAGAGTGTTCTCATCAAGCTCCCTCATTCTTATCCATTCCCTTTACTGATAAGATACCTGAGGCCCAGGAAGGAAAGATACTTTGTCATATTCATAAACCAGAACTAGGACACTGGTCTTCTGTCTCCTTGATCAGAAATAAATGTTGTCTTTGGTGGCAATAATAAGCACTTGTAAATAGTTAAGATTCTTCTTTTTTTTTTTTGCAGTACTAGATATATCAATTGCAGTAAATAGTTTAATTAGATGTTAATGTCAGGATCATAGGGCAAATGGGACTTCCCAATAGGTCATTCGTCCCTATTTGTTTAAGTAGGATTGTATTGAGCCATCACTAACAGATACTTTTTTTAAAACCACAACTTTAGTAAAAGAATGTCAATTAATTTTTTTCATGTTAGCATTCATTCATTCATTCAGCAAATATTTCCTGAGCATATTTTATGTGTGGAGCATTATGTTGGTCCCATGGGCTGCAGATCTGAATAAGAATCTACCTTTCCTATAAGGTGCTTTTAAATTATTTTAATGCCTACAGGAAATAAATGGTTCAGTAGAGGATAAAGAGGGAAGCAGCATGGTGAAGTAGAAAGAACAGATTCTTTGACCTGTTTGATATTTGTGCAAATTTAGGAGCCAGTGTCTAGCACATGGCAGACAATCAAGTATGTGTTGGATGTATAAAGTGCTTCCTTGTTCCTCATTTTTTATCATTTGTAAAGTGGGAATAACAGTATTTACTTTGCTGTGTTGATGTGATGAGAGAATCAAATGGGAGAATATATGTGAAAGTACTTTTTCAACTATGAAGAAATAAAGTGGAGTTCATAAGCCAACTGGCTTTCTTTTCTAAACAATGTACCTATTACTTGAAAAAGTATCTGCTAATCTATTTTTATGTGCCAGCAATATGTTAAGGGATAAATGTAAACACTAGTCTAACTCATTGAGAAACCTATAGTTAAATTAATTAACAAATATTTCAGAAGGGATTTCAGCAGTCTATTTGTAGGGATTTTTTTTTTTCTTTTTTTGAGTTGGAGTCTCACTCTGTTGCCCAGATTGGAGTGCAGTGGCATGCTCCCAGCCACCGCAGCCTCTACCTGCTGGGCTCCGGTGATCCTTCCGCCTCAGCCTTCCAAGTAGCTGGAACTACAGGCGCGCACTACCACGCCCGGCTAATTTTTGATTTATTGTAGAAATGAAGTCTTGCCAAGTTGCCCGGGCGGGTCTCGAACCCGCGGGCTCAGGCAATCCACTCACCTCAGCCTCCCAAAGTGCTGGGATTACAGACTGAGCTACAGAGACTGGCCTAGTAGGGAATTTTAGAAGGGGATTTCAGCAGTCTATTGGTAGGGACTGGGGTAGCAAGGAATGGATGGATGAGCCTAGATGACCTTTAAGGTAGTTTTTATAGCAGAGAGAGTTGATGATAATTAAAGTCATTATCTATAGGAATCATGTAAACTAGAGCATAATGATGTGGTATGTAACAGGGCAAAGGGAAAAGATTATAGGATAAACCACAGTACTGCTGCTATGTGGGCTGCTAGAGATGGCTGCATTTTCCACATGGGATAAAAGATTCATATGCTTCTAAGAGGGAAAAAAACTTTATGATTGGAACTGTATTTTGATACTCTAGTAGTATGAATAAATGTAAGCCGACATCTGTCAGATAGTTCATGTGACAGTTTGCAATAGTTATAGGACCGCTGGGCTGGGAGTCAGGAGACCTGGCTGCATTGTCATTCCAGAAACTGTGTAACAATAAAAAGTCACCTTACTTCTTTGGCCTCAATTTCTTTATAAATAACTAGTTATGTTTCCATATCAATGAAAAATTAGTTCTTATTACCCAAAAAGGATATTAGAATTATGGTTCTCAGTTATATGCTTTCTAGGCTATTGATATCTATCACTATGATAATGAGAAAGGCAGAAGACTATTTCCAACTGCTAAATGCATTGTTTCCATTAAAAAATATGTGTCCATATTTGAAACTGATTCAGTGTACATATGAATAATATTGTTGTTGACCGTGAATACTTTTATTCTCTTAGTAAATACTTTTCCGTTATAGAGACAATGCCTCCATTCATGCCTCTGCATCTTTAAGTCATTATTGAAATGAAAAACGTGAAAATGATTGAGAAGCTATTTTCTTGAACTCATGAGGCTTGACAAGAAGGATGACATATAGAGGTGAATGATAATGAAGATGTTATAATACTCTTTTTTTCTTTTCGAGGGTTTCACTTCTACAATAAGATGTTCACAGTTACACCTGAAAGCTGCCTCTTGATATTTGTAGGTTTCATCATAAGAGGACTAATTTATAGTTTAAATGACAAATCCCCATCAGTCATGAATAGTAATATACTTTTCCTTTACTTGCTTCCACCAATAGTTCTTGAAGCAAGATAGTTTATGCCCAGTTGGCCCCTATTTTAAGAACATAGGAGCCATTTTTCTGCATGCTGTAATTGGAACCACGTGGAATGCATTTGCAATAGGCCTTTCTCTTTATGGCATATGTCAGATGAAGTACTTCAACTGTCAAGATGTGTCACTGCTCCACAACCTTTGGTTTGGTAGTTTGCTGCTGTAGATCCTGTGGCTATACTCTCTGTATTTGAAAAAATTCATGTGAATGAGAAGCTTCATATTTTGGAGAACCCCTCCTTAATGATACTGTTACTGTTGTAAGTATCCCAGCCTGGGCTTTGTAGGTAATAAATTAGGTTTCTTAAAGCTCAGCCTTGAATTTAGATAGATATTCAATTCTAGCTTAGGCCATTATTGAGCGTCTTAGTCCTAGGAGTAAGTTTTTGAGTTGAGAGAATATGATTTATTAGTCATTTATATGTTTTAGAAAATTACAGTGCTTCTTTGCTACTATATTTACCTTCTATCTGCTTGTTAATTCAAAACCTTCTAAAGGCTACAGTCTTTCCAGTCACATCCGTTAAGAAAATTTTAGTCATGAAAGATATATTCACAGCCCACTGGGAAATTTTCAAACAGAATCATGCAAAGTTTGACGATGATCTGTAGAAATACATCTTGCACTAGAAATTGACCTTCCATATGACCCAGCAATTCCCCTATTGGGAATATACCCGGAGGAACTCAAATTATTCTATAAAAAAGATACCTGTACACATGTGTTTGTTGCAGCTCTTCACAATAGCAAAAACATGGAACCAACCATGTTGCTCATCTAACTTGAACTGGATAAAGAAAATGTGGTACATATACATTATGGAATATTATGCAGCCATAAAGAAGGACAAATATATGGACTTTGTAGCAACTTTGTAGCAACTTGGTTAGAATAGGAGGAGTTTTCATCGGGCTTCTATTTGGCATGTTTGCTGACCTTACCACCCACTTTACCAAGACCATCAGGGTCATCAAATCTCTCTTTGTTTTGTTTTCTTTTTTTTTTTTTTTTTTTTTTTGAGTTGGAGTCTCACTCTGCCCAGACTGGAGTGCAGTGGCACACTCCCAGCCACCGCAGCCTCAACCTGCTGGGCTCCGGCAATCCTTCCGCCTCAGCCTTCCAAGTAGCCGGAATTACAGGCATGCGCTACCACGCCCGGCTGATTTTTTGATTTATTGTAGAGATGAGGTCTCGCTGCCCAGGCGGGTCTCGAACCCGCGGGCTCAGGCAATCCACTCACCTCAGCCTCCCAAAGGCTCAGGATTACAGACTGAGCCACCGAGCCCATATTCTCTTTGTTTTCTTATATAGTTACCTCTCATACCTGACAGCTGAAATGTTCCATCTCTCAGGGATTGTAGCATAAGTATCTAGACAAGTTCTTGATCTAAATAATTTCTTTTAGAGATTGAATCTGATTTTCCACTGGAAATTCAGGAAATTAGATCACTAGATATGGGAGGAAGACCCTCCTTTATGCTCTCCTAGAATTTCCTAAGTCACTTAGTCACTATTGGAAGTGTTATTTGTGACCAAGTTTATAAGCTCCCTGTAGAAGTTAATGGCTGCATCCCAACTACTCATACATATTGGGAGGGCGAGCAATATGATTCCCTTATTGATGCCATAGCAATTAAAGCATTTTTATTACTTCTTTCTGTGTAAACCATAGAGAATAGGTTATTTTTCCTCATTTCTATCACTGGCATTTAACCAGTGATGATAATACCTTATGTCAAATAATAAAATTGTAAACCTAAATGTCCACATGGTAAGCTAAACAGCATTAGCATCTAAATGCTTTTGTATTAGGATTTAGACAAGCTATTCTGTTTTGTGCATTAAAAATATGTGGTTTTTATAAAGATGTTGCCAAGTTTTCCATAAGCTTAAGATTGATTTAAGTTCCACAGAACTAATGCTTTTAGGTTACTCTAAATTTTAAGAGGTTTTTACTGTGAATAATAAATATCATAGTACAATGGCTAGAATTAGTTTGTTTTAGATGAAATTGTTCTAGGTTGAAAGCAGGGATCCTATCTAGGGCCTGAGCAATTGTATCTTAAATTGTTAAAAGATGTAGTTTGTGCTTTAAATTATCTTTGATTTGTATTGTCTGTATTACCTACTATGAAAGACAGGTAAAAAGGGCCTAATTGGGTGAAGCTGCCTACATTTAATTCTTCTAATCCACGGCATTGTGTACCTTTTTTTTTTTTCTTTTTTTTTTTTGAGTTGGAGTCTCACTCTGTCTCCCAGACTGGAGTGCAGTGGCCGCTCCCGGCCACCGCAGCCTCGACCTGCTGGGCTCTGGCGATCCTTCCGCCTCAGCCTTCCAAGTAGCCGGAATTACAGGCATGTGCTACCACGCCCGGCTGATTTTTTGATTTATTGTAGAGATGAGGTCTTGCTGCCCAGGTGGGTCTCGAACCCACGGGCTCAGGCAATCCACTCATCTCAGCCTCCCAAAGGCATGGGATTACAGGCTGAGCCACCGAGCCCGACTGTGTACAGCTTTTTAAATAGTATTTTTACAGAGACTTCTTTCTTTTGAGCACCCAACTTTCTTTTTTTTTACTGATTTATTAAAATTTAATATGAATATTAGTTTCCTATAGTTACTGTAACAAATTATCACAAAGTGGCTTAAAGCAACTTACATTAATTTTCTTACAATTCTTTTTTTTTTCAGTTTCATTTTTTGTTTTTAAATTTTTTAAATTTTTAATTTTTTTCAATTTTTTAATCTTAAAGATGTGGGTACAATTCAGGGTTATGTATACAAATGTTCATTATGCAGGTACTCTTATTGATAGGGTGTGCTCCTCCCTCCCCTGGTAGTTTCCCTCAACTGCCAATCCCACCTCCCCTCCCCTGGCAGTTTCCCACTACTGCCAATCCCTTTCTTATCGTACTATGATAGTTGTTCAAGGTCTGCTTATGAGTGAGAACATATGGTACTCTGTTCTTTGTTTCTGTGGTAGATCACTGAGTATGAATGACTCTAAATCCATCCAAAATGCTGCGAAGTCCATATGTTTGTCCTTCTTTATGGCTGCATAATATTCCATTGTGTAAATGTACCACATTTTTAAAAAATCCAGTCCAGCTTCAATGGGCAGCATGGTTGGTTCATGTTTTTGCTATTGTGAATAGAGCTGCAACAAACATGCATGTGCAGGTATCTTTTTTTGTAGAATGATTTGAGTTCTTCCGGGAATATTCCCAATAGGGGGATTGCTGGGTCATATGGAAGGTCAGTTTCTAGTTCTTTCAGAAATCTCCACAGTGTCTTCCAAAGAGGTTGCACTAATTTGTATTCCCACCAGCAGTGTAGAAGCGTTCCTTTTTCTCTGCATCCTCACCAGCATCTGTTGTTGTTTGTTTTATTAATGATGGCCACTCTTGCAGGGATTAGGTGGTATCTCAATGTGGTTTTGATTTGCATTTCTCTGATGATGAGTGAGGCTGAGCACTTTTTCATGTATCTGTTGGATGCCTGTGTATCTTCTTTTGAGAAGTGTCTATTCATGTCTTTTGTCTACTTTTTCATGGGACTGTTTGTTTTTTTTTTTTCTTTTGGCACGTTTGAGTTCCTTGTAGATCCTAGATGTTAGGCCTTTGTCAGATATACAGTCGGCAAATATTTTTTTCCCATTCTGTGGGCTGTCTCCCTGCTCTCTTGAAGGTTTCTTTGAGTACCTGACTTTCAAGAAACTTGACTATGTGGGGATTGTTGCCATGTCTTTGTTGAGTCCAGAAAGAACAACACATAGGAAAAAAAATGTTGTCAAATCTACCTGCTTCCTCTGAAAATCTCCTAAAGCTTATCTTTCTTATAAGTGTAAAATATTGTATTTTGGGGTTAAGATTACAAGTATCCTTTATGGCTATGATCTGATAATCTTGTTTCTCTTGACTACAAAAGTTAGTGAAAAAGATCTTCCCTCATTTTCAATAAGGATAGGTTAACAAGATCCATTAAATGCCTTAGTTCTTATTCAAGTCATTTCAGCCTACAGCTTTAGGTGCATTTTTTGCTATGTAAAAGCTGTTAATACATTTTTGAAAATATACACCTGTATAAACTTTGTGTTTTACTCTTTTTACTTGTGTTTACTTTGTGTTGAACTCCGTTTTACTTAAAGTATAATTATGTTGAATGTAAATGAAAAGAAAAGCATAAGCACAATTTAAGATATTTGAGATAATCCTTTTTAAGACATCGTAACTGGAAAATTAATTAGACTGCAAGCACTGAATTAAAAAAATTGAGCACTGACATGTGGGTCACCTAAATGGCCAAAGCAGATAATGACAATATTTGAACACAAAATGAATATGAATAAAATAATTTAACTATCATTCAGTTAATAAAATTAATACTTTAAAAATAATTTTTACACATACATTTGAAAAGTTAAATTTTTATCTTTTTGGATGGAAATATAAAATGTCCTCCAAAACTTTCTGAGCTTTAGTTCTTTCATATGTTAAATGTGGACAATAATACCTATTTCAAAGTATGATTGTGAGTAATAAAATGAAGTAATAAATTAACTGAATGCTATTTAAATATGAAAAGTAATTTTTAGCCATTTTGTAGTTATTTGTTGGTTGAATCACTGTGCTAATAATGAAGCAAAAGTATAATTGTAACTATAATGTTACTCTGTGAAAGATTTCTCTTCATTCTATTTTTTTTCCATTGCCCAATAACTTGAAAAATGAGGCATGCAACACTTGCACGTATTCAAACATTGATCATCTTTTTCAGAAGTGAGCTATGTATGAATCAGTTTCTACCTGGAGGATTATTGGTTCTAAGAATGGTCAAGATCATTACTGATTTTTTTGAATGTGCCTCTGAGGGGAAAGATGAAGAAGCCACCTTACTGTGTGTAAAGTAATTAAAACTCTATTAGGAAAATTGTGAGACTGAACACTGTTTTCAGCCTAAAACATAAAGCATCCAGTAACAGTGGTATTTTGCATCCATTATAGGATTCATTTTTGTGTCTTTTCAATAATGCATTGTTTCTGAAGCCAATAAGTACACATTTACTGATATTTCAAAGATATATTTTATTATATCAAATCGCTTTCTACTTTAGATAGTATATGGTAAAAAAAACTAACCATCAGCACCATTAATTGTTACATATAAAATTTGTATATAAAATATTAAATATGTTTTATTATAGTGATAAATTGCATTATGTATATATATTTCACATTATAAGTTAATGACTATTGGTGTTTTTTTGAGATTAATATCCAAGACTAGGTTTTTATTTAGAAACTTGAATATATGTTATTTATCAACATTATATTTTATTAACTTTTTTAAAACTTGACAAATTTGAGTTTGCTTATACAAGTTTCAAATTGGTCAGTATTTCATTCAGAATAGTGTTTGCTATTGTTGCCTACTAGTATAGGTAGGAGAATAATTTGTTAATTAACTGTGGTTGGGTCACAGTTGTTACTGTCTCGCATTGGCTTTGAGACTCTCAGAAAATATTAAGCATTATCATTAGATACCAAGTTGACACCACTTCTTGGCAGAAGAGACAGAGGTACAACTATTCTTGTCTGACATCATTTCTATATACAATTAGTAAAGTGCACCGTTTGCTGGCATTACAGATAGTATTATAGTCAAAGTTTCAGTGCAAAAAGCAGCAGCCAATTTATTCCCTGTATTCCACACTCATATTATAAACATCTTTATATAAAAGTTTATGCTGTCTACAGAAAATTATTTTTGTAATAAATGTGTTTGTGATTCTAACTCAGGAGCTTAGAAAAAACTATTTTACATTCAAATGAAAAATAAATTATAGTAAAATACCCAAATAATATTTTTATATACCATTTTCTTTCCCCTACCAAAACAAACCTACTAAATTTTGGAATAAACTGGTCTTTATAAAACATGAGAATTCACAAAGAGGTTTTTGTATAGTGACAAAAAGTATTTCGTGATAGTAGAAATATATCATAAAGCTATTTTGTGCTTTGAGCTATAAAACCAAGGCATGAGTATTTAAGAATACTCTAGGTCTCCAGTTCTAGGATGAGTTTGAGTTTTATCAATTGGTAAGTATGCTTAGCTTCCAAAACCATCAGAAATCTAGTAGAAGTTCCCCTTTATTAGCTCAAATGATAGAACTCTATGTGCTTGTGGAGCATAGAAGATTTTTGGAGTTTGTCTTCTATCCGACTGGCATACACCTGACTTTATCTGGCAACTGTGTTCTCTATTATCCGTAGCTTCCAGATAAGTACCTTCTATTTACTTTCTAGCCTAGGTATGTACTTTAAACACTAAACTTAAAGTGAAGTCCTAGTTCAAAATCGATAAAATCAGATTAGAGCTGTAGCCCATATTTTCATTTCATTGTAGACACTGCTAGTCTGAGAATATTTCTTTAAAAAAATACTTTGTTTTATTTTAAAGATGTGAGGTACAAGTCAGGATTAGGTACATAAGTAATCTATATGAAGGTGAAGTTTGGGCCTCCAACTGGTCCTCACTTCTCCTGGTTTAGGATCAGGTATCCTTTATGTTGTTATGTGCCCCTACATTTCTCCTTCCCCTGACAGTGTCCCATGACTGCTGATCCTGTTTTTGTGCTATTTTGAGTAATGTTCAGGTCCTATTTATGACTAGAAGCATGTGGTATTTGACTATGTGTTACTGTGATAGATTGCTAAGATTGATTGTCTCCAATTCCATCCAATTTGCTGAGAAGTCCATTATTTTGTCCTTTTGTATGGTTGCATAATATTCCATTGTGTATATGTTCCATATTATCATTATCCAGTCTACTTTTGATGGGCAGTACATTTGGTTTCACATTTTTGCTATTGTGAGTACAGTGGCAATGAACATGCGTGTGCAGTTTTTTTTTTTTTTTTTTTTTATAGAATGATTTGTGCTCCACCAGGGGGATTGCTGGATCATATGGAAAGTCAATTTCTAGGTCCCTTAGGTATTGTCACACTATTTTCCATAGCTTGCACTCCCACAAACAGTGTAGAAGAGTCCCCTTTTCTCCACACCCATGTTAGCATCTAGTGTTTTTGGTTTACTAATGATGGCCATCCCTACTGTTATAAGGTGGTTTCCCAGTGTGGTTTTGATTTACATTTCTCTGATGATTAGTGAGGCTGAGCATTTTTTCATTTATCTGTTCGCTGCTCGTATGTCTTCTTTTGAGAAGTGTCTACTTATGTTCTCTGCCCATTTGTTTTCCTCCTTTAATTTTTATTTTAAAATTGTGGAGTACAAGTCAGGGTTAGGTATACAAATATTCATTATGCAGGTACCCTTATTGATGAGGTGTGCCCACTCTTCCCCAGGCAGATATCGACTACTGTCAATCCCACCTCTCCCCTGCCACCCCCAGTTTCCTGTTACTGTCAATCCTCTTCTTATAGTAATATGATAGTTGTTCAAGGTCCACTTATGAGTAAAAACATCTGATACTCAGATTTTTGTTTCTGTGAGAGATCACTCAGTATTATAAACTCTAATTCCATCCAGGTTGCTGTGAAGTTCGTGATTTTGTTCATGTCTGCGTAGTATCCCATTGTGTGAAGGCCTGACATGAAGGATCTACAAGGAACTCAAATGTGCTGAAAAGAAGAAAACCAAATAACCCCATTACAAAATGGGCTAAAGATATGAATAGGTCCATCTCAAAAGAAGACATACAAGCTGCCAACAGATAAATGAAAAAATATTCAGCCTCATTAGTCATTAAGGAGATGCAAATTAAAACTACATTGAGATACCACCTAACTCCAGTCAGAGTGGCCATCATCAATAACTCAAAAAATAACAGATGCTGGAGAAGATGTGGTGAAAAGGGAACACTTCTACACTGTTGTGGGAGTATAAACCAGTACTGCCCATTTTTTAATAGGACTGTTTGCTTTTATCCTTTCCACTCATTTGAGTTCCTTGTGAATGCTGGATGTTAGGCCTTTGTTAGAAATAAAATCGGCAAATATTATTTCCCATTTTGTGGGTTCTCTCCCTGCTCACTTGGTGGTTTCTTTTGCTATGCAAAAGCTTTTCAGTTTTATAAGTCTGTATTTGTCTAACTTATCTTTTATGGCATAACACGTTTGGGGTTATGATCAAGAATTAGTTGCCAGCCGGGCTTGGTGGCTCAGCCTGTAATCCCACGCCTTGGGAGGCTGAGGTGAGTGGATTGCCTGAGCCCGCGGGTTCGAGACCCACCTGGGCAGCGAGACCTCATCTCTACAATAAATAAAAAAATCAGCCGGGCTTGGTAGCGCATGCCTGTAATTCCGGCTACTTGGGAGGCTGAGGCGGAAGGATCATCGGAGCCCAGCAGGCGAGGCTGTGGTGGCCGGGAGCGGCCACTGCACTCCAGTCTGGGCGACAGAGTGAGACTCCAACTCAAAAAAAAGAATTAGTTGCCTACTCCAATGTGCATAAGGGTGTCTCCTGCATTTTCTTCTAACATTTTTGTAGATTAAAGATTTTGTATATGGTAATAGGTGAGAGTCCTGTTTCATTCTTCTACATGTGGTCAGCCAGTTTTCCCAGCACCATTTGCTGAATAAAGTCTCCTCTCCCCAGTGGTTGTTATTGATGGCTTTGTCAAAGATGAGTTAATTGAGGGATTGAGCTTTTTCTTCTGGAATCTCTATCCCATCCATTGGTCTATATGCCAATTATTGTACCAATACCAGGTGATCTTGATTACTGCAGCCTTATAGTAAAGTTTAAAGTATGGGAGTGTGATACCTCACACTTTGTTTCTTTTGCTGAGGATTGTTTTGGCTATTTGTGCTCTTTTTTGTTTCCATATGAATTTCTGTATGTCATTTACAGGTCTGAGAAGAATGATGTTGGTAATCTGATGGGTATTGTGTTGAATCTGTAGATTGCCTTGGGTAGGATGGACATCTTGACAATATTGATTCTTCCAATTGATGAACATGAAATGTCTTGCCATTTGTTTGTTCCTCTTTGATTTCTTTGAACAGTGTTTTGTAGTTGTTGTTGTAAAGGTCTTTCACTTCTCTGGTTACAAAGATGCCAAGATATTTCTTTTTTTGGTGGCTATTGTGAATGAGATTGTGCTTTTTATTTGATTCACTGCTTGCTTGTTGTTAGTGTATAGAAATGCAACTGTCTTTTGCACATTGTTTTTGTACCCTGAGACTTTGCCAAAGTCATTTAACAGTGTAAGGATGTTTTTGACAGATTCTCTTAGTTTTCAAATTCAAAGTATAAATCATATTGTCAACACAAGAGTAATGTGGGGTTTATTTGCCTGTCTCAAGGAGTGGGTCTGTTGCTCAATTGTGGGTACCCCGGATCACTTTCCTTCCCAAGCTTCAAGTTGATGGCTGACTGCCTGTTTCATCTCCTCCAGGGGGACTCAGCCTCTGGCTCCCTCACTGTACTCCCTCTGTGGCCCTCACATTCAGTGTTAGGCCTGGCACTGAAGGCGGTGGTGGCAGAGACTGGTTTCGAGGGGCAGTTAGTTGTTCTTGGCAGCTTCTTCCCAAGGAGGGCTTTGTTAATTTCAGAACATGTTGCTTGCTCCTGCACTGCGAGAAGAGCTGATGTCAGAGCAGAATAGCCGTGGCACAGACCATTTCACCAAGAGAGTCCAGACCACTTGTTCCCAATTCCCCACTCAGTCAGCCACTTGCACTCCCACTTACACACAGACATGCATACAAATTCATCCTTTCACTCACTCACTCACTCACTCACTCACTCACTTACACAGAGACTCACACTAGTCTGACCAGCCCTGCCACCATCTTCCTCAAAAAGCCATAGAATATTTCTTAAAGATACCAAACCGAATCATAGAATATCCTAAATGCAATTTTCTATTTATTTTGAAATGTATCAAAGAGTAACTGAAGGGATACTTGTTCTCTTTAGTAATTGATATTAGAGCAAACAATTAAGCAGGAAATCACAAAGCTGCTCTGTTCACTAACTTCCCTTTTTGATTCAAAGTGTCCAAGACCAGAATAAAATGCATTTTTCTGGATGGGTCTTAAGAAAAGCTTCTCTGGCCCACTCTGCTTGCTCAATTGTAGAATTGCAATGCTAAGTATGTTCTCAAGAAAACACAACTGCTTTTTGCTGAGAATGATGTGACAAGCAAGATCTGTGGCAAGACGCATACAATGGGAACTCAGTCGTCACTTTTTAAATGAATGTACAAATGAGTGCATGAAGGACTAGTGGAATTTTTGATAAGACATCATGGGGCCACTTCTCTAAAAGAAAGCACTTGTATTAATCATGCTTCTATGATTCAAATATAGCCTGCCCTATTGAGAAAAGGATCCAGGAAGTGAGTAGATGGCTTTCTTAAGTATCCTATACATAAGGAATAAGGTAGAGTGAATTTCCTAAAGTTCTATAATGAGTCAATGACGGACATGAACTTTTATTTCAGAATTTAATTGCTAATAGACTCTTACTCATATGGCAATCAATACTGCAAATTTAATTAAAATTCAAAGTCTAGTCTTAAAAATTCTGAGAAATCTTACTGAATTAGTCAATAAACAACAACAAAAAAAATAAGATGGAACATAAAAAGGCTAATTCTACAAAAAGAGCAAGAATATAAAAATAAGTCATAATTCTGTTTTTTAAAATTTTATTTGGGTGTTAGATTTTCTCCCATACATGATGTACTTCTATGACTTCTGCATAAAGGTACTATAATAGCCTAGTAAAATGTATTCTAACAATGTGAAATGCTCCATAGTGATCTAGGGCAATGATATTTAAAGTGTGGTCCATGGATCTGTACCATATCATAAACTTGTGTTGGTCCATGAACTATTGATTAGTGTACAAATTAAAAACTTTGTGTTTGATACACTGTGAAACAAAATAATATGTAAGGGCTTTTATTTTATAGGTCTTATTTTTAATTTACTTTAATTTTTTTAGTAATTTATTCTCATTGTAATAAGCAGAAAATGACCTTTTATTACTGATAGTTTGAGAAGCACTGATCTAGGCCAAAGTAAAACTTGGAAATAGTTCTTCAACAAGTATATTAAGCATTTTAAAAAATGTATGAGGTCCGGGCTTGGTGGCTCAGCCTATAATCCCGCGCCTTTGGGAGGCTGAGGTGAGTGGATTGCCTGAGCCCGCGGGTTCGAGACCCGCCTGGGCAGCGAGACCTCATCTCTACAATAAATCAAAAAACCAGCCGGGCATGGTAGCGCATACCTGTAATTCCGGCTACTCGGAAGGCTGAGGCAGAAGGATCGCCGGAGCCCAGTAGGTCGAGGTTGCGGTGGCCGGGAGCGGCCACTGCACTCCAGACTGGGCGACAGAGTGAGACTCCAACTCAAAAAAAAAAAAAAAAAAAAAAAAAGTAGGAGGTACCGTATCATGAGCTGGTCATACAAAAATGAATAACATTAAGTCCTCCATGAATCCTGCAGGGGCAGGCTGAATGGTAGGTGTTATACTGTAACTTTTAAGACATTGAATTTTTGTGACTGCTCTAATGGTTGCTAGGTGTATAAGCTTAGATAAGTTACTTAAATTCTCTTTTTGATCTATAAAATAGGCATAATAAATAAAACCTAATGATGCTCAGTATTATAAATGATGCAGTTGCTGGGAGGATTAAACAAGTTAATATACGTAAAGTGATAGGAATAATGTCTGCTATACAGGTTGTGCTCAATGAATGTTAATTATTATTCGTAGGGGAGAAACATTCATAAGAATAACTATGATACGGGACAGATGTGGTAAGGGTCATGATGTGGTTGCAAATAAATTCCTATGAGTGATTCAGGCTTAACAAATATGGAAAGCATTTGAGTTGATTCTTGACAAATGAGTATAATTTGAACATATGACAAATGGTTGGAGGAGACTACTTTGAATAATAATGCTTGATCTTGTAAAAAATATTTTGGGGGGATTATAGTTTTCTAGAGAAACTCAGTTGATTATGAGTAGTTATTTTCTGAAAATATATTTTAGAAAAATGGCACTCAAAAATGATTTGCAATTTTATTTTATTTTATTTTATTTTATTTTTTTGAGTTGGAGTTTCACTCTGCCGCCCAGACTGCAGTGCACTGGCACGTTTCCGGCCATCGCAGGCTCAACTTGCTGGGCTCTGTCGATCCTTCTGCCTCAGCCTTCCAAGTAGCTGGAACTACAGGCACTCGCTACCATGCCAGGCTAATTTTTTGATTTATTGTAGAGATGAGTTCTCGCCAAGTTGCCCAGGTGGGTCTCAAACCCACGGGCTCAGGCAATCCACTCACCTCGGCCTCCCAAAGCTCAGGATTACAGGCTGAGCCACCGAACCCAGCTGATTTGCAATTTTATAACTCTCATTTGTCCTGACTTTGGTGGTTGTCTCGTTAGCTTTCTAGAGGTCTATTGCTAAAAAGCTATAGAGAAGAAAAAATTTGATTAAAAACGTGTTTGATTGCTTTGAACTTTTTGTGTTGCGAGACAGAGATTACAGAGGTCTTCCTAAATTAATCTATCAGACTAATCATATGTATAATTAAGGTTAAAGAACCAATTATTTAAGTGTAATCAAAAGGAAAAAGTTAAGCCGGGCTCGGTGGCTCAGCCTGTAATCCCGCGCCTTTGGGAGGCTGAGGTGAGTGGACTGCCTGAGCCCGTGGGTTCGAGACCCGCCTGGGCAGGCGAGACCTCATCTCTACAATAAAATTAAAATATTAGCCGGGTGTAGTAGTGCGCGCCTGTAATTCCAGCTACTTGGAAGGCTGAGGCGGAAGGATCGCCGGAGCCCAGCAGGTCGAGGCTGCGGTGGCCGGGAGCGGCCACTGCATTCCAGTCTGGGCGACAGAGTGAGACTCCAACTCAAAAAAAAAAAAAAAAAAAAAAAAAAAAAGGAAAAAGTTTAGTCGGCATATTGCATTTTTAAATTCACCTTGGATTTGTGAGGTAAAAAGAGATAAAAGTATACATCTGGAGGGGATGCAATTGAATGATAACTTAAAAACATGACTTTAAATTTTGCTACAGGATAGTCTTTCATTCAGTAAAATCAAAGGAAAACCTTTTACCTCTGGCAATACAGGACATCCAGTTCCCAGGTTGTAAAGCTCGACTTAGCACTACTTATTAGCTATGTTCTGGGTTAAGTAGGTTTTGTGTGATGGTCTAGGAATGCAACTACCATTCATTTCATTCATGCCTTAAAATTCTCAATAAAAGACTTATTTATTTATTTTTTTATTTGACATTCAGAGGGTACACACGCATATTCATCACATGGATATATTATGTAGTGGTGGGGATTGGGTCGCAGGTGGTCCATTCCCCAGATAGTAAACCCTGTACCCTGTAGGTAGTTTCTGAACCTTAATGCCCTTCCCTGATTCCCTTTTATTGGTATCCTCATTGTCTATTATTTCTGTCTTCTTGACTGTTTAATTCCCACATATGAGCGAGAACATGCAGTGTTTGGTTTTCTGTTTCTGAGTCAGTTTACTTAGGATGATGATCTCCAGCTCCATTCATGTTGCTGAAAAGGACATGATTTTTATGGCTGCATAGTATTCATATATATATATATATATATATATATATATATATATATATATATATATATATATATATATATATATATCACATTTTCATTATCCACTGAGCAGTTGTTGGGCATTCGAATTGATTCCACATCTTTGCAATTGTGGTTTGTGCTACAATGAATATGTGGTTGTAGGTGTCTTTTTAATATAACAAATGCTGTTCCTTAGGGGTAGATACCTAGTAGTGGGATTGCTGGATCAAATATAGATCTATTTTTATTTCTTGGCGTAATCTGCATACTGCTTTTCATAGAAGTTGTACTAATTTACACTCCCACCAACAATGTATAAGGATTCTCTTTTCTCTGCATCCACACCAGCGTCTAATATTTTTTGATTGTTTATTAATGGCTATTCTAAATCTTGTAAGGTGGTATCTCACTGTGGTTTTAACTTACTTTTCTCTGATTATGAGCACTTTTTTCATATGTTTGTTGGTCATTTGTATATGTTCTTTTGAGAGATGTCTATTCATGTCATTTGCCCACTTTTTAATGAGGTTATTTTCTTTTTTCTTACTGGTTTATTTGAGTTCTTTGTAGACTCTAAGTATTAGTCCTTTGTCAGATGCATAATTTGCGAATATTTTCTCCCATTCTGTAGATTTCCTGTTTGCTATATTGACTATTTCTTTAGCTGTGCAGAAGCTTTTTAGTTTAATTTTGTCTCGTTTATTTTTGTTTTACTTGCCTTTGCTTTTGGCGTTTTAGTCATAAATTCTTTGCCTAAGTTGATGTCAATAAGAGCTTTTCCTGGGGTTTCTTCTAAAATTTTTATGGTTTGGGGTCTGATGTTTAAGTCTTAAATCCATCTTGTGTTAATTTTAGGATATGGTGAGAGATAAGGATACAGTTTTATTTTTCATGGCTATTCAATTTTCCCAGCACCATTTGTTGAATAGGGTGTTCTTTCCCCAATGTATGTTTTTTGTGTTTTGTCAAAGATCAGTTAGTTGTAGGTATTTGGGTTTATTTCTCTGTTTTCTATTTTGTTCTGTTGGTTCATGTATGTGCTCTAGTACCAGTACCAGGCTGTATTGGTTACTACAACCTCATAGTATAGTTTGATGTCAGGTAATGAGATACCTCCAGCTTTTTTTTTTTTTTTTTTTTTTTTGCTTAGGGTTGCTTTGGCTATTCTGGTTCTTTTTTTAGTTCCATATGAATTTTGGGTTTTTTTTCCTGATTCTGTGAAAAATGACATTGGTAATTTGATAGAGAGTACATTGAATCTGTAAATTACTTTGAGAAATATGGTCATTTTAATAATAGATTTTTGTGATGCACAATTTGTAGACTTCTCATACCTAATTCCTTAGAAATGTGAAGTACAACTGAGGACCATATACAATTTTATATTACAAATGCATGATTATTTATTAGTAGTTTTGTTTCTATTCTGTTTGTGCTTTCATGTATGCATGTACATACATATGTATGTATTCTTGAGAAGAAATCCCAAAAGCAACAAATGGAAAGGGTGGATAAAGTCTGAAAATACTGAAGCGAGAAGGTTGTAGAATATGTTACAATAAATGAAATCATAATTGGAGAACAAACATATTCATATTTTTATATTTGAGTAAA
The DNA here is from genome assembly GCA_027257055.1 of Cephalopachus bancanus. Lineage (NCBI taxonomy): Eukaryota > Metazoa > Chordata > Mammalia > Primates > Tarsiidae > Cephalopachus > Cephalopachus bancanus. Next base: position 141,749 of record JAPVLO010001077.1, read on the forward strand.
TAGATCCTTATTTATTGTAACTTAAATTATGTGAAACATGGTGAGCGTAGGTTTTTCACAAACTATTTTTAATTATTATGGGAACATGATGATTGTACATATTTATGGGGTACATGCAATATTTTAATACAAGCATATAATGTGAAATGATCAATTCAGGGTAAGGGGTATTTATCACCTCAAGCATTTGTCATTTCTTTGCATTTTTTTTTTTAGAAACATTCAATTTCCACTCTTCCAACTATTATGAAATATACAATAAATTATTGTGGTTTTTTTCGTTTTTTTTTTTTTTTTTTTGAGTTGGTGTCACTCTGTCTCCCAGAATAGACAGGCTCCACCTGCTGGGCTCCGGCGATCTTTCCGCCTCAGACTTCCAAGTAGCCGGAATTGCAGGCATGCGCTACCACACCCGGCTGATTTTTTGGTTTATTGTAGAGATGTGGTGTCGTTGCCCAGGCGGGTCTCGAACCCACGGGCTCAGGCAATCCACTCACCTCAGCCTCCCAAAGGCGCGGGATTACAGGCTGAGCCACTGAGCCCGGCATAAATTATTGTTAACTATGGTTGTCCTTTGGAACTTGCTTTCTTTCTCTGAGATAGAGATGGAGGAAGGTAGTATTAGGGTAGTGGTTAAGATTATAGAATTTAAAATTAAACAGATGTGGGGTTAAGTCCCAGTTCTACTACTTCCTAGTTGAGTGACCTTGTTGTGGGTATCAAATGAGATGTAAAGGGTTTAGCATAGTACCTGATCCATTATGTGAGCTCAAACAAATAACATTTCCACTTCAAACTTAAGAATGTGTGAACTTTATAATGTGTTAAATACAATGAATAGAAATTTCAGATTGTTTCCCCGTATTCTAGAGTTCTATGGAGTAGAACCTCTAGTGCTGCCAGCAGTGTATGTCATATTAACTTTGAAAAAAAATTTTTTTATTGAGTTGGAGTCTCACTCAGTTGCTCAAGCTGGAGTGCAGTGACAAACTCATGGTCACTGCAGCCTCGACCCACTGGACTCATGATCTTTCTGCCTTAGCCTTCTAAGTAGCTGGAACCATAGGTGTGCACTACCATGCCTGGCTAATTTTTTTATTTATTGTAGTGACGTGGTCTCACCATGTTCCCCAGGCTGGTCTTGAACCCCATGACTCAGGCAGTCTTCTCGCCTCTGCCTCCCAAAGTGCTGGGATTACAGGTGTGAGCCTCCATGCCCAGCAAAAAAAAAAATCTTTTTTAAATGATAAGTTATATATGCTCATTGCAAAAATTCAGAAAATTAAGAAAAACTTAAAAACATTTATAAATATACATGCAAAAGTAAAGCAACATGTTTGTCTATGCAAAGATCTAGAAAGGACATTCCTCTCTGAACCTGGTAGCTTTATTTTCTCCATACACTGAAAAACTGGGCTAATTACAATTTATTCTGTTAGGTAAATCTTATACTTGACCATTGCATTTTTTTAAACTTCGATTGAATCTAAAAATTACAACCCAATGCAACCGCTGACATTTTTTTGGCATTAGGCGTAAATATTTTGTAATGAGCTCCCCCGCCCCAGATTATAATGTGATATAAATCTAGCTAAAACAGTACAAAATATGGGATTTTATTTTGATGCAAGTATGACTCATCCACAGGTTAAAAGTTCACTGGTATAAAGGCACAAGAATTCTCATTTCCTCATGAAACTGATTGAAATTCATGATGATTAAATTCATAAAGCATTGATTGCTGTATTTATTCCTTTAAAGTGTGACTATATTGCTTAGTTTTCTACTAATACCTGGTGCTTGTTTTGCCTGTCCCCTTTTCAGAGTTACATGCACTTCTTATTTATTCTTCCTCAAAATTAAAAACAGAAGTGCAAAATTAGTACAAACATTACAGTTGGAAGGAAACTTGGAGATCATTTAATACAAACCACTCACCTTTCAGATGCGGAAACTGATGTCCAGAAAGATAGAAAAGATATGTTACAGATAAGAATTTATTTTATTTTTAAAGTGTCCTATAGTAGGATTCTCCAAACCCCAGACCATGGACTGGTACTGGTCTGTGGCCTGTTAGGAAGCAAGCTGCAAAACAGGAGGTGAGTGGTAGGCCAGTCAGCTAAGCTTCATCTGTATTTACAGCCACTCCCCATCGCTCACATTACCATCTGTGCTCTTACTTCTGTCAGAACAACGGTGGCATTAGATTCTCATAGAAGCAGTAACCCTATTTGTGAACTATGCATTGGAGGGATCCAGGTTGCATGTTCCTTATGAGAATCTAATGCCTGATGATCTGAGGTGGAGCTGAGGCAGTGATGCTAGTGCTGGGGAGTGACTGCAAACACAGCTTAACATTAGCATCCCCATCACCCCCTCATCCATGGAAAAATTATCTTCCACAAAATGTGTCCCTGCTGACAAAATCGTTGGAGACTGCTATCCTACAGTAAAGAAATTCCTCATGAAGTTCAGTCATTTAAAATGCATATTAATTGTAATAAAAAACAAATAACATAAACCATCTTACCTTTTTAAAGGTGTATAATTCAGTATTGTTAAGTATATTCATATTTAGCAATCATTTTTGTTTCAAGTTATTTTGTAATCATCCTTTTGGAACTAAAAGCCATGTTGTTCTACTAAATACCTAAGTTGTCTTTTATATTCTCTTGGAATGAAAACTCTAAGCTGTGAAGCAGAAATGAATGCATGAAAACTGGTAATTTTGTAATTATAGCAAATCCTAACAAGTACTAATATGAAATTACATTTAAAAATAAAAGAATAGAAAAACTCCTGTGACAATTTTAGCCAAATTTGTTGCAGAAACTCATCTCCTATTTTTAAAATTTTTAGTTTTTATAAGTCCATGACAATTATAATTTATAAGGTAGATGTGATATTTTGATACAAGCATACAATGTGTGATGATCAAATCAGAGCAACTGAGATACCCATCACCTCAAACATTTATCATTTCTTAGTGTTAGAAACATTTCAATTCTAGTCGTCAAGTTATTTTGAAATATACATCAAATTATTAACTGTAGTCACCCTATTGCACTACTGAACTCTAGATGTTATTCTTTCTCTCTAACTGTATTTTCTACCCATTAACTAAACCCTTTTATTCTTCCCACCCCGTCACACTTCCAAGCCTCTAGTAACCTAAGCATCACTGTACACTCTATCTCCATGATATCAATTTTTTTAGCTTCTGCATATTAGTGAATACATATGATATTTGTCTTTTTATCCCTGGTTTATATCACTTAGCCTGATGCTCTTCAGTTCCATTCACATTATTTTTCTGTCTGAATAGTATTCCATTGTGTATATGTACAATATTTTCTTTATCCATCATCTGTTGACAGATATTTAGGCTTATTCCAAAATTGGGCCATTGTGAATAGTGCTGCAATAAATGTGGGGATGCAAATATCTCTTCAATATACTGATTTATATATATTTTTGGATATGTACCGAGAAGCAGGATTGCTGGATTGTGTGGTAGTTCTAATTTGTGTGTGTGTGTGTGTGTGTGTGTGTGTGTTTCTTGGAACTGCCATGCTATTTTCCATAGTGGTTGTTGGTTGTACTAATTTACATTACATTTCACCAACAGTGTGTTAATATTCTTTTTCCTCTGTATCCTCATCAACATCTGTTTAAAAAGTTTTTTGGAATAAAAATCATTTTAACTGGCTGAGATAATATCTCATTGTAGTTCTCTGATGATTAGTGAAGTTGAGCATTTTTCCATATACCTTTTGGCCATTTGTATGTCTTCTTTTGAAATATGTCTATTCAGATCTTTTGCCCATTTTTAATAGGAATTATTATTGTTATTATTGCTATTGTGCTGAGATTTTTAATACATTCTGGTGAATAATACCTTGTAAGTTTAATCTTTTTAAAATAATTTTTTCATTCCAAAGGTTGTCTCTTCACTTACTTGTTTCCTTTGTTATGCTGACGATCTTTAGCTTGATATGATGTCATTTGTTCATTTTTGCTTTGGTTGCCTATAATTTTAGGTCTTACTCCAGAACCCTTGCCTAGACCCATGTCCTGGAACATTTCCTCAATGTTTTCTTATAATTTTACAGTTTCAGGTCTTATATTTAAGTATATAGTTGATTTTTACTTGCTTTTTGTATGTGTTGAGAGACAAAGGTCTAGTTTCATTCTTCTGCATATGGATATTCAGTTTTCCCAGCACTGTTTATTGAAAAACTACTCTTTTTCCAGTGTATGTTCTTGGTTCCTTTGTAAAACATGAGTTAACTTTATTTATTTTTATTTATTTATTTATTTTTGAGTTGGAGTCTCACTCTGTCGCCCAGACTGGAGTGCAGTGGCCACTCCCGGCCACCGCAGCCTCGACCTGCTGGGCTCCGGCGATTCTTCCGCCTCAGCCTTCCAAGTAGCTGGAACTACAGGTGCGCACTACCACATCCAGCTAATTTTTTGATTTATTGTAGAGATGAGGTTTCACCAAGTTGCCTGGGCGGGTCTCGAACCCGCGGGCTCAGGCAATCCACTCACCTCAGCCTCCCAAAGGCGCAGGATTACAGGCTGAGCCACCAAGCCCGGCTGAGTTAACTGTAAATGTGTAGATTTTTCTTAGTTCTCCATTTTGTTCCACTGCTCTATGTGTTTGTTTTTATGCCAGTACTATGCTGTTTTGTTTACTATAGCTTTGTAGTAAAATTTGAAGTTGGTAATGTAATGCTTTCAGCTTTGTTCTTTTTGCTCAGGATTGTTTTTACTATTTGGGATCTTTTGTGGTTCTATATAAATTTTAGAATTTTCTCCTACAGTATTTATGTGAAGAATGTCACCACTATTTTGACAAGGATTATATTCATCTGTAGATTGCTTTGAGTAGCATAGGAATTTTTAAAATGCTGAGTCTTCCAATCCATAAATATGGAATATCTTTCCATTTTGGGGTGTATGTTCTCTCAACTCATGTATCAGTGTTTCATAGTTTCCATGGTAACTATCTGATCTTTTACTTCTTTGGCTAAGTTTATTCCTAGGTATTCTATTTTATTTGTAGCCTTTCATGAATGGGATTACTTTTTTTTGGTTTCTTTTTCGGTTGTTTGCTGTTTTCATATAAAAATGTTACTCATTCTCCTTTATTTTGGTATACTATAATGAGGCTAAAAAGACAATTTATTTGCACAGGGATATAAATTAATATCTTGTTTTATAATAAATTATTTGCATTTCTTTCTTGCAAGGGAACAATTAATTTTTTTTTTTTCTTTTTGAGTTGGAGTCTCACTGTCGCCCAGACTGGAGTGCAGTGGCCGCTGCCGGCCACCGCAGCCTCGACCTGCTGGGCTGCGGCGATCCTTCCGCCTCAGCCTTCCAAGTAGCTGGAACTACAGGCGCGCACTACCACGCCCGGCTAATTTTTTTTAATTTATTGTAGAGATGAGGTCTTGCCTGCCCAGGCGGGTCTCGAACCCGCGGGCTCAGGCAATCCACTCACCTCAGCCTCCCAAAAGCGCGGGATTATAGGCTGAGTCACCAAGTTAAAATTTATATTTTTATAAATTTTTATATTAATATAAAACCATCATAAAGACATATTTCTCCCTGTATTACGGTAACCTAAGGAAACAGAAAATACTTGGTTTTGATTGAATGTCAATATGTGGAGGAGGGGCTGTGAGGTACAGCTGTTTTAATTAGAATCTCGCCACTCGGTGGCGGAGGGATCGCCGGAGCCCAGCAGGTCGAGACTGCAGTGGCTGGGAGCGGCTGCTGCACTCCAGTCTGGGGACAGAGTGAGACTCCAACTCAAAAAACAAAAACAAACGCAAAAATTAGAATCTCAAAGACTTTGCAAAAACATACTCTTATTTTCTTACATAGCTTTATGTCTGACTTCTGTCACTAGGAACCTATTTGAGGCTGGAATACAGGTAGTTAGAGTTAATCCCAGTCAGTACTTTTTCAATCATTTCAGAAATAACACTTTAATTTAAACAGCAAACAAGTATTTATGAGCTCCTATTATATGTTTAGCATTGTTCTCACTATAATAGAAGATACATAAACATTTTTAAAAAAGGTCATTGCTTTCAGAAGTCATATAATCTACTTAATGAGGCAAAAACATGCACATAAAACAATTGGTTAACAACGAAGCAGCATAGGAAATACTCAAATATATGTAGTAACTAATAACATTTAAGGTCTGAGAACTAAAAGAAAAACAGAAAGGGGAAGGTAAAAAAAAAAGAAGAGGTGGTGGTTTCATGGCTCCCTCAGCATTGAAGATGTAGAAACTGAAAAATTTTCTGCATGCTTCCTCCTTTTGCCTCCCACAATAACTTTTAATCTTCAGTTTTGTTACATACTGCAGAGCTTCTGGTTCATAGTAGCTACTTTAAGTGGTGAGGACAATTTGCAACTATCTACTCATAAAATATTCCAGAAAGTGGCCATAAAGCACATGATTATTTTTTTAATCTTATGTATATGTAAGCATCTCTTATCCATCTCTATCCTCCAAGATTGTGAGCTCTGGTAAGACAGTGACAATGTCTTCTGGAATTTTCTGTTTTACTCATCAACTAGCATATAATAGGTACTTAATAAATATTTATTGAAAATATCTCCCATTGTGCTCACTTCGGCAGGACATATGCTGAAATTGGAATGATACATAGAAGATTAGCATGGTCCCTGTGCAAGAATGACACGCAAATTCATGAAGCATTCCATATTTTGCGTAGTCTCCGAAGGTCATTTTATATTTGCTGACAAGCACTAAGGAAACAGGGTGAATCAAAGCAAAAAAAAAAAAAAAAAAATGATGGGCACCCAATATTGAAATTGTGGTTTTCGTTACAAAAAAAGAGAAGATGTCTTCCATTTATTAATTTCTTTATCATTAGCATTAATTGCTTTATATGTGCTTCCTAGAAAAAAATTAGAGTGATAAAATATCTTGGGAGCTGGTAGAAATATTATTTGATAGCTAGATTAAATGCCTAGTAGCCCAAGTTTACAGCACTAGGTGCTACATTTTTAAAAATGCAGAGATACCACCTTTTTTCTTAAGTTATAAGGGCTTGTTGATACTTCAAGACTTTATATAGTAATGATGAAAGCCTATAAATGGTCTAAATTCATAGTCTAATAAATGGTCTAAAAAGAAAGGTGTTCTTACTTTCTTTAAGACCTTTGTTTTGATCTCTTTCAACAAAACTTCTGTTGTTAGAATTTTATTATTAAATAGCTTTACTTTAAAAAAATAACATTCATCTACTTAAAAAAAAAGGTTTGTTGAAATAAAATTTTAGAATTTCACAGTGAAAGGAGAAAGAAATATAAAGGAAAAAGGGTAACCACAGGTCCCGGTAGATGAGCATTATTATCAAATTAGATCATGAGGAGTGCTGAATTACAAGAAGTCAAATTTAACTTACTCAGGTAGGCATCAATTGCTTTGCATGGAGAGCTACAGAAATCATATTTTATTATTGCTAGTGATTGACACAAATCTTTTTCTATAGGTGTTCTAAATGATAGATTCTAGTTCTAGTCATTGCCCAGAAAGGTGAATATTTATAACTTAATTTCATAGAAATTTACTATTGTACATATAGAATCTTTGTGTAAAGAGAAATTGTAAGATACACAAAGTGTATAAAATATAATGTACCTGAAAATAGTGTTTAATATTTCACCATACTTTTTTTTTGCATTCTGCAGCTTTGACTTTTCTTCTTTATAAAGTACAATCTTGAATTGCTTATAGTAACATTTTTGTTAGGGGGATATTAATAACTTTTTAAGTTATTAAAAATAAGCATTTCCATATAAGGTAATTTGGTCTTTTTTAATGAAGTGTAATGGAAAAGTCATGAACTCTGCCATCAGTCAGAGCTGAGTTCAAATCTGCTCTGCAATAAGCTTGTTGTTTAATCTTGGGCCAGTTAGTTATTTGTACTTCATGTATTATTGTAAGTTTATTGGGATGATTAAATAGGATGATGTAAAAGCAACTGGAATATAGTAAGCATTCAAATATTAGCAGCCCAAGTGTTTTATTAGAAATGTGCTGGGTTTAATGGTTAATAAATCAAAATATATTTGTATATTGCTTTATCCCTAAATTTTACTTGAATAATTTTTCTTGTCATTTTTACTATTTGTTCATTCCCTGGTTAAAACAAATTACCAAACCCTATTTCTTATTTTGCATAACTGATGTTTCATCTCCACCTCTCTTTTTGGGTGACATTTTTACAAAAGAATCAGAAATGACTACAGTGGAGAAAGCTTAAAACCACAGATATCTGACCAAGAATTGGTTGCTAGTTCCAATTTCCATAAGGGTGTCTCTCGCATTTTCTAAGGTTCTTATAGTTTTAGGTTTTATGTTTAGGTATTTGATCTATTTAGAGTTGATTTTTGTGTATGGTGATAGGTATGAGTCTTGTTTGAATCTTCTGCAAGTGGTCAGCCAATTTTCCCAGCACCGTTTATTGAACAGGTTCTCCTCTCCCTACTGGTTGGTGGTGGAGGCTTTGTCGAAAATGAGTTGGTTGAGAAATTGAGGTTTTGCTTCCAGAATCTCTATCCTGTTCCATTGGTCATTATGCCTTTTCTTGTGCCAATACCAGACTGTTTTGATTACTGTAGCTTTATAATAAAGTTTAAAGTCTGGGAGTGTGATACCTTCTGCTTTTTTTTTTTTTTCCGAGGATTATTTTGGCTATTCATGGTCATTTATGTTTCCATATGAATTCTTGTATTGTCGTTTTCAGGTCTGAGAAGAATGCTGCTGGTAATTTAATGGGTATTGTGCTAAATCTTTATATTGCCTTGGGTAGGATGAACATCTTAGCAGTGTTGATTCTTCTAATCCGTTAGCGTGTAATATTTTTCCATTTCTTTGTGTCATTTTTGATTTCCTTGAGCAGTGTTTTGTAGTTTCCGTTGTGAAGGCTTTGACTTCTCTGGTTAGGAAGTTGCCAAGGTATTTCTTTTCTTTTGTGACTATTGTGAATGGGATTGTGCTTTCGTTCATCTTTTATCATGCAATTGTCTTTATGAGATTGTGAATTTTTGTGTGTATACTTAGAAAACTGAGTAGAAAAATTATAAATAGTGTGTAAAAATAATTGGCATACATGCAATTTGTATTTCTAGCCTTATATATGTACTGTCAGGATGATGTCATGTCACCTTAGATCATAAAGTGATTGACAACAAAAATCATGTCATGAAGGAATGGAGATTACACAGGACACCATAGCGCTCAGGAAATATTATACAGCAGCTATTGAGAATTGCTTCAGAACAGATGTGTGTGTAATCATAGCTCATTTATTGTGGTAATAGTAAATTATAGGTAATATTTTAAGTAGTTAACTCTAATATTTTCACAGATGCAAAGAAAGAACTATCTGGTATTGAAAGACATGAGGCAGCATGCAGTATTTCAGGAATTTCAGCAGATGCTTAATGTGAAGCTTGCTTCCTGAGACTTTCATTACTCTATTTCTTTCAAACAGTCACAAGTTGACCGACCCCAAAGAATGGACATTTGTGCTTACTGAACTGCCTCGATTTTTTTTTAAGGAATAGAAAATAAGAATAAAGCCTGCATGATAACAGTTGGGAAAACAAGAAATTGATGTGAATTATCAAGTCACCAAATGCTATTTATTAGAAGAGATTACTGAACATACTGAAAATAATAAGGAAATGAATTATCTTGAAATTAATTAGCACTCGACACTTTACTTAAGGCTATTGATGCTTATGTTATTTTTAATATTTTAAATATTATTGATAAACTTTTAAAAAAGTAATAAAATGTCACCAGCCAAATAAATCATTATTCATGAGACATATTTATAACAGGAAGTCAGCTTTCTCTTTCAAAATTTTCACACAGTACTATAACTGAAAGCAAAATATCTGTAACAGATTGAGAGCAGATGGTTGGCTATCACATTTGTGAAAGACTAGTCGTTTATTAGTTGACCAGTCTATCTACTTAAAGTAGCTGAAACTAAAATAAAAATAGAGCAATTTAAAACATTTAAAATTTTTTGGGCAACCCCCTCAGGTCCCCTTCCACTGTGGGAGCGTTTCTGTCCTCTCAATAAATCCTGCTTTCTGAAAAACAAAAAATTTGTCTTGGAACACCAAATATCATCGTGGAAAGCTTCATGTTTTTGGAAGAAATTCCAAACTATTTAGAGAACAAAGACGAAAATACTATGTAACAATTGCATGAAAGGCAGTTCTTTGGAACTAAACTGACTAGAAAGAAAATGCAACTCGACAAATAGAACGATATACATTTTGATTCTGAGTATAATAAATACTTTGAAATAATAACTTCAAAAATTGAAATAATCACCAGAAAAAGTCTTCTTGTAAATTGGTGAAAAGAAAGAAAGAAAAACCAAAGAAGGTGTTTAATTCTTCTCTTGCTTTCAGGGTGCAAGAGCCACTGGTATTTCTTTAAAAAGAGAGGAGTGGGTTGTATTGGACTGATGCTGAATATCAGAAAACTTCTGTACTGAACTAATGAAAGAAAACATAAAATAACAAGTCAGTAAGAAAATGTAACTCTAACTTCCAAGAAATGGAAAAGCAAAATATCATGTTGGTTGAGCATGTTATGTTTGAAAAATATTAAATATCATTTATATAAATAAACTGCCTTCTGAATATTTGAAATATATAACAAGGTAGTTAAGAGTAGGGGCTCTGGGGGCAGCTTTTCAGCTTCCTAGCTATGTGATTTGAACAAGTTATTTCATCTTCATGCTTTATTCATCTGTAGCATGGAGATAGTAAGATATCCTGTTTCATAAAAGTGGATCTAAGAATTAATTGAGATAAAAATATAAAACACTTAGAACATATACTCATCATAAAATACACACTTAAGAAATGTTAGTTATAATTGTATATGACTATAAATATGTATATTATAGCCTCATTTGTATGTCAAAAAAGAACAAGAATTAAACTTATCAAATAGCATTTTCAAGTTATTATCTGTCTTGTCAATTTGTCTCTAACTGTATTTCATGGCTTTTATTGGAGTGAAGCAATCCGAGATGGCCTACAGTAACTTCAAGAAAAATGTCAGCAAGCTATTACTGATATTTAAAAAGCTAAAAGGGAATCATTTTTCTCCCTAGGGCTTCTCTGTGAGTCTGGGTTTAACTAGAGCTGAAATTTGAAACTAGCTCCTTGCTGATTACTGCTTCATCTACTCCTTTGGGTTTTATGTATGATAATTCTCTGGCCATTTCCAGGATAGATTTTCAGGATAAATTAGTTCAAGCTAACATGTGGTTTTTATGCCCTGAATGCTATATTGAAAGATTTGAAGTTGTTTTTTTTAGCCTGGGCTAGCCCTGGGCAAAATTAAGGGTTAGGCAAAGCTAACTCATATTTTTAGTCTGAACCTCGGATTCCTAGTTTAACATTCTTATCCTTCTTGCTTTTGATATGAGTTGTTTTCTGGAAGTTTTGCATTCTAAAAGGGTCATATCAAAGGTGGGAGAACATGCATCTTCACTGTAACTTCTGAAATGGGCACAGATATGTAAATGACTATCACCTTTTTTCACAACTTCTGTGGAAAATGATTTTAAAATAATTTAGCAAGGTCATCGCTCATCTCATGTACAATGTTCTCCCCACCTCTACTTCTTGCTGCCCATCCCCAGGACATTAGAAAAAAATTTAAATATCTGACCTGTACATGAATAAGAGTAGGAAGAAAACCTTTCAGACCAAAAATCATTTTGGTGGATTGAAATGCTCTTAAGGAAGATTTGGAAAGGATTATTAAACAGGAGGGAAAAAAACGTGACTTTAGAACTATAGTGAATAAAATAAAACAGCAAAAACGTTCCAGAATATTACATATAACTTTTATTAGTAACACTGCAGTAAAATTAGAGCTTACAAAAATGTATTCCTCATTCTTAGCACCTGTCTCTTAGTGATTTGCTGCCAACTAATGATTAGAGACTGTCAGTGCAACCATTTTTTAAGAACAGATTAGAAAGTGTTAAAGATGATAAAGCAGGCAGGTAGTTTTCAGTACACACAATGTCATAGAAAATGTCACTTATTTTGAAAACTAAGCATTTGATAGTCTTGGAAATGTTATTGTATAAATTCTGAGAATGTAGCATGTTTTTCATATTTTGGGACAGGATAAGGTAACTTGAGTGACATACATTTTGATTTAGTCTTCAAGAATATTCATATGATCACTTTCCCTTAAAATTAAATGCAAGTATTCCTCTCACACATTTTTTTCCTTCTTCAGACTTATTACCTGTGCCATGAGCATGAAACGCTTTGTGGAAGAGAATATTTCTCAGAAGTTCCACACTACTATCAAGTACTTTATGAAGAGGTGGAGCAGTGTTAGTGACACTCCTATCTTCATCTTCCTTGGTGTTTCTACCATTGGAAATAATCATGAGTAGAATTGGCCTTATATTTGTTTCACTGTCATTTTTTCCCTTATTTAGAGAGCATTAGGTATGGTGAATATTGTTGTTTATGGAAAAATATGCCAACTAAACTTGGAATTGCATTAGAAAGAAGACATTTAAAATTTCAGTATGATATATATGAATCTATATATATATTTTACTTCTCATAGGCAGAATATTTTACATCTCCATTTATGTAGGAAGTGTGTAATAGAAATAAAAAAAACTGCCTCTGGAAACTGACTACTTGGACTCAAATCCTAGCTTCACTTTTTAGCCTTATGACTTTGAGAAAGTTTCATAATCATTATAGGTCTTAGATTATTCAACTGTAAAATCCAAGTGGTAATACTACCAATTTCTGCCAGCTATTGTGAGAATTACATGAAATAATGCAACCAAAGAGCTTAGCACAGAGCCTGGCACATCGTAAGCTCTCAGAAAATGTTAGTTTTTTTTTCTACTATTACTGCCATTGCTGCTACTACTGCTACTACTACTACTACTACTACTACTACTACTACTACTACTGTGGCTTCAATTGCTTCTGCTACTACTGTTACTACTATAAATATGAATATTATCATAATATAGTATAATGTAACACATAAATGAGTGCTTCTAATACTACTACAAAGAATTAATAATCAATATTGCTACTACTGTAAGATGAGAACTGAGTGGTTTTGTCATTCTTTTTCTGAATGTTTACATATCCTCGTTTCATCCCAACTTACAAAGGAGCAAAAATCACCATTGCCTTCAGCACTGGTTTTCCAACACTCCATCAAAATACATACGTATGCACCTTGATAATGTCTGTATCAGTGCTTTTGAAGTACTGACTAACTTGGGAGATGCTGACTCCAGCAGGAAAATATGTACTATGTGTCTTTTCTTCAAACCCTCGCAAACGCTGCTATAAAAGAGGAGGGACCCCCCCAAAACTGGAGTTTATTTATTAAAAATTGTTTATTTATTCTTACATGATTAAACTTCAGTCACCTTCAAAGTACTCGTGTTTGATGCAATACACCTATCAAGACTCTTTTTTCCACTGCTCGAAACAGTTTTTGAACTCATCAGTTTTGATGCCTTTTAGTGCTTCTGCTGTTTTTTCTTTCACCTCTTCCATATTGGCTAAATATTTCTAATTGAGGACTTTTTTCATCTGGGGAAACAAACAAAAAAGTCACTCAGTGTGAGATCAGATGAATATGGAGAGTGGGGCACAGGAGTCATGCAATTTTGGGTCAAAAACTGCTGAACATTCAGCAGAGTGTGGGCAGGTGCAGTGGTGTCACCCATCCTGAAATGAGCAAAGTCGATGAGAGAATATAAAAAATATCACTAAAGCTGAATGCAGCCTCTCACAACAAAGGTAGCTGGTACACTGATGCTGCTGGGTTCCTAGAACACTTATCTAAGGGAGAAGTCTGTACTACAACAGGCCTGCCTTCCAAAAAATAATTTCGTATTTTTAGGGTCCCCCTTTTATGATTTTACTGTTGGCTGCAGCTAAACTCTCTTCTTAGTCCATCCCTTACATTAAAAAAAAAAAAAATCCCACTTGTGCTGAGGTAAAATACAAACGTATAGCACATTTTTCATCCTGGAAACATTACAGCTGCCTTGCTAGTTAAACACGACTCTCTCTTTAATCTTACATTTTATGATCTGCATAGAAATTCATTTTATAGTTTATCATCTTTTCTTGACAATTTTGTCTCTACTTTTCTCCTCTTTCACAAATGAAGAGTCATTGACAATTTTTCTTTGGAGAGACTATGAAACTTATTCTAGCAATACTGAGAGGCATGTTAGGAAAATTGCTTAGGGTTTTAAGGATGAATAATAAGGCAGGCCAGGGCATGCTTTATTATCCACTAAAATATGTTTAGGTTGGCTATTAAGAGTGAAACCACATACTGATTATCATACAAGTTCATAGAAAGCTATTTCTAGTTTTAGAGCCCACTGGAAAATCTCATCAAGATTGTAAAACATTATTTTTTATCTAAATATCTTTTTAAATAAAATCAGACAAAAATCTACTTTGTGCCCAAATGCCATGAAAAATAGCTGACCAATAAGAAAATAATGCCAAAATTAATTGAGGAAGTTTTCCTATAAAATGTTAACACCTAACAAGAGTAATAATTATTTGAGGTAAAGACAAGGTTTCTATAGATTTGTTTATATAGTTTTGTATGAAAATTAAGGCTACAAAACAGATTCTGTTTCCAATACCATTTTATTTCTAGCCAATAATATGTAGATAATTACTGTCTCTGGTGTAAAGAGATTTAAAAAAACCCCGAAATCTCTATCATAATATAGTCAATGGGGTGTCTGCAACTCCGTAAGCCTGGCATCACAATTTAGCTTAATACTATGCTTAAGTATGCAGGGGAAAGATGAGCTGAGTACAAGACGTAGGAAGCCATAGTATTTTTCTCTTTGGACTTTAGCTGTACTAAATGATATTTTTGTGCATTTCTATTAAATTGAAATGTTTCAGTAGTTGGTGCATCAGAATATTCTCAATCCTTTTGGGTTTGAGAATCTATATAGAATCAATAATAAGCAATACTGATAATTCAGGGTCCTGTTCATCTTTAATTAGTTGTAGCAATACACTTAAGTTCACTGAACGCAATTTGATTGAAAGTGTGCTGGGTCATTTGTCTGTTTAGAAAGAATAATTTGGCTCTAAATGAAGATATTGTCATTAACTTTGAGTTCTGGTAATTTTAATACAGCATAAGTTATGGGAATGTTGTTGTATGTGTTTAAGCATTTATTGGAACAACTTAAAGGTTCAACAGTAGGAAAGTAGTTAAAACAAATTATGAGAAAATAATAATATAAATATTATCATATGTGACTTGGAAGGCATAATTCTAAAATGTTAGCAATAGTTTTATTCAGATGAGTGAGATAGTGGGTATTATGTTCTTTTTTGTGTCTGTTATTTTTTATCTAAGTGTCTTCTGTTTTTGGTAGTAATAAATAAAAAGAAAACTAAAAGAGCTAAAGATACTTATAAATTTTTTTAAAATATAATTTCAAAAAACCTGGAATTTGGGGTGGATTTAGCTTTGATTTGTTTTAAATTAATTATTTCTTCTCTAATAGTTTGACTATGTCTTCATTTAAAAAAATTTTTTTTCCGAGTTGGAGTCTCACTCTGTTGCCCAGACTGGAGTGCAGTGGCCGCTCCCGGCCACCACAGCCTCAACCTGCTGGGTTCCGGCGATCCTTCCACCTCAGCCTTCTGAGTAGCTGGAACTACAGGCGCGCACTACCATGCCCGGCTTATTTTTTGATTTATTGTAGAGATGAAGTCTCGCCTAGTTGCCCGGGCGGGTCTCGAACCCGTGGGCTCAGACAATCCACTCACCTTGGCCTCCCAAAGCGCGGGATTACAGGCTGAGCCAACGAGCCTGGCTGTCTTCATTTTTTGGTACCACGTCAAATTTTAAATTGAATTAAAATATTTTTAAAATAGAAAAATAGACAAAAAATCATTTAGGAAAGGCTGCAAGACTATTCCCATGACACCCTAAATGTGGCTATATCCTCAAAGAAAGAGAATCTGGAGTATTTTTCCACCAAATTAAATTTTGGCTAAGTTGTCTGTTGGACAACTTACTTCAGATCAAATTTTGTTTAAAGATCTCTACTTTCAGCCCACCTGTCAAGGGACCTTGTATTCTTTTTCTTGTCTTGAAGTAAATCATCTGCTAAACTCATCCACAATTAAATGTACAAGATGTAATGCATATTGAAAAAAGAAAGAATAAGAGTAGTGTATAACTCGTGTAGTATATAGCTCATCACTAGGGATGAGATCTGTGGAACAAAGATTTAATTGGTGCCCCTCAAATTGTATTGGTTCATAACCAATACTTCTCTAAAGGTTAAAGCTAGATTTTGAGACTATAGACAACTGTGAGTAATAAAAAGCTTTAGACACTTGAGTCTCAGAATCCTAGAGAGACAAGAGAAAAAATACTTTTTCTTAAAAGCCTTGAGCTATCTGGAACTCTTGCTCATTAGAGATTAAAATCAGTATCGAATACATATTCCAGAGAATCTACATGAGCTTAAGAAAGGGAATTGCACCGCTTTCATTCTAAAAAACTGAAAACAATTAAAAACAAAACCCAAAACATAACCAAAACAAAAAATAACTATTTAAAGAAAATTTCCTGAAGGTAATTTTATGAAAGAAACCTTTTGATGGCTTAATTAGTTTTTTTAGTTATTCATCCCAAATCCTTAGAATTCCAATCTAGTTTAGCACTAATTTATTATAAAAAATTTGTAATGTTTTTGTTTCTGTTGATTAATTACTCAGCTCCTCTATTATTGGAAAATTTAGAAGTTCTTGTGCTCACATTCTTTGTGAACAAATGTTATATAAATACAGTCAACTGAAAGGACCAGTTTATTACAGCCTGTGGGAAACTTAAAGAAACAATCTGCTTCTCCCTTGTTTTCCTGCTCCCAGAGTTTTCCAGAAAGAAGCTCTTTATGATCAATGGGGTGGGGGGGGGGAGCAGGGAGGGCAGGGGTGGTGGGATTAATTAATGGTAGTCAGTATCTGCCTGGGGACCGGGGGGGGGCACCTCTTATCAACAAGGGTGCCTGAATGATGCATATTTGTATACCTAACCCTTAACTGTACCCCACAATTTTAAAATAAAAAATATGTTAAAAAAAGAAGAAGTTCTTTATTGCAACAACCACAGTTGGAATTCTCTTTACTGTTTTTGTACAGGGAAACAAACTAGTAAAGTAGAGCATTTGGAAATCTTCCACTTACATGAACACAAATAGGCCAACATTATTTTACATGTTCTTGAAATTAGGTAGTTTAGATTTAAGAGAGACAATTATAGTATGTGAAATGCCTCTGTCATAACTCAGACTGGGCATTTACAAAAACTGAGATGGACTTTATTTTTAAATCAGTAGGAGAATTGGGGGACATGCCATTTACCCAAGTGGTTGACACCAATACCTTTGTGACGTACACTATATTTTAGCTTTTTTAAAAGGTGAGCTGTTGAAGGTAGAAGAGAGTATAAACAAAATGCCTTAGGATTTTAATTCTAAGGCACCCTTTCTCTTGAATTATGTCTTTGGTCTGTGCATATTAACACTTCTCTTGAACTGTCAGTTCCTTGCACTTTAGTTCTGTAAAGTAAGTCAAAATAATTTGGAAAAAAAATGCCTAAAAATGTATTCAGTAAAAAAATGAGATTGCATTGGTATTTAAAATTTGGGCTAAAAGTTTTAACTAGAATAATGACAGTGGATATTTGTGTATTGTGTGTGTGTGTGTGGTAGGGTAAGACGAGTCAGGAGATTTGAGTTTTGCAGACTTTCTTTAATTTTTTAATCAAATTTTATTTATTTATTTTATTATAAAGATGTGAGGCACAATTCAGAGTTAGGTATACAAACGTTGCTTATGCAGGTACCCTTGTTGATGAGGTGTGCCCCTCCCTCCCCTAGCAGATTCCTTCAATTGCCAGTTCCACCCTCCCTCCACTGACAATTTCTCATGACTGCCAATCACTTTCTTGTATTATAATTGTTCAAGGTCTGCTTATGAGTGAAAACATGTGGTACAATAATCTTAGATTCTGTGATAGATCACTGAGTATGATCGACTCCAAATTCATTCAAGTTGCTGCAAAGTCCATATGTTTGTCCTTCTGTGTGGCTGCATAATATTCCATTGTGTATTTGTACCACATATTTTTATCCACTCCAGCTTCAATGGGCAACATGGTTGGTTCCATGCTTTTGCTATTGTGAATAGAGCTGCAACAAACATATGTGTGCAGACATCCTTTTTGCAAAATTATTTGAGTTCCTCTAGGTATATTACCAATAGAGGAATTGCTGGGTCATAAGAAAGTCAATTTCTAGTCTTCCAAAGAGATTGTACTAGTTTGCATTCCCACCAGTAGTGTAGAAGCATTCCTTTTTCTCCACATCCTTGCTAGCATCTGTTGTTGTTTGTTTTATTAATGATGGCCATTATTACTGGGGTTAGGTGGTATCTCAATGTGGTTTTGATTTGCATTTCTCCGATGATGAGTGTGGCTGAGCACTTTTTTGTGTATCTGTTGGAGGTCTGTATATCTTCTTTTGAGAAGTGTCTATTTATGTCTATTGCCCACTTTTTAATGGGGCTGTTTGCTTTTTTTCCTTTCAGTGCATTTGAGTTCACTGTAGATCCTAGATGTTCGGCCTTTGTCAGATATACAGTTGGCAAATATTTTTTCCCATGCTGTGGGCTGTCTCCTTGCTCTCGAGATGGTTTCTTTTGCTTTGCAGAAGCTTGTTAGTTTGAAGAGGTCCCAGTTGTCTATCTTATTTCTGAAGCTATGGGCATTTAGGATTCTGAATAAGAATTGGTTGCCAGTTCCAATTTCCATAAGGGTGTCTCCTGCGTTTTCTAGGATTCTTATAGTTTGAGGATTTACGTTTAGGTCTTTGATCCATTAATTTTTGTGTGTGGTGATACATAGGGGTCCTGTTTCAATTTTCTGCATGTGATCAGCTAGTTTTCCCAGAACCATTTACTGAATAGGTTCTCCTCTCCCCAATGGTTGTTGTTGGAGGCTTTGTCAAAGATCAGTTGTTTGAGATTGAGACTTTGCTTCCAGAACTTCTATCCTGTTCCTTTGGTCTTTATGCCTGTTCTTGTACCAATACCAGGCTGTTTTGATTACTGTAGCCTTATAGTAAAGTTTGAAGTCTGGAAGTATTATGATACCTCCTGCTTTATTTCTCTTGGTAAGGAATGTTTTGGCTATTCGTGGTCATTTATATTTCCATATGAATTTCTGTATTGTCATTTCCAGGTATGAGAAGAATGATGTTTGTAACCTAATGGGTACTGCATTGAATCTGTAGATTGCCTTTGGTAGTATGGAAATTTTAACAATGTTGATTCTTCCTATCCATGAGCATGGAATATTTTTCCATTTGTTTGTGTCTTCTTGGATTTCTTCGAGCAGTGTTTTGTAGTTCTCATTGTAAAGGTTTTTCACTACTCTGGTTAATAAGATGCTGAAGTTTTTTTGTGTGTGTGTGGCTATTCTGAATGGGATTGTGTTTATAATTTAGGTCTTTGCCTGCTTGTTGTTTTATAGGAATGCAACTATCTTTTTCACATTTATTTTGGAAACTGAGACTTTGCCAAAGTCCTTTATCAGTGCAAGCAGATTTTTGACAGATTCTTTTGAATTTTCAAGGTATGGGATCATATCATCAGCAAGGAGGGATAACTTGACTTCCTCTTTCCTATTTGGATACCCCTGATTTACTTCTCTTGTCTAATTGCCCGAGCTAGGACTTCCAATACAATGGTGAACAAGAGGGGTGTGAGTGGGCAGCTTTGTCTTATTCCAGTCTTCAGGGGTAATGTTTCCAGTTTTTGTCCATTAGCAATATGTTAGCTGTGGGTTTATCATAGATGGCACTTATTATTTGGAGGTATGTTCCTTCTATACTTAGGTATTTGAGGATTTTTATCAAGAAGGGATGCTGGATTTTATGAAAAGTTTTTTCTGCATCTAATGATATAATCATGTGGTTCTTGTTTTTACATCTGTTGATGTATTTAATGACATTTATAGTCTTGTGAATGTTGAACTAGTCCTGCATCCTCAGGATGGAGCCTACTTGGTCATGGTGGATGATTTTTGAGATGTGTTTTTAGTTCTGATTTGCTAGAATCTAGTTGAGAATTTTTTCATCTATGTTCATAAGGGATATTGGCCTGTAGTTCTCTTTTTTTGTTGGATCATTACCAGGTTTTGGTATCAGTTTGATGTTACCTTCATAAAATGATTTGGGGAGAAAAAAAGTTCCATCTTTCTTGATTGCCTGGAATACTTTTAATAGGATTGGTATCAGCTCTTCCTTGTATGTTCTGTAGAATTCTGCTGGAAAGCCATCCAGTCCAGGGTTTTTTTTGTAGGTAGTTTTTGTATGACAGAATCAATTTCCTGGGTTGTTATTGGTCTATTTAGTGTCTCGCTGTCTTCTTGTTTAAACCTGGAGAGGTTATGTGATGTCAGAAAGTCCTCCATTTCATTTGGTTATCAAGTTTGTTTCCATATAGGAGTACATAGTAATCTCTGATAATCTTTTATATTTCTTTGAGGTCAGTTGTGATTTGATCTTTTTTATTTCTGATTATGTTTATTTAGGCTTTTTCTCTCTTTTTCTTAGACATTCTGGCTAAGGTTCCATCAATCTTGTTACTTTTTCAAAGAACCAGTTTTTTGTTTCGTTGATATTTTCTATGATATTTTTGTCTTCTTTGTCCTGTATTTGGGCTCTTATTTTGGTGATTTGGATTTTCTGCTAAAGTTGGAGTTTTTTTGGTCTTCTCTTTCCAGTTCCCTTAGGTGATTTGTTACCCTCGCTAATTGTGATTTGTTTCCAGGAATCTTTTAATTTCTGTTTTGATTTCAGTGTTGACTCAGTAGTTGTTAAGCATCATGCTGTTTAGTGTCCATGTCTTTGTGGGCTTTGGGGAAATGTTGTTGGTGTTGATATTTATTTTTATTCCTCTGTTGCCTGAGAATGTGCATGGCAAGATTTCAGCTTTGTGAAATTTCTTTATGCTTGATTTATGGCCAAGAATGTGGTCAATCTTGGAGTATGTTCCATATGAGGATGAGTAGAATGTATACTCTGTGGTTGTTGGCTGGAATAATCTGTAAGTATCTATTAAGTTCATTTAGTCAACAGTCAAGTTTAGGTTCCAGATCTCCTTGTTGGCTTTTTTGCCTCAATTTTCTATCTAAGGCTGTCAGTGGGATATTCAAGTCCCCTGTTATAACAGTGTTAGAGTCAGCATCATTTTTTGGTTTACTTAGTAGTTGCTTTATAAATGCTGGTGCTCCTGTGTTTGGTGCATATACTTTGTGATGAATATTTCTTGTTGATGAATTCAACCTTTTATCATTATGTATTCTCCTTTTGCATCTTTTAAAATTTTTGGTAGCTTAATGGTTGCTTTGTCTGATATTAAGTTCACAACTCTGCCTTCTTTTGTGATCCATTTGCCTGGAAACTCATTTTCAATCCTTTAAACTTTTAATCTGTGTGCGTCCCTTGTAGTGAGATGAGTCTCCTGGATGCAGCAACTAATTGGGTCATGGTTTCTTATCTGGTTCACCATTATGTGTCTTTTCAGTAGTGCATTTAGTCCATTT
The DNA here is from genome assembly GCA_027257055.1 of Cephalopachus bancanus. NCBI lineage: Eukaryota > Metazoa > Chordata > Mammalia > Primates > Tarsiidae > Cephalopachus > Cephalopachus bancanus. Next base: position 163,521 of record JAPVLO010001077.1, read on the forward strand.
ATACCCAGGTTAATTATTGAAATGTGATTGTTTTCCCTGTCATGAAATCTTATAAAATTTTTCTGTTTGCTTGTTTTCATTTGTCTTTGGGGTTGATGTATGTGTGCGTTTTCAAGTTTCTTGTTGCACTATATTCTCTGTTGAGTCTGTGCTCTGCTGTTCTCTTGGGAAGTGTGTGGTCATTTTTTTTTCTTTCTTCTATGCTTAATACCTTTTTAAGTGTCTCCTGTAGAGTTGGTCTGGAAGCTGCATAATTTCTTAGGGATTGGATGTCTGGGAAGGATTTTAATTCTCCATCACTGATGAAGCCAGGGTGTTTGGGCACCAAGGTCTGATTTTTCAGGTGTTTTGTCTTTGGTACACTTGAAATTGCCTATGGTCTTCCTTTGATTTTTCCTCATTTGTGACAGATCTCTTGTCTTTCTCTTTTATTCTATTATTCAGTTTCAGTGGAAGAGACTTTCCCTTCTGATGTTTGCTCAGTTCTCTATTCTTCCCTGATCGAGGCTCTTGATTTGTTCTATTTTGAAATAGGATGGTGGATGGGAAGCTTTTCTGTCTGTTGTAGTTTTCGAAATTCGAATATGTAGGGGATGGGGCACTAGGAATCAGAAACTACTTGCATGTTGCAATGTTCACTTATTGTGTTAAGTGTTCCCTGAGACCCACTCCCCATCACCACTCTCTATGATGATGCAAAGCAGAAACCAATGCAAAAAACTATTGAACACACACACACAGACCCCCAAACAAGCAACAACAGCAAAAAAAATCAAGAATACTAGACACACACACATATGCCTAGCACAGAATGAATAGAGAAGAAAAACAGAAAGACTGGAGGGGGAAAAAAAGGAATTCAGGTTGAACCCTCACACATATATTGACACACACCTTAAACTATAAGAAATGAAAATTAAAAATCCAGAGGAACAAAGGAGCAAAACCCAACCAAAACAACAACAACACTGAAAAATGAACACTCATTATTCACATAAATGTGTAAACAGAAAACGACAAATAAAAGAAGAAATAAACAGAAAAAGAATATAAAACATATTTGGGATGGGATGCAGATCAAATCCTCACATAAACATTCATGCACAAAGGAAAAATTAAAAAAAAATAGATGAAGTAACAGTCAAAAAATGTTTAAAAATTTTTAAAAACTTGAAAATTAAAAAAAAGCCCTGCCCTCTTGTGGCAGTCTCTAAAATTGTTCCTCTAATCAGGCTTTCCTGCAGAGCCACCCACCTCTTTCACTCTCTTCTCAGTGTCTGAAGCAGGGAAGGAGAAGGGGCATTTTGGAGGTGGGTGGGGCTGCAGGTCTCCACTCCCACTCTCATATGGTCTGGGAGATCTCCTCTGGTGGGGAGATATGGGATTGTCTCCTCCTCAGGAATATACTGGTGGGGGCTGCCCCAGCCAGGATTATCCTGGAATGGAGTTCTCTTATTGAGACTGATGTCCCGGGCTCCACCTTGGTTGCTTCTCTCATTCATGACCCAGCTGTCTGGGTCTGATGTACTGAGGACTGCCAGTTTGGGTCAGTCCAGGACTCACCACTGATCTCTTTGTAGTTCTTCCGAATCTTTTTTTGGCCACACCCTTTGTCCCAAGGCTAGATCAGGGTAGGGAGTGGGGCGCCTGGAACTCAACACTGCTCAGGTCCTTCCAAAGTTTGTGCATTCAGGATATTCCTCTGGGTCACGATCAATCCCTGAGTAGTTGATCCACCAGTCACAGAGAATGGGGCTGTTGCTCTGTGGTGAGCAAGTTGGAGCACTTTCTTGCCCTGCCTTCAAGATAATGATGGGGTACCTCTCTTGTCCTCTTCCATGGAACTTTGCCTCTGGACTCCTTCTGCAGCCCCTGTTGCCAGTGCCCTGCCAGGTGCTGATGTGGTGAGGCAAAATCAGGATCCAGCAGTCTCTCTCCTGCTGCAATGGTGAGGTAGATACTGGGGCAATGGTTTCTACCAGCCACTTTTTCACAGGAAACTTTTGTCTGTTTAAAAAAAATAATGGCGTTTGACTTCTGTGACCTGGGTTGTGCCAGAGACAAAGCAGAGGAGCTGTAGCACTAGCTGTTGCACCTGAGGCCTAGCCATTTGCTCACAAATCCCCACTTTGACAGTCTCTCCCAGCATTTTCTTCCCAGGGTGGGTTTTTTTATTAAAAAAAACAAGAAAGAAAAAATATAAAAATATAAATATAAATATAAAAATATAAATATTGCACTTGGCTCTTGTGTCCCAAGAATCACTAGGGTCCAAGCCCAGCAGCTGTAGCACCACCTGCTACACCAGGAGAGTCCTGGCCACTAGCTCCCTATCCCTCACTCAGTCAGCCACTCACATGCCCACTGGCTCATCAGCACATACACAAAATTTTCCTTACACTCACTTACTCACATCAGAACTTGCATAGTTCAACTGACTGCCATCTTCCTGACCCCCAGCAAGAAGATTTCCTTTAAAACAAAATAATTACTTTTCTAAAAGAGATGAGATGGCTTCTTAGGTATTAAAATTTGTTGTTGTCTGAGGTTTTTTGGCTAATGATTCTAATTAAGATGTGACATTTTATTTATTTATTTATTTTTGAGTCAGAGTCTCACTTGCCCAGGTTGGAGTGCTGATCACATGCAGACAATTAAAACAGGACCCCTACCTATCACCACACACAAAAGTCAACTCTAAATGGATCAAAGACCTAAATTGAAACCTAAAACTATAAGAACCTTAGAAAATGCAGGAGATACCCTTATGGAAATTGGAACTAGCAACCAATTCCTGATCAAAACCCCAAGTGCCCATGCCATAAGAGACAAGAAAGACAAGTGCAACCTCATCAAACTGACAAGGTTCTGCAAAGCAAAATAAACCATCAAGAGAGTGGGGAGACAGCCAACAGAATAGGAAAAAATATTTGTTAACTGTATACCTGGCAAAGGCTTAATATCCAGGATCTACAAGGAACTCAAATGTGCTGAAAGGAAAAAAAAAAAAAAAAAAACAGTCCCATAAAAAAGTGGACAAAAGACATGAATACACACTTCTCAGAAGAGGATATATGGGCAGACAAAGGACACCTGAAAAAGTGCTCAGCCTCACTCATTATTAGAGAAATACACATCAAAAGTACATTGAGATACCACTTAGCCCCAGTTAGAATGGCCATCATTAATAAAACAAACAACAACAGATGCTGGCCAGGACACAGAAAAAGGAATGCTTCTCCACTGCTGCTTGGAATGCAACCTAGTGCAGTCTCTTTGGAAGACAGTGTGGCAATTTCCAAAAGAACTACAAATTGACCTTCTATATGACCCAGCAATCCCCCTCCTGGGAATATACATGGAAGAACTCAAATCATCCGACAAAATGGATACCTGCACATGTATATTTATTGCAGCTCTATTCACAATAGCAAAAATATAACCAACTTTACTGCCCATCAACGCTGGACAGGATAAAAAATGTGGTACATATACACAATGGAATATTATGCAGTCATAAAGGAGGACAAACATATAGATATGCAGCAACTTGAATGGATTCAGAGTCTATCATACTCAGTGATCTATCACAGAAGCAACAGAATAAATACCACATGTTCTCACTCACAAGCAGACCCTGAACAATTACCATAGTACTTTTTTTTCCTTTTTAATTATTTTTACTATAAAAATGTGGGGTAAAATTCAGGGTTAGGTATACAAACATTGAGTGTGCAGGTACTGTTGTTGATGAGGTAGGCCCATCATTCCCCTAACAGTTTCCCACAACTGCCTATCCCACCTACCCCGACAGTTTCCAATTACTGCCAAACGCTTTCTTATAGTATTATAATTGTTCAAGGTCCACTTATGAGTGAGAACAGATGGTACTCTGTTCGTTTCTGTGATAGATCACTGAGTATGATCACCTCTAAATTCATCCAAGTTGCTGCAAAGTCCACATATTTGTCCCTCTTTATGACTGCATAATATTCCATTGTGTATATGTACCACATTTTCTTTATCCAGTCCAACTTCTATGGGCAACATAGTTGGTTCCATGTTTTTGCTATTGTGAATAGAGCTGCAACAAACATACATGTGAGGTATCTTTTTGTAGAATGATTTGAGTTCCTCTGGCTATATTCCCAATAGGGGAATCGGTGGGTCATATGGAAGGTCAATTTCTAGTTCTTTCAGAAATTGCCACACTGTCTTCCAAAAAGGTTTCACTAGTTTGCATTCCCACCAGCAGTGTAGAAGTGTTCTTTTTTTCTTCATCCTCACCAGCATCTGTTGTTGTTTGTTGTATTAATGATGACCATTCTTAGTGGGTTTAGGTGGTATCTCAATGTGGTTTTGATTTGCATTTCTCTGATGATGAGTGAGTCTGAGCAATTTCTCATGTGTCTGTTAACTGCCTGTATATCTTCTTCTGAAAAGTGTCTATTCATGTCTTTTGCCCACTTTTTAAATGGGCTGTTTTTTTTTCCTTTCGACGCATTTGAGTTTTTTAGATCCTAGATGGTAGGCCTTTGTCAGATATATAGTTGGCAAATATTTTTTCCCATTCTGTGGGCTGTCTCCCTGCTCTCTTGATGGTTTCTTTTGCTTTGAAGAACCTTGTTAGTTTGATGAGGTCCCACTTGTCTGTTTTATTTCTTAAGGTATTGGCCTTTAAGGTTCTAAATAGGAATTGGTTGCCAGTTCCAATTTCCATAAGGGTGTCTCTTCCATTTTCTAAGACTCTTATAGTTTGAGGTTTTATGTTTAGATCTTTGATCCACTTAGAGTTAATTTTTGTGTATGGTGATAGGTAGGCATCCTGTTTGAATCTTCTGCATGTGGTCAGTCAGTTTTCCCAGCACCATTTACTGAATAGGTTCTCCTGTCCCCAGTGGTTGTTGTTGGAGGCTTTGTCAAAGATGAGTTGGTAGAGGAATTGAGGCTTTGCTTCTGAAATCTCTATTCTCTTCCATTAGTCTATATGCCTGTTATTGTGCAAAACCAGGCTGTTTGGATTACTGTAGTCTTATAGTAAAGTTTGAAGTCTGGAAGTGTGATACCACCTACTTTGTTTCTTTTGTTAAGGATTGTTTTGGGTACTTGTGATCATTTATATTTTCACATTAATTTCTGTATTGTCATTTCCAGGTCTGAGAATGATGTTGGTAATTGAATGGGTATTGTGTTGAATCTGTAGATTGCCTTTGGTAGGATGGACATCTTTAAAAAGTTGATTCTTCCTATTAATGAGCATGTAATATTTTTCCATTTGGTTGTGTCTTCTTGGATTTATATGAGCAGAATTTTGTAGTTCTCATTGTAAAGGTCTTTCATTTTTATGGTTCGGAAGATGCCTAGGTATTTCATTTTTTGTGTGTGTGGCTGTTGTGAATTAGACTGTGCTTTTCATTTGGGTCTCTGCCTGCTTCTTGTTGGTGTGTAGGAATGAAACTGTCTTTTGCACATTTATTTTGTACCCTGAGACTTTGCCAAAGTCCTTTATCAGCACAAGCAGATTTTTGACAGATTTTCTTGGATTTTCAAGATATAGGATCATATCATCAGCAAAGAGGGATAATTTGATATTCTCTCTTCCTATTTGGATATCCTTGATTTCTTTCTCTTGTCTAATTGCCTGAGGTAGGACTTCCATCACAATATTGAACAAGAGGGTTGAGAGTGGGCAGCCTTGTCTTGTTCCAGTTTTCAGGAGAAAAGTTTCCAGTTTCTGTCCATTTAGCAATATATTAGCTGTGGATTTTTCATAGATGGCACTTACTATTTTGAAGTATGATCCTTCTATACCTAGGTATTTGAGGATTTTTATCAAGAAGGGATGATGGATTTTCTCAAAAGCTTTTTCTGCATCTAATAAGATAATCATGTGGTTCTTTTTTTTTATATCTGTTGATGTATTTAATTACATTTATGATCTTGTGAATGTTGAACCATCCCTGTATCCTGGGCATGAAGCCTACTCGGTCATGGTGGATGATTTTTGGATTTGATTTTCTAGAATCTTGTTGAGGATTTTTGCATCTATACCATAAGAGTTATTGGCCTGTAGTTCTCTTTTTTTGTTGGATCTTTACCTTGTTTGGGTATCAGTGTGATGTTACCTTCACAAAATGATCTGGGGAGAATTCTTTCTTTCTAAATTGCTTGGAATACTTTCAATAGGATTGGTATTAGCTCCTACTTGTATGTTTTGTAGAATTCTGCTAGAATGCCATCTGGTCCAGGGCTTTTTTTGTTAGGTAGTTTTCATATGACAGAGTCAATTTTCTTGGTTTCATTGGTCTATTTAGTGTCTTAGGGTCTTCCTGTTTCAACGTGGGGAGGTTGTGTGATGTCAGAAAGTTCATCATTTCATTTAGGTTTTCAGGTTTGTTTCCATATAGGTGTACATACTAATCTCTGATAATCTTTTGTATTTCATTGGGGTCTGTTGTGATTTGATCGTTTGTATTTCTGATTATGTTTATTTAGGCTTTTTCTCTCTTTCCTTTTTGGTCTTTCTGGCTATGGGCCCATCAGTCTTGTTAATTCTTTTAAATAACCAGCTTTTTGTTTTGTTGATTTTTTAAATATTTTTGTCTTCTATGTCCCATATTTGGACTCTTATTTTTGTGATTTGGATTCTTCTGTTAAAGTTGGGGTTTTGGTGGTCTTCTTTCCAGCTCCCTTAGTTGATCTGTTAGGCTCTCAACTTCTGATCTTACCATTTTCTTGATGTGTGCTCTTAGAGATATAAATTCCCTTCTGAGAACTGCTTTCAGGGCATCCCAGAGCTTTGGTGAGATGTTTCTTCATTTTTATTTATTTCCAGGATCTTTCTTTCTTTTTCTTTCTTTCTCTTTTACATATACTTTATTTTTTAAAACATATTTTTAATTTTAAAATTGTGGGATACAGATAAGTGTTAGGTATATAAATATGCATTGTTCAGGCATTCTTGTTGATAAGGGGTGTCCCCCCTATCCCCAGACAGATATTGACTACCATTAATCCCACCACCCTTGCCCTCCCTGTACCCCCACAGATAGATTCCCTCCACTTTCAATCCTTTTCTTATAGTATTACGATAGATGTTTAAGGTCCACTTATGAGTGAGAACATGCTATACTCAGATTTTGTTGTTGTGAAAGATCACTCAGTATTATATACTCTAGCTCCATCCATGTGCCTGTGAAATTCATTATTTTGTTCTCTTTTATAGCTGTGTAGTATTCCATTATGTACATGTACATGTACCATATTTTTAATTCATTCCTCTTTTGATGGACAGCATGGTTGGTTCCAGGTTCTTACTATTGTAAACAATGCTGTGATAAACATACATGTGCAGGTATATTATTGATAGAGTGTTTTGAGTTCTTCAGGGTACATTACCAGTAGGGGGGTTGCAGGGTCATATTGGAGGTCGATATTTAGAGGTTTTAGGAATTGCCACACTGCTTTCCACAGAGGTTGCACTAGTTTACACTCCCACCAACAGTGTAGAAGTGCTCCTCTCTCACCACATCCTCTCCAGCATCTGTTATTTTTTGAGTTATTGATAATGGCCATTCTGACTGGAGTTAGGTGGTGTCTCGGAGTAGTTTTAATTTGCATCTCCTTGATGATTAGTGAGGTTGATCATTTCTTCACGTGTCTGTTGGACACTCATATGTCTTCTTTTCTAAAGTGTCTGTTCATACCTTTTGCCCACTTTGTAATGGGGTTGTTTGGTTTTTTCTTTTCAGCACCTTTGAGTTCCTTGTAGGTCCAAGATGTTAGGCCTTTGTCAGACATGGAGTTGGCAAATACCTTTTCCCAGTCTGTGGGCTGTCTCCCTGCTCTCTCGATGGTTTCTTTGGCTTTGCAGAAGCTTGTCAGTTTAATGAGGTCCCACTTGTCTATCTTATCTCTTATGGCCTGTGCGTTTTGGGTTTTGTTCATGAATTGAATGCCAGTTTCAATTTCCATAAGGGTATGTCCTGCATTTTCTAAGGTTCTTATAGTTTGAGGTTTTACATTTATTTCTCGGATCCATTTAGAGTTAATTTTTGTGTATGGGGATAGATAGTGGTCTTGTTTGAGTTTTCTGCATGTGGTCAGCCAGTTTTCCCAGCACCATTTACTGAATAGGTTCTCCGCTCCCCAGTGGTAGGTTGTGGAGGCTTTGTTGAAGATGAATTGGTTGAGAAATTGAGGTTTTGCTTCTGGAATCTCAATTCTATTCAATTGGTCTATATGCCTGTTCCTGTACCAATACCAAGCTATTTTGATTATTGTAGCTTTATAGTAAGTTTGAAGTCTGGTAATGTGATACCACATGCTTTGTTTTTTTTGTTGAGGATTGTTCTGGCTATTTTTGGTTGTTTGTGTTTCCATATGATTTCCTGTATTGTTTTTTCTAGCTCTGAGAAGAATGTTGCTGGTAATTTGAACATTTCTTCATGTGTCTATTGGCCACTCGTTTGTCTTCTTTTGTGAAGTGTCTGCTGCATTAAATCTGTAGATTGCCTTAGGTAAGATGGTGATCTTCACAGTGTTGATTCTTCTAATCCATGAACATGGGATATTTTTCCACTCATTTGTGTCATCTTTGATTTCTTTGAGTAGTGTTTTGTAGTTTTCAATGTAGAGGTCTTTCACGTTTCTTGTTAGGAAGATGCCAAGGTATTTTTTTTTTTTTTGTGGCTATTGTGAATGGAATTGTGTTTTTTATTTGGGTTTCTGTTTGTTTATGATTGGTGTAAAGAAATGCGATTGTCTTTTGCACATTTATTTTATATCCTGAGACTTTGCCAAAGTCCTTTATCAGTGTAAGGAGGTTTTTGACAGATTCTCTTGGGTTTTCAAGGTACACAATCATGTCATCTGCAAAGAGAGATGGCTTGACATCCTCTATTCCTATTTGAATACCCCCGATTGCCTTCTCTTCTCTGATTGCTCTAGCCAGGACTTCCAATACTATATTGAACAGGAGGGGAGAGAGTGGGCATCCTTGTCTTGCTCCAGTTTTCAGGGGAAATGATCCCAATTTTTGTCTGTTTAGGAGTATGCTAGCTGTAGGTTTCTCGTAGATGGTTTTTACTATTTTGAGGTATGCTCCATGTATGCCTAGGTGTTTGAGGCTTTTTATCAGGAATCGGTGCTGGATTTTCTCAAAACCTTATTTTGCATCTAATGATATAATAATGTGGTTTTTGTTCTGACTTCTGTTGATGTATTTAATTACATTTATTTTCTTGTGAATGTTGAATCAGCCTTGCATCCTGGGATTGAAGCCTACTTGGTTGTGGAGGATGATTTTTGTGATGTGTTGTTGAATCTGGTTTGCTAGGATCTTGTTGATAATTTTAGCATCTATGTTCATCAAAGATATTGGCCTTTAGTTCTCTTTCTTTGTTGAGTCTTTACCTGGCTTGGGTATCAATGTGATGTTAGCTTCATAAAATGATTTGAGGAGAGTTCCATCTTTCTCAATTGCCTGGAACACTTTCAGTAGGATTGGTATCAGCTCCTCCTTGAATATCTTATAGAATTCTGCTGGAAAGCCATCTGGTCCAGGGCTTTTTTTGGTAGGTAGTTTTCTTATTACATAGTCAATTTCCTTGATTGTTATTGGTGTATTTAGGGTCTCAATTTCTTCTTGTTTCAACCTAGGCAGGTTGTGTGATGTCAGGAAGTCCTCCATTTCCTTAAGGTTTTCAAGTTCGTTTCCATATAAGTGTACATAGTAGTCTCTAATGATTTTTGTATTTCTTCAGGGTCAGATGTGACTTCATCCTTTGTGTTTCTGATTTTGTTTATTTGGGCTTTTTTTCTTTCTTCTTCATCAGTCTAGCTAGTGGACCATCAATCTTGTTTATCCTTTCGAAAAACCAGCTTTTTATTTCATTGATTTTTTTGTATTATCTTTTTGTCTTCTATTTCCCTGATTTGCACCTTTATTTTGGAGATCTAGATTCTTTGGCTGAGGTTAGGATTTTGGTGGTCTTGCTTTTCCAGCTTCCTTAGGTGACTTGTTAACCTGTTAATTTGTGATCCTTCCATTTTCTTCGTGTGCGTTTGTAGAGATATGAATTCCCCTCTTAATACAGCTTTCATGGCATTCCAGAGATTTTGGAAAGATGTTCTTCATTTTCATTTGTTTCCAGGTGTCTTTTAATCTCTGTTTTGATTTCATCATTGACCCAGGAGTTTTCTAGCATCATGCCATTTAGTGTTCATGTCTTTGTGGGTTTGGGAGGATCCTTGTTGGTGTTCTTGTCTATTTTTTATTTTTTATTTTTTTATTTTTTTATTTTTTTGAGTTGGAGTCTCACTCTGTCCCCCAGACTGGAGTGCAGTGGCCGCTCCCGGCCACCGCAGCCTCGACCTGCTGGGCTCCGGTGATGCTTCCGCCTCAGCCTTCCAAGTAGCCAGAATTACAGGCATGTGCTACCATGCCCAGCTGATTTTTTTGATTTTTATTGTAGAGATGAGGTTTCACTGCCCAGGCGGGTCTCGAACCCGCGGGCTTAGGCAATCCACTCACCTCAGCCTCCCAAAGGCGCGGGATTACAGGCTGATCCATCGAGCCTGGTTGTTCATGTCTATTTTTATTCCACTGTGGTCCAAGAAGGTGTATGGCAAAATTTCGTTCTTTTAAAATTTGTTTATGCTTGATTTATGGGCCAAGTATGTGGTCAATCTTAGAGTATGTTCCATGCGATGATGAATAGAATATATATTCTGTGGTCGTTGGATGGAGTGTTCTGTGGGTATTAATTAGTCATTTTGGTCAAGAATCACATTGAGATTCTGGATCTTGTTGCTGATTTTTTGTCCTGATGATCTGTTGTGAGTGAGGTATTAAAGTCCCCAGCTATGATGGTGTTGGAGTCAATATCTTTTTTTAGTTTACCTAGAAGCTGCTTTTTGAATGTTGGCACTCCTATGTTGGGTGCATATATGTTTAGGATTGATATTTCTTGTTGATGGAGTGAACCTTTTATCGTTATGTAGTGACCTTCTGTATCTTTTCAAATTTTTGATAGCTTTAAGGGTATTTTGTCTGAGATTAAGATTGTGACTCCTCCTTTCTTTTTTGTTCTGTTCACCTAAAAATTTGTTTCCCATCCTCTTACTTTGAGTCTGTGAATGTCCTTTCTAGTGAGTTGAGTCTCTTGAAGGCAATACATTATTGCCTGGTGACATTTTATCCATTTTTCCATTCTATGTCTTTTCACTTGTGCATTTAGTCCATTCATATTCAGGCAAAAAATTGAAATGTGAGAGTTTATCCTTATCATAAGGTTCTTACAGAATTCTTGTTGTTGTTCCTGTTTGTTTGTTGTCTTTCTTTTGGTTTTGGAGATGATTCATGTGTGTTTTTAATCTTTTGCCTGTACTCTTGTGAAGAACGTTGTTGTTCCTTTTTCTTTTCTTCTGTGTTCAGTCCTTTCTTAAGTGTTTCTTATAGAGGTTGTCTGGTGACAACATAGGTTCTTATTGATTGAATATCTGGGAATGATTTCAGTTCTCCCTCACTGATGAAGTTTAGCTTGACTGGGTAAGTTATTCTTGGTTGAAATTGTTTATCTTTTAGATCTTTGAAGATAGGTCTCCAAGCTCTCCTAGCCTGGAGTGTTTCTGTACATAAATCTGCTGGTATTCTTTTTTTTTTTTTTGAGTTGGAGTCTCACTCTGTCGCCCAGACTGGAGTGCAGTGGCTGCTCCCAGCCACCGTGGCCTCGACCTGCTGGGCTCCGGTGATCTTTCTGCCTCAGCCTTCCAAGTAGCTGGAACTACTGGTGCGCGCTACCACGTCCGGCTAATTTTTTGATTTATCATAGAGATGAGATCTTGCCAAGTTGCCCAGGTGGGTCTCGAACCTGCAACCTCAGGCAATCCACTCACCTCAGCCTCCCAAAGCACAGAATTATAGGCTGAGCCCCCAATGGTCTTTCATGGTAGGTAGTCTGACCTTTTTCTCTTGCTGCCTTTAGGATTTATTCTTTTATACCTAGTTTGTTTAGGTGAATTATTATGTGTCTGGGAGTTGGTCTTCTCATTATTTGTCTTAGAGGGGTTCTCTGAATCTGTTGTGTTTGAATGTTTGCATCACTGATGAGTTGAGGGAAGTTTTCTTGAATGATTTCATGAAATATTTGTTCCATTGTGTCCTCTATTTCTCTCTCTGCTTCAGGAAGTCCAATTACTCATAGGTTTTTTTCTGTTGAAATAATCATTCATATCTTGAAGGTTTTGTTTTGTTTTTTTAAGCTTCTTTTCTAAACAAAAGGAATATAAGTCAGTAAGCTAACAGAACCAGTCAAGCACACTCTAAGACTTTTCGTTTAAGCCCAATGTCCTTTCAGGTCTGATTTCTAGCTGTCTTTGCAGGCTGATAGATTTGTTCACAGTTAGGGTCAGTTGCCCCTGGCCTACTGTGAGGGGAAGTTCAGGTCTTATCTCCCTGCCCAGTTCACCACTCATATCTGGCCTGTGTCTATTTTTCAAGCTTCTGTTTTTCCCATTTCAGTGTTGTTTCCTTGAATTGCCATCAGGTGGTGCTATTTCACCACTCCAGTTGATCTTTATCTGTAGCTGCTCACCCAGGAGGGGAGTGAGCTAGTGATGGGAGCTGTGGTGTTGGCAGTCACCTCACGGTACATGGGAGGAGTTCCATGAGCCTGTCTCCAGTTGAAACGTGGGACATGACCGTGGTAGTGGTAGCAGCGGTGATGTCAGTAGATCTTTCCATGAAGTCATGGGTTGCCTGAGGCACAGGTGGGGCAATGGCCATGGTGGCGCCCATGGCAGTGGCATCTGTGCCTGCAGGAGCTGCCCAGACCACCGTGATGTTTGAGCTGTGGCCACAGCTGAGCTCTGTGTGAAGAGCAGGCTGCTGATGATGGGAACTGCAGCCCCCAGGAGAGAGCTAGAGTCTTTATGTGTTTTCTCTTTTGTGGAGGGTCTCACAGACCAAGCAGATCTGTTGCCATTTTGCCAGAAGTCTCCAGGAATCTTTCAATTTCTGCTTTGATTTCAGTGTTGACCCAGTTGTTGTTCAGCATCATGCTATTTAGCATCCATGTCTTTGTGTGCTTTGGGGAAATGTTGTTGGTGTTGATATTTATTTTTATTCCACTGTGGTCTGAGAACGTGCATGGCAAGATTTCAACCGTATGGAATTTGTTTATGCTTGATTTATGACCAAGGATGTGATCTATTTTGGATTATACTTCATGTGATGATGAGTATAATGTATATTCTGTGGTTGTTGGGTGGAATAATCTGTACGTATCTATTAAGTCCATTTGGTCGAGTGTCAAGTTTAAGTTGTGCATCTCCTTGTTGATTTTTTGCCTCAATCATCAATCTAGGGCTGTCAGTGTGGCATTCAATTCCCCTACTATACTAGTGTTAGTGCCAATATCTTTTTTTAGTTTACTTAGTAGTTGCTTTATAAATGTTGGTGCTCCTGTGTTGGGTGCGTATATGTTTAGGATGAATATTTCTTGTTGATGGATTGAACCTTTTGTCATTATGTAGTGTCCTTTTGCATCTTTTTAAGTTTCTGATAGCTTAAAGGTTGTTTTTCTGATATTAAGATTGCAACTCCTGCCTTCTTTTGTGATTCATTTGCCAGGAAACTCATTTTCCAGCCTTTAACTTTGAGTCTGTATGCATCCCTTGAAGTGAGATGAGTCTCCTGGATGCAGCAAATAATTGGGTCATGGTTTCTTATCCAGCCTGCCATTCTGTGTCTTTTCAGTGGTGCATTTAGTCCATTCACATTCAGGCTTATTATTGAAATGTGATTGTTTATCCGTGTCATGTGGTTCTTATAAAGATTTTCGTTTGCTTGTTTTCCTTTGGCTTTGGGGTTAATGTATGTGTGTGTTTTCAAGCTTCTTGTTGCACTGTCTTCTTTGCTGATTTTGTGCTCTGCTGTTCTCTTGGAAAGTGTGTGGTTGATCCTTTTCTTCTTTCTTCTGTGTTTAACAACTTTTTAAGTGTCTCCTGTTGAACTGGTCTGGAAGCTGCATAATCTCTTAGGGTTTGGATGTCTGGGAAGGATTTTAATTCTCCATCACTGAGGAAACTGAGTTTGCTGGATAGGAAATTTTTGGTTTGAATTTTTTATCTTTGAGGACTTTGAATATAGGACTCCAGTTCTTTCTTTTTGTAGTGTTTCTGCTGATAAGACTGTTGCTATTCTGATTGGTTTTCCCCTGTAGGTAGTCTGACCTTTCTGTCTTGCTGCCTTTAGGATTTTTTCTTTCGTGCCTACTTTGTTAGGTGAATTACTATGTGTCTAGGCATTGGTCTTCTCATTTGATTTCTTGTCATGGTTCTTTGTATCTCTTGTGCTTTGCTAGTCACATCTCTGTGGAGATGGGGAGATTTTCCTTGATTACTTCCTGGAATACTTGCTCCAAGTTGTTCTCCATCTCCCTTTCTTCTTCTGGGATACCAATCAGGTATAGGTTCAGCCTCTTGATATAATCGCACATCTTTTGTAGGCTTTGTTCTTTCTTTTTGAGTCTTCTTTCTATGTTTTTTACAGATTGGATTAATTCCATGTTCTGGTGTTCGTGTTCTAAGATTCTTTCTTCAGCTAGATTAATTCTGCTTTCCATGCTTGTCATCTTGTCATTTATTTCTTGGATGAAATTTTTTATTGCCAAAATCTCTCTTACAAGTTCTTTCAGTGTTGTATCTTGTCTTTCTTGAGTCCTATTCACTCTTTCCATCCATTCCCTAATCCCTGCCATATTCTGGGGACAGTCGTTGGTGATTTCCATTGTTTGGTCACCAAGGTCTGATTTTTCAGGAGTTTTTTCTTTGGTACACTTGAAATTGCCTGAGTTCTTCCTTGGTTTTTCCTCATTTGTGACAGATCTCATGTTTTTCTCTGTAGTTGTGTTATACAGTGTCAGTGGGAGAGGCTTTTGCCTTCTGTCATTTGCTCAGACCTCTATTCTTTCTGATCCAGGCTCTGGATTTGTTCTATTTTCGAATAGGATGATGGATGGGAAGTTTTGCTGCCTCCACTTCGTATAAAGTGGGCATGGGGCACTAGGAATCAGTTACTATTTGCAAATTAAAATGTTCACTTATTGTGGTATGTGTTCCCTGAGACCCACTCCCCACTACCATTGTATATGATGACGCAAAGCAGAAATCAATGCAAAAGCAATTTAATACATGCACACATACTCCAAAACAAACTGGAATAACAACAAAGCTAAAGAAAACAATCAGCAACAAAAAGACCCCCAAGAAAACCAAACACACCCACACATGCCTAGCACAAAGTGAACAGAGAAGAAAAACAGAAAGACCAAAGGTGGGGGAGGGATTCAGGTTGAACCCTCACACATATATTGACATAGCCCTTAAACTATAAAAAATGAATATAAAAAAGACCCAGAAGAATAAAAGAGCAAAACCCAGCAAGCACAACAAAATCAAAAGATGAACACTCAATCTTTCACATACACACATAAACAGAAAATGATACATAAAAGAAGAAAAAAACAGAAAAAGAAAAGAAAAATTAAAAATTTTTTTTGGAGGAATACAGATTAAATCTTCACATACACATTCATACACCAAGGAAAAATATTTTAAAAATAGATGAACTAACAAGCAGTCAAAAAATTTTTTTATAAATTGAAAAATAATTGAACATTTAAAAAACAAAAACATACAAACAAACAAACAAAAAAAACCCTGCTCTCCTGTGGCAGGCTCTGTAATTGTTCCTCCATCAGGGCTCTCCTGCAGAGCCACCTCTTTCACTCTTTCCTCAGGGAATGAAGCAGGGAACACAGAGGTACTGTGGAAGTTGGTGGGACTGTGGTCCTACCCTCCCACTCTCCTATGTCAGAGAGATCTTGGAGGGGAGGTATGGGACTGTCTCTTCCTTAGGTATGTACTATCACTGGGGTGCCCCAGCTAGGCCTATCCAGGAATCAAGCTCTCCTGTTATGACCTATGTACAGGTTTGCCTTTGTTTTTCCCTCTCAGTCACAGCCCAGCTTTGTATGTCTGATGTTCAGAGGATTGCTAGGAAGGATGGGGTTTGGGTTAGTCCCAGACTCACCACTGATCTCTTTGGAGTCCTTCCTCCTCCTTTTCTGGTAATATCCTTTGTCCCACAGCTGGATCAGGGTAGGGAGTAGGGCACCTGGAACTCAGCACTTGTCAGGTCCCTCTGTTTTGTGCTCTCAGGATATTCCCTTTGGGTCACGATCAAGCCCTCAGTAGTTGATCCACCAGTAACAGAGATTGGATCTGTTGTCTTCTGGTGAGCAAGTTGATCCTGCCCTGCCTTCAATATGGTGGTGGGGTGCCTCTCTTGTCCTCTTCCATGGAAACTTGCCTCTGGACTGCATCAGCAGCCCCTTCCAGCACTCTGGAAGTTGCTGAAGTGATGAGGCAAAGCCCAGAGCAATCTCTTTCTTGCTTCAATGGCGAGGGAGTGCCTGGGGCAATAGCGTATCCCTGCTGCTTTTCCAAAGGAAAACTTCTGTCCGTTAAAAAAAAAAACAAAAAAAAAACAATGGTGCTCCACTTCTGCAATCTGCGAAGAGCCAGGGATGAAGTAGAGAAGCTGCAGCACCTGCTGCTGCACCAGAGGTCTGGCCACCTGCTCACGAGCCCCACTTAGTCTCTCCTAGTGTTTTCTTGCCACAGAGGGTTTGTTTATTAAAAAAAAAAGAAAAGAAAAATCATGGTGCTTGTCTTCTGTGTCCGGGGAACTTCTGGGGTCCAAGCCCAGACACTGTGGCACCAGCCACTGCACCAGGTGAGCCCTGGTCTCTAGTTCCCTAGCCCTCACTCAGTCAGCCACTCACACGCTCACTCACTCACCAGCATATACATACAATTTTCCATATACTCACTCACTCACATGGGGATTTGCATTGTCCAACTGGCTTGGCTGCCATCTTCCCCTGATAGCCACCATAATACTTTAAGAAAGGGATTGGCAGTAGTAGGATACTACTGGGGTGGAGGTTGTGGGGGGGCAGATAACATCAATAAGAGTACCTGATCTTAAGGCCAAGTGGGGACCAAATGGAGGTCCAAACTATATGTATGATGACCTCTTCTATACCTAATGTGAAATTGTATCCTACATCTTTAAAATAAAATAAAATATATAAAAATTATATTTCTGTTGATAAATGAGAACTTGCCTTTTCTGTTACATTATCTTGTCAACATCACTCTTATTTTTAACAACTTTTTAAAATCTTACTTTTAACAACTGAATTAACCATTCAAACTTTTAAATAGAAAATTAGCAATAACCTATGTAATGCTCTCTTATCCTATTTTTTTGCCTTTCCCTCTCACACAACCAATATCCTGAATGCTTAATTTAAAATTATCTTGCTTTTAGAAAAATGATTTTTCAAACCACGTATTACACAGATATATGGGTAATATTTATTAGTTTAGCTTTCAATTTTATAATAGTGTCTGTGTGTGTTGCTTGTAACTAGAATGTTTTGGTGTAACATATTATTAATATTTATTTATATTGTTTTCAGTAATTATAATTTATTTATTTTTATCGCGCTATCATTTTGAATTTTATGATTATTCATGAGTTTGTTTATTTTTCTTTCAATTGCTATATGGAGTTTTCTTCCTTTCTTTTTTTTAGTTATGCAAAGAGTGCTTCCTTGAAAATTCTTGTATGTTCTTCTTTCCACTCTCATTCTCATCATCTCAGTTGAAGCTAATAGTAGCTCTTTTCTTAACCACCTTAACATTTTGAGTTAGCTTTTGTACTTCAATTCCCAAAGGAATAAAAACAATCTTTTTAAAATACAAATTTTGTTACTGTCAGGAAGATGGCAGCCAAGGCAGTTGGACTATGAGGGTCTTAGTGTATGTGATTGAGCGTATGGAAAATTTTGTGTATGTGCAGGTAAGTGAGTGGGTTGGTGAGTGGTTGACTGAGTGAGGGCTAGAAGTTAGTGGCCAGCACTCCCCTGGTACAGCTGCTCTGTTGGGTCCTAAAGATTCCTAGGATCCAGAATCCAAGTGCCATTTTAAAAAAAATCAGCAAACCTCTTCCTGGGAAGAAAACGTTGGGAGAGACTAAGTGGGGGCTCGTTTGCAAGTGACTAGGACCATGTTGCAGCAGCAGGTGGTGCAACTTCTCTGCTTGATCCCTGGCTCTTCCCAGGTCACAGAAGCCAAATGTCATTTAAAAAAATGTACAAATATTTTCCTGTGAAGAAGCAGTGGAGAGCAACTACCACCCCGGGCTCTGCCACAGTATTGTAGCAGGAGAGACTTACTATTTTGAGGTATGTTCCTTCTATGCCTAGGTGTTTGAGGATTTTTATCCTGCAAGGATGCTGGATTTTATCAAAAGTTTTTTCTACATCTAATGATATATTTCTGTAGTTCTTGTTTTTATATCTGTTGATGTATTTAATTGCATTTATTGTCTTTCAGATGTTGAACCGGCCCTGCATCCTGGGGATAAAGCCTACTTGGTCATGGTGGATGATTTTTGAGATGTGTTTTTGGATCCGATTTGCTAGAATCTTGTTGAGAATTTTTGCATCTATGTTCATTAGGGATATTGGCCTGTAGTTCTCTTTTTTCAATGAATCTTTACCCAGTTTGGGTATCAGTGTTATGTTAGTTTTGTAAAATTATTTGGGGAAAAATCCATGTTTCTCAATTGCCTGAAATACTTTCAATAGGATTGGTATCAGCTCCGTATTGTTTGTTTTGTAGAATTCTGCTGGAAAACTGTTCGGTCCAGGGCTTTTTTTTTTTTTTTGTAGGTATTTTTCTTATGCCAGAGTCAAATCCTGTGTTGTTATTGATCTATTTAGTGTCTCGGTGTCTTCTTGTTTCATTCTTCTGGGAAGAATGTGTGACTTCAGAAAGTCCTTTATTTCATTTAGGTTATCAAGTTTGTTTCCATATAGGTGTGCATAGTAGTCTCTGATAATCTTCTGCATTTCTTTGGAGTCAGTTGCGATTTGATCTTTTCCGTTTCTGACTGTGTTTATTTGGATTTTTTCTCTCTTTCTCTTGGTCATTCTGGCTACAGGTTCATCGATCTTGTTATTTCTTTCAAAGAACCAGCTTTTTGTTTAGTTGATGTTTTCTATGATATTTTTGTCATCTATGTCCAGTATTTGGGCTCTTTTTTTCATTATTTGAATCCTTCTGCTAAAGTTGGTGTTTTGGTGGTCTTCTCTTTACAGCTCCCTTAGGTGATTTTTTAGGCCTTCTACTTATGATCTTTATATTTTTTTGATGTGTGCTAGTGGAGATATAAATTCCCCTCTGAGAACTACTTTCATGGCATTCTAGAGGTTTTGGTAAGATGTTTCTTCAGGTTCAATTGTTTCCAGGGATCTTTTCTGTTTTGATTTCAGTGTTGACCCAGTAGTTGTTCAGCATCATGCTGTTTAGTGTCCATGTCTTTGTGGGCTTAAGGGAAGTATTGTTGGTGTTGATATTTATTTGTATTCCTCTGTTATCTGAGAAGGTGCATGGTAATATTTCAACCTTATGGAATTTGTTTATGCTTTACTTATGACCAAGGATGTGATCGATCTTGGAGTATGTCCCATGTGATGAGTAGAATGTGTATTCTGTATTTGTTGGGTGGAATAATCTGTAGATATCTACTAAGTTCATTTGGTCAAGTGTCAAGTTTAGGTTCGGTATCTTCTTGTTGATATTTTGCCTCAATGAACAATCTAGTGTTGTTAGTGTGGTATTCAAGTCCCCTGCTATAATAGTGTTAGAGTCAATATCTTTTTTTCAGTTTACTTTGTAGTTGCTTTATAGATGCTTGTGCTCCTATGTTAGGTGCATATATGTTTAGGATAGATATTTCTTGCTGATGGATTGAACCTTTTATCATTATGTAGTGTCCTTTTGTATCTTTTAAAATTTTTGATAGCTTAAAGGTTGTTCTGTCTGATATTAAGATAATGACTTCTGCCTTCTTTTGTGATCCATTTGCCTGGGTATTCATTTTCCATCCTTTAACTTTGAATCTGTGTGTGTCCTTTGTGGTGAGATGAGTTTTTTGGATGCAGCAAATAATTGGGTCATGGCTTCTATTCAGTTTGCCATTCTGTGTCTTTTCAGTGGTGCATTTAGTCCATTAACATTCAGAATGATTATTGAAATGTGATTGTTTATCCCTGTCATGAAATTCTTATGAGGTTTTTTCTTTACTTGTTTTCTCTTGACTTTGTGGTTGATGTGTATGTTTTCAAGATTATTGTTAGGCTGTATTCTCTGTTGATTCTGTGCCCTACTGTTCTCTTGGGAAGTGCGTGGTTCTTTTTGTTTTTTCTTCTGTGCTTAATACCTTTTCAAGTGTCTCCTGTAGAGCTGGTCTGGAAGCTGCATAATCTCTTAGGGATTGGATTGCTGGAAGGATTTTAATACTGTATCTCTGATGAAACTGAACTTGGCTGGGTAGGAAATTCTTGGGTGAAATTGTTTATCTTTGAGGACTTTGAGTATTGGATTCCAATCCCTTCTTGCTTGTAGTGTTTCTGCCAATAGGTCTGTTGCTATTCTGATTGTCTTTCCCTGGTAGGTAGTCTGACCTTTCTCTCTTGCTGCCTTTATGATTTTTTCTTTTGTGCTTAGTTTGCATAGGCAAATTATTGTGTGTCTAGGGGTTGGTCTTCTCATTTGATGTCTTGTGGGTGTTCTCTGTATCTCTTGTGCTTTGAAGGTCACATCTTTGTTGAGATGGGAAAAGTTTTCTTGCATTACCTCCTTGAATACTTGCTCCAAGTTGTTCTCCATTTCCCTTTCTTCTTTGGGGATACCAATCCAGCACAGGTTCAGTCTCTTGATATAATCACCCATCTCTTGTAGCCTTTGTTCTTTCTTTCTGAATCTTCTTTCTATGTACTTTACATGTCGGGTTAATTCTATGTTCTGATCTTCAATTTTGGGGATACGTCTTCAGCTAGGTTAATTCTACTTTCCATGCTTTCCATCTTCTTATTTCTTGAATGAAATTTGTTATTGCCAAAATCTCTGTTACAAGTTCTTTCAGTGCTGCATCTTGTCTATCTTGAGTCTTATTCACCCTTTCCACCCATTCCCTAATCCTTGTCATATTCTGAAGCCAGTCATTGGTAACTTCCATTGTTTGGGCTCCATGTTCTGATTTTTCAGGAGTTTTCTCTTTATTACACTTGAAATTACCTGTGGTCTTCCTTTGATTTTTCCTCATTTGTGACAGATCTCTTTTTCTCTATAGTTCTGTTATTCAGTGTCACTGGGTGAGGTTTCTCTTCTGATGTTTACTCAGCTTTCTATTCTTCCCTGATTCAGGCTCTGGATTTGTTGTATTTTGATACAGGACTGTTGGTGGGAAGCTTTGCTGTCTGTTATAGATTTGAAAGTTGAATAAGGTAGGGGATGGGGCACTAGGATTCAGAAACTACTTGCAAATTACAATATTTCCTGATTGTGCTGTGAGTTCCTGAGACCCACTCCCTACCACCACTCTATATGACAATGCAGTGGGTAATTGTGTGTACCTCTTGACTTTGAGATATAGGGATGATAATAAGGAGCACAGATAAAAATAGAATGCAATAAGATGGACAAGAATTTAAAAAAAAACAGAACAATGAAAGCAGAAACAAATGCAAAAAACAATTGTGCGCACACACACACACACACACACACACACACACACACACAGACATATACACACACCCCAAAATAAACTGAAATAACAGCAAAATGATACAAAACAAAACAAAAAAAAACAAAAAAAAAATCAGGAAAATTAAACACACACACACGTCCAGAACAAAATGAATGGACAAGAAAAAGAGAAAGACTGGAAAAAACAAAGGAATTTTGATTGAACCCTCACGCATATTGACACATACCTTAAACTACATCATAAAAAATTTTTAAAAAGCAGAAGAACAAAAGAGCAAAAACAAACCAATAACATCATAAAAATGAAAGATGAACACTCAGTCATTCACATACACACATAAACAGAAAACAAAAATCATAAGAAGTTGGAAGAAGTAAAGAAAAATAGAAAAAAAAGAAGTGGAGATGCAGATCAAACCCTCACATACATATTTATTCACAAAGGAAAAATATTTAAAATAATAGATGAACAAAGAAAGAAACAGGTAAAAAAAATTTTTTAAATTTAAAAAAAGAAGACAAAAACCTTTCCCTCTTGTGGCAGGCTCTTATTTTTCCTCTTGTCTCCTCTGCTATATCCTGCAGAGCTTTTACCCCTTTCACTTTCTCCCCAATGTCTGGAGGAGGGAAGGATGAGGGGCAGTGGGGGTGGGTGAGCCTATAGTCCTCCCCTCCCACTCTCATATGGTCAGGGAGATCCCCTCCATTGTGGAGGTCCAGGATTGTCTCTTCCCTAGGTATATACTTTGGCAGGTACCCCAGCCAGGCCTATCCTGGAATGGACTCCTCCTATTGCCTGACTTCTAGGCTCTGTCTGGGTTTGTCCCTCTCATTCGTGGCCCAGCTGTGTGTGTCTGATGTTCAGAGCATTGCTGGGGTGGAGGGGGTTGGGTCAGCCTGGACTCACCATTGATCTCTTTGAAGTTCTTCCTCATCCTTTTCTGGCCACATGCTTTGTCCCATGACTGGATCAGGGTAGGGTATGGGGCACCTAAGACTCAGCACTCATCAGGCCCCTCCGATGTTTGTGCTTTCAGGATATTTCCTCTGGGTCACTGTCAACCACAAGTAGTTGATCAGCCAGTCACAGAGATCGGGTCTGTTGTTTCCTGGTGAGCAAGAAGGAGCATTTTCCTGCCCTGACTTCAAGATCATGACAGAATGCCTCTCCAGTGGGACTCTATATCTGTGCTCACTTCACAGCCCCTGCTGCCAGTTTCAGGTCAGGCACTGAAGTGGTAAGGCAAAGCTTGGAGTCAGCAGTCTCTCCCGCTGCAGTGGTGAGGCAGAGTCTGGGGCCAATAGTCTCTTCCCACCACTTCTTCATAGGAACACTTTTATCCATTTAATATAAAAATGACACTCATCTTCTGTGACATGGAAAGTGCCAGGGACCAAGCAGAGAAGCTACAGCACCAGCTGCTGCAAAAGGAAAGCCCTGGATATTTTTGCCCCCACTTAGTCAGTCTCTCCTTGCATTTTCCTCCCTGGAAGGGTTTTGTTGATTGTTTTTTTTTTGAGTTGGAGTCTCACTCTGTCGCCCAGACTGGAGTGCAGTGGCCACTCTCGGCCACCGCAGCCTCGACCTGCTGGGCTCCAGCGATCCTTCCGCCTCAGCCTTCCAAGTAGCTGGAACTACAGGCGTGCGCTACCACGCCCGGCTGATTTTTTGATTTATTGTAGAGATGAGGTCTCGCTGCCCAGGCGGGTCTCGAACCCGCGGGCTCAGGCAATCCACTCACCTCAGCCTCCCAAAGGCGCGGGATTACAGGCTGAGCCACCGAGCCCGGCTGGTTTTGTTGATTTTTAAAAAAGTTTTAAAACTTGGCTTCTGCTTCATGGGAATCACTAGGGTCCAAGCTGAGCAGCTGTGGCACCAGCCACTGTGCCAGGAAGGCCCCAGCCACTGACTTCCTAGCCCTCACTCATTCAGTCACTCACATGCCCACTCACTCACCAGCACGCATGCACAATTTCCATACACTCACTCACTCACACTGGGACTCCCGTAGTCTGACTGGCTCGGCCACCATCTTCCCTGGGCCACTTACACCTCTTTTATTAAGGCTGCTAATGGATATTTTCCATCCTCATTTCATTTAAGCTTTCAGCAGAATTTCACGTGTCAAATTTCTACCTTCTTGAATTATTCTCTTTGGTATGTGTAATAATCCACATTCTTATTTTTATCTTTACTCTCTGATTTCTCTCTTTCTGTCTCATTTGTAAGTTTATTTCATTCTTACATCACTAAATATGGAGTTGCTCAAGGATCGGGTCTAGAGCTTTTTCTCTTTTCAATCTTTCCTCTTTTGCTAATGGTCTCATATATATCCATATGTGGCTTCATTTGTTGACTATACACATGACTTACAAATGTGTATCTTCAGTCCAAATATTTCCTCTGAGTATTAGCATATGTAGTTAACTGTTCCACATTCTCACTTGTATATTCCACAGGTATTTTTAAATTTTAGGTTTTTCTTGCCAACCTGGTTTCTACCCTTGATCTTCTTTATATAGGTTAGTTTTACCACCCTTTACCATTTTGCTCAAGTATGAAATATTAGCATCTTCCTTTACAGCTCCATATATCTACTGCCTCCCTCCTTGACAATGTGATCACTACATCTATTTTTTCTATATCTTCTCTACCATCATTATCTCTTCCTAGAAATAATAAAATGTCCTAAATATGCTCATATTCATCATGGCTTATTTTCAACAGATTTTTTTCCACATTGCAGCTAGAGTGATTTTTTGGAAACACATTTGATTAAGCCATTTCAGTGGGTTCTTATTAGTCTTAGTAAAAAGTAAATTAAAAAAAAAAATAACGTGGCTTGAAAAGCTTTGCCTGGTCTAACCAGCCTATTTCTCCAGTCCCCCTAATAATATAATCCATTTGCCCTCTACAACCCAGCTACATAACGTTTTCAGTTTCTCTAGTGTACCACACCTTCTTCTACTATAAAGTTTTAAAAATGATACCCTCTCAGCTTGGAATGATTCCTGATCCTATTTGTAGTTAATGTAACTCACCCTTTAAGTTATAGCTCAGGTATCACTTCCTTAGAAAAAACTTTCCCTAATGTTCAATTTAGAATGTACTACTTGGTCATAAAAATGACTTCACTTTTTTCACAATTTATTTCTGTTTAGGTTTGTTTGTTCATTAATGCAATTATTTGACTAATAGCTCCCTCCTGGAAAAATTACACTACATTGTAAATGCCATAAGGTATGGACCCAATCAAATTATTTTCCCATTGTAACCCCAGTGCCTAATATAGAACCTGGCACATAATATGTGCTTCATGAATCTTGTGGCATAACTTAATGAATAGATAGTAATATAAAATATTTGCTTCTTTTATCATACCTTTTAACTTTAACAAAGTGTCAGGGTATAAAATAAATGTGCAAAAGACAATCACATTTCTCTACACAAACAAAGAGAAACTCAAATAAAAAGCACAAATCCAGTCACAGTAGCACAAACAAATGAAATACCATGGCATCTTCCTAACCAGAGACATGAAAGACCTTTATAATGAAAACTATAAAACACTGCTCAAAGAAACCAAAGATGAACAAACAAGTGGAAAAATATTCCATGTTCATGGATTGGAAGAATCAACATTGTTAAGATGTCCATTCTACCTAAGGCAATCTACAGATTTAATGCAATACCCATCAAATTACCAGCAATATTCTTCTCAGACTTAGAAACAACAATACAGGAATTCACATGGAAACATAAACGAACACAAATAGTGAAAACAATCATCAACAAAGCCAAAACAAAAACAAAAACAAAGCAGGAGGTATCACATTTCCAGAGTTTAAACTGTATTATAAAGCTACAATAATCAAAACAGCCTGGTATTGGTACAAGAACAGGCATATAGACCAATGGAATAGAATTGAGATTCCAGAAGCAAAACCTAAAATTCTCAACCAACTCATCTTCGACAAAGCCTCTGCCACCAATCACTGGGGAGAGAAGAAGCTATTCAGTAAATGGTGCTGGGAAAACTGACTGACCACATGCAGAAGATTGAAACAGGACCCCTACCTGTCCACGCACACAAATATCAACTCTAAATGGATCAGAGACCTAAATGTAAAACCTCAAACTATAAGAACCTTAGAAAATGCAGGAGACACGCTTATGGAAGTTGGAACTGGCAATCAATTCCTTATCAAAACCCCAAGTGCCCATGCCATAAGAGATAAGATAGACAAGTGGGACCTTATCAAACTGAAAAGCTTCTGCAAAGCCAAAGAAACCATCAAGAGAGCAGGGAATTAGCCCACGGACTATCACATGTTGTCACTCATAAGTGGATCTTGAGCAACTATTGTAATACTATAAGAAAAGGATTGTCAGTAATGGGAAACTGTGGGGATGTGGGGAGGCAGGGAGGTGGGTTTGGCAGTAGTGGAAAACTGCCTGGGGAAGTAGGGATACACCTTATCAACAAGGGTACCTGCACAATGAATATTTGTGTACCTAACCCTGAATTGTACCTCACAATTTAAAAATAAATAAATAAAAGAAAAATTTAAAGTGACATTCCAACAGAAGCATAATCCCATTTTTGAAGAATAATTAATAAGGAAAAATTGATATGCCTGAGGTAATTGGAGGAAATTAAAATGAAAATATCTTGCAGCACTTTGAATCTGTGATTTGAATATTTCCTTTTTTCTATTTTTAAAACATAGTAGTAGACTTCTATTTTAGTTTTTATTAGTTGACTGCTTTTTATAGATGATATATATTGCCCATTGACTTCTGTGAGGGAAAATCACAGCACATCTCTCTGACATTAGTTTATGCTCACTGAATTTTAAGATAATGTTCTACCTTCCATTCTAACAATGGCTAGTTAAAACACACACACACACACACACACACACACACACACACACACCAGGGACATATTTAAGCAGTGCTAAATTCATATGAATGGAATGTGGCTTTTTGTTTTGTCATTTTTTAGGGAATGACCATTCATCCTCTTGTTGACTTACTTGATGTGACAAGAAGAAAATAGACCTCTCCAACTGTGAGTGAGCAAATTCTCATTATGGCAAGCTAGCTATGCAGTACCTAAGTGATCTTTTTGACTAGAACTAACCCTTACATGCTAGTTTTTTTATAATTAAATTTTTCTTCTAATAAGGTATTTTCTGACATCTGAATAGGTATTTGCTATTCTGTATAATTTAAAAATCAAGAAAACTTTTCATTTGATGAAAGAGTAAGAACACTGAAATCTATGGTTTAGCCTTTACTCTGTTACTATGAAGCTTCCCATATTACTTTAGGGTAGACTTTTAACTTCTTTGTGCCTTTGATTTTATTAATTGGTAATTAAAATGATTGTTTGCATGATTTCCAAGGGCCTACCATCATGAATTATTAACGTTTTCATTTTAATTATTTTTATGAGTGCTTCTGATTTTTCTATTATACTGACTCTTAATACTAGGCTAAATTATCCAGTAACTAAGTTTATTTTTTAATGTTCTACTATAAAGCAATCACTTATAAGCTGGACTGTGCAGACCCTATGTAATTGGAAAATTATTCTTGAGATGTTTTAGCTTTTTTTTTCTTTTTTAGAAATTATTTTATCTGTTTTTTGTGGAGTGGTCCATTTTTATTTTTATTTATTTTAAACATGTGGGATACAATTCAGGATTTGACATACAAATGGTCATTGTACAAGTAAAGTTTGGTCCTCACTCACTTTGGCCCCCACTTTGTCTGGTTTGAGAGAGATATTTTAGTTTTTGGTGAAGTTTTTAATATCACTGAGGGTTGAGAAAGTTAAAGATATTAAAAGTTAAATTACAAAATATGCTCTGTGAAGTAGGTTTCAAAAGTAGTCAGAGTTGAAAGCAAAAATGCCTCATTTCCACATTAAAAGTTAGGATAGGGTCATAGAAATTTGAAGGTGTAAACTTTATATTAGTTGATTTCATCTTCTTATAGAAATAGAATTTGAAATGTTGATTATAATATGTGAGTTGTTATGGAATATAGCAACAAGAATATTAAACATAGAGATTATTAAGGGTGATTTTAAGATATCCTTAGATTTAATAATATTGAAAAAAGTTGGGAATTTTAATCATTGAAGAGATTCAGTGACTACCTTGCTTCTAATGTCAATTTGGCACAGTCTGTAATTTTCTGGGACATATTTTAGAACATATACAGAGTTTCTACTTGTAAAACATGTATGTTAACTAATAATTGTGTGTCTAAGAATGCACAAATATAAGCATAACTAATTTAACTCTTTACATTCTTTTCACTTGTTTTTTAAAATTTTAATTAAAAAATTTATTTTAAAGATGTGGGGTACAATTCAGGGTTAGGTATACAAATGTTCATTATGAAGGTACCTTTGTTTATGAGGTGTGCCCTACTCCTACCCCAGAAGATTACCACTACTGCCAATCTCGCCTACCTAACCCTCCAGCAGTTTCTCACTACGGCCAATCCTTTGCTTATAGTATTACAATAATTGTTCAAAGTCCACTTATGAGTGAGAAAATGTGATACTCAGTTTTTTGTCTCTGTGATAGATCACTAAGTATTATAGACTCTAAGTTCACCCAAGTTACTGTGAATTTCATTATTTTGTTCTTCTTTATAGCTGCATAATATTCCATCATGTATATGTACCACATTTTTATCCAGTCTTCTTTCAATGGGCAATATAGTTGGTTCCATGTTTTTGCTGTTGTGATCAATGCTGCAATAAACATATATGTGCAGGTACCTTTTTCATAGAGTGATTTGAGGTCCTGTGGGTATATTTCCTTTAGGAGGATAGTGGGGTCATATGAAAGGTCGATTTTTAGATCTTTTAGGAATTGCCAAACTGTTTTCCACATGTTATCATTGTCAGTTGCTGAGCTGACTCAATAGCAGATATGCTGACCACTCATCTCTCAATACTTCAGCATGTATTAATATTTTCAAAGGAGCAGGACGTTCTAGTACATAATCACTATCTATTCATCAAATTCCGAAAGGTTAACATTGATATAATAGTGTTATCAAATATAATTTTATATTTAAAATTTTGCCAAATTTATAGTATTTTTCTCCTAATTCAGGATTATGCATTACCCCTAGTTGTCATAGTTTTAAATAACCTTTAATATAAAATTATTTTTTGGCTTTTTATAGTCTTTTATGACACTGATATTTTGGAAGAGTATATGCAAGTCTTTTTGTAGACTATCACTCAAGTTGGATTTATTAACTGTTTTCTCATAAATAGATTCTAGTTATTCACCTTTTGAGCTGTTATATAAAATTAAAATTTTAATATTAATATTCAGAAGCTTTTGTCAACTGCAGTCTTAATCCCATACTTGGCCTATATCCATTCAACATTCTTTTGCGCAAATCTGTTATTAGGTCCTTATTTTTTTCCGTACATTTTACTCATGCTGTTTACATTACATAGAATGACAATTTTTGGTCATATGTACCTTCATTTCATCAGGGCCAGTCTCACAATGCAGATTTTAATATAAACCTTTCCTAAATACACTTTTTTCTACTTTCCTAAATTTGCCTTTTCTTGCTGCATTTATACGTACATACATACTAAGTTTGAACTTGATTTCTATCTATTCCTTTAAATCTTGGCTCTCAAATTTGGTTCTAAGCACTTCAAGGACAGACACCATTATGTTTACTTGTTTTGTTTCCTCCACAGTACTAAGCCCGGATCTTTCAGAGATGAATGAATCTGTCATATGATAGATTGATTTTTATTTTAAATAGAGCATTTCTAATGCTTATTGCAAATATTCTTACATACAAGTGTAGATGCTTATTTTTGTGTTTACCCTGAAAACTGTATAGGATTAAGAAATAAGTAAGTCACATTAAATAAACATTTTTGAAGATGCTTTTGATGGATCCTTTTATTTGGGAATAACTGACCAAGTTCCGTGTGTATGCTGTATATTGAGACTCGTGTTCTGTTTCAGCTTTTTGGTCATTTGCTGGCTGGGATAGAAGACATATTAGGACACTGGGGACAACATTACTGGAAAAATAAGTGAGGATTTTCCAAAAATATACCTCTGTATATGTGTAGAAAAGGGTAAAATGAGACTGTTTCTCTTTCTGTATGTTTCTGTTGAGGATAGTTGAGCTTTATTTATCTGCATGTCATTAAAAAGATGACAGCTAAAACAAGGAAGAGATCTTTATATTTCTTTCCTTAAACATGAGAGACATATTTGACAACAAATGCAGACTCAAAAACTAAAAGAGTATGCTGTATGATTCCTGGTCATTTCTTTCTTTTGAGTATAGTATTCACAGTTTCAGAAAAAAAATTTACATCAGATCATCTTACTGTCCTAAGTAAACCTTCTAATACCTTGCCACCTAAACATATTCAAATTGTTACCTTGGTTTGCAAAGCCTGACATCACCTACTACTACTAAGCTTTCTTATCTCACAAGATTCTCCCTGTAATTTACTACACTGAAGCCATATTGTCTGTCTGTGTGCTTATTCAATATATTACATTCAGCACATTTTAGTCTTAAGGTCTTTGCATAGTGTTCTCTCTTCCTGGTTTGCTTTTCTTCCTGATACCTGATACTTCCTGAATGTCCAGTATTTTCTTGTCATTTAAGTCATAGCTTAAATTTCATCTCCTCAGAGAGTTCTTCCCTCACTATTCAATCATTCTCTGTTATAATTATCTGAATAACACACAACTCATATTTTAATACTTAATTTATTAAATAATATTTAATTTTTTAAAAAATATAATTTATATAAACATATCTTTTTATTGTATGTTTCTCTCTTATTAAAATTTAAGCTGAATAATGGTAGAGACTTTGTTTGCCTTGTTAAATTCTGCAGCACTTAGAAGAGTTTCTTCCACACGGTATTTTTAAATGGATACATGAATGACAAAAGGGAGACTTTTTGCTGATACTGAATTCAGTTCTGTATTTCAATCCAAATGCTTAAATTATTTTAGCTTATAATCTACTCCTAAGTGTCCTGATAACAACACATTAAAATTTGCTGCTTCAATCAAAAATCCTGACAGAAACTGTATAAAATACTAGATGAGGTTTTAGCAGCGAACACCTGATACAAATTCTAGGCTTGATATTTTATAGGCAGTCGTTTATGATTCTTTGCAGAAAGAGTGTCTTCAAAGGTGAAGTTAAAGCAGAGAACCACCGGGCGGGCTCGGTGGCTCAGCCTGTAATCCCACCCCTTTGGGATGCTGAGGTGAGTGGATTGCCTGAGCCCGCGGGTTTGAGACCTGCCTGGGCAACTTGGTGAGACCTCATCTCTACAATAAATAAAAAATTAGTCGGGTGTGGTAGCACGCGCCTGTAGTTCCAGCTACCTGGAAGGCTGAGGCGGAAGGATCACCGGAGCAGGTCGAGGCTGCGGTGGCCGAGAGCGGCCACTGCACTCTAGTCTGGGCGACAGAGTGAGACTCCAACTCGGGGTGTGGGGGGGAAGCAGAGAACCAAGACAAATTAAAATTATTGCCTCCCCCAAAACAAATTTACTTTTAACTTATAATTAAATAATAAGTTCCTTTACTCTATTTATGAATGCAAACAATCTAACAAAATAGATATATTTCACATGTTTAATTTTGATGCCTATTTTCTATTACAAGGAAAGTATACAAACAGTGAAGGGAGTATTTATATTCATTGCTTTTCCGTTTCTGGAAAGTCCAGGGGCAAAACAACATTTTTTAAATTATAAAGTGTTTGACATAATGAATTAAATTTCTGTTTGAGTATGTTTCATGTTGTTTTGCACAGTAAGACTTGTCTGTGGTGTAGCTACACAACCTTAGAAAACTTCATTGTATGAATTTGGGTAATCTCCTTTCCTTCTTCGTTCTTTAACTCTCATCCTTTCCATATAAATATATCTTCCCCTAAAATATCATCTCTACCAAGACCCATACATTTTTAAGTTCATATTTTTTCATAGGGAAATTTTGCTATTGTAATATTCTATACTGTTTCTTTGGTCTTGCTTTTTGTTTTGTTTTGGTTTTTTTCCTGAGCCTGATGCTGCCATCTATTGTCTTTCTAAGCACATTTCAGGTTGATAGCTTGAGCTAGAGGCAAGGAGACCTCAGATCTTTAAAACATCAGAATATACTTTTTAATACGTAAACATTTACAAAAGCAGTAAACATCAATAAAGTCTTTTAGACTATAGTGCGTTTTATTAAAAAATATAAATTTTAGGTCTTAAATCTATATTTAATTGAACATTTTCACCCAGGGGCTATGAAACTGTAACTTTCATTTCTTTTTCTTTTTTTTGAGTTGGAGTCTCACTCTGTCACCCAGACTGGAGTGCAGTGGCCGCTCCCGGCCACCGCAGCCTCAACCTGCTGGGCTCCGGCGATCCTTCTGCCTCAGCCTTCCGAGTAGCCGGAATTACAGGCATGTGCTA
This sequence comes from Cephalopachus bancanus, assembly GCA_027257055.1. Taxonomy (NCBI): domain Eukaryota; kingdom Metazoa; phylum Chordata; class Mammalia; order Primates; family Tarsiidae; genus Cephalopachus; species Cephalopachus bancanus. Next base: position 195,722 of record JAPVLO010001077.1, read on the forward strand.
CCACACCCGGCTGATTTTTTGATTTATTGTAGAGATGAGGTCTCGCAGCCCAGGCAGGTCTCGAACCCGCGGGCTCAGGCAATCCACTCACCTCAGGTTCCAAAGGCGCGGGATTACAGGCTGAGCCACCGAGCCCGGCTTAATTGAATATTTTTAATCCTTCAAGGATAATTTATTTTAACTAGTATGAAGTAACAGTTGCCGCACATTTAACCCAGGAAAAAATAATTAACTACAATATCTTATCATGGGATACATCTTTCTCAGTCAGTGCTTAATTTGAAAGGAATACATTTCACTAATAGATTGATCATTTCTCTACTCAACATCTGGAAGTTGAAGCCTAAAAAAATAGCCACTGTTTTATAGTTAGTAATTGGCTAGAGTACTCTACACCTATTAAAGTGATGCAAATATACGTTGTTGTTTTTTTTTAACATAAAACTATATCTAGAGCATACTGTTGAATGGAATAAGAAGCTTGAAAAATAGAAAGCATGGAATGATCATTTCTCATAGAAAATATAATTCATATACCTGTAACTGTATCTGTGCATAAAAAATGCTGGGATGGATACACCAAGGTTTAACTGTAGTTTTCTATAGGAGGTGTGATTAGTTGATTTTTAATTATTCTTTATATTTTCTGAATTTGTGTGTGTGTGTGTGTATAATTTTATAACCAGAAAACTTATAAAGGCATTTAGGAAAGGAAATTATAAGAATTGAAAGTAAAACAAACTGTAAGTTAAAAATGAACAAAAATAATTCCAAATACAAGTTTGGAGATCTTTTTAAAGTTCCAAACAATTAACTGAAGTTAAGAGATGATTTTAAAAAATGAATGAGCAAATAAGTTCTGGAGCAAAACATCTAAATATGTTGCAAAATATACTTTTAAGTAATTTTTAATTAGAATAGAACATAGTTTTTTATTGTTGAATTTTTTGACTTCTGTTTGTAAAGTGAACTTCACTGGAACTAGTGAAATATTTTCTGCTGCAAATTGTCTCAGCTAGAACTTCTTCATTGTGAATGAGACTAGCTATAGTTATAAAGAGGGAAAGATATATGGATAATGATTATAGGCTATCTGCTGTAAATTCTTGAGTAGATTATGTTGTGAAAGGGTAGAATCATTGATATGTTTTATTTAATCAGCCAGATCTATATAATTAAAATGCAATGGAAGATTCAATGTAAATTTGACATATTTGAGAAGTATGTATTCTCTTTTTTTTTTGAGTTGGAGTCTCACTCTGTTGCCCAGACTGGAGTGCAGTGGCCACTCCCGGAGCCTCGACCTGCTGGGCTCCGGCAATCCTTCTGCCTCAGCCTTCCGAGTAGCCGGAATTACAGGCGCGTGCTACCACGCTCGACTGATTTTTTGATTTATTGTAGAGATGAGGTCTCGCTGCCCAGGCGGGTCTCGAACCCGCGGGCTCAGGCAATCCACTCACCTCAACCTCCCAAAGGCGCGGGATTACAGGCTGAGCCACCGAGCCCGGCTGAGAAGTATGTATAGCAAATCTTATTAATTCAAGATCCTAGACATGAATTTCATTTTATCTAAGTTATAAAGATTGGCTCTTATTGCTGTCTAAAATGACCATATAATTATTTAACTTTATTGTTGATTTATTAATATAAATCTGGCATTAATTTAGGATAAGAAATATATTAAATCTTTATGGTTTGATATACACTTATTAATAATAATACCTTTCAAAATTTGAATGGGGAACACATCATGAGTTGAATGATTATCATACAAACATTGTTGTAAGGTAGTACATAAAGGAAAAGTCAATTCAGTTATCATTGCATAGTAACATACTTAAGAAAAATTGTAATGATGATTTGAAATGGCAGTATGAAACAGCATAAATCTGATGACATAATTCTCAGTCATTATAGTTAATTTATTTGGCATTTCAATGACCAAGTGATTTAAGTTAAATTTTAAATTATTAATATTATTTTGAGAAATGAATCATCAGCTAAATATATACAATTTTTGGTTGTATATAAAGTATATAGTGGTATAGAATATAAAATTTGTAGCACTCACAAATAAAATTGTCTTCTGAAATATTTTTGCTTAGATCTTTACTCATCTATATGCACAAGTATATTTTTAAAATGTTGGGATAAATGGATTGTATAGTAGAAATTTTCTGCATGTCTATATTTACCACTCTTAAAATTCAGATTTCTGATTTTCAATAAGCCTTTCTATACTCCTCATCCTCCACTTTGCTCTCAATTAGCTTTGCACAGCATCTCTGGAAATGATCTCTTTATTGATATTTTAACTTTCATGCATATCTTTATTGAATTTGTATATTTATGTGTTGAACACCTATGAGGAACTCAGGTATCATTTTTGCAGCCACAGCTATGAAACAACCATGTCAATTACATTCCTGGCATCTCCAAAACAAGGCCTTATGAATAATATTGAAGAGATGTTGACCACAAATCTTTATAAAATCCAGAGAGTGGTACAATTTTTTTCAATGCATATCAATCTATTAGTCACACAAATTGAATAAATCTAATTAGTATTCTTTTTATAATTTTAAATAAACCTTAACTTTTATGTACGTCACAGTATATTGATAGGATATATAAAATGACAAGTTAATGTTTCAGTTACATTCAGATTTGTTACTTATAAGAAAATGCTTCAATAATTTAATTGTTTTAACAGCTTCAATAATTTTCTCTGTTTAACTGCCAGTGCCATGTGTTACATTATGTCCAAAAGTTTTGTAAGATGATGGCATTTTCTTAAGTATACTATTTTCTAAAGCAAAATCTATTCTATTTAAAATACTACAAAAATTGCATGTTTTAGTTGTTATTTTTTATAACTAGAGAGCTGCAAAATTTCAAAGTTTTAAAGATTTAGATGTGATAAAATATACCTAATAAGTCTTTGAAAATCACTTTGAGCTTTTTTTTTTTTTTTTTGAGTTGGAGTCTCCCTCTGTTACCCAGACTGGAGTGCAGTGGCTGCACCCAGCCATTGCAGCCTCAACCTGCTGGACTCTGGAGATCCTTCCGCCTCATCCTTCCAAGTAGCTGGAACTACAGATGCGCACTACCACACCTGGCTAATTTTTTATTTATTGTAGAGATGAGGTCTCGCCAAGTTGCCCAGGAGGGTCTCGAACCCGGGGGCTCAGGCAATCCACTCACCTCGGCTTCCCAAAACGCTGGGATTACAGGCTGAGCCACCAAGCCCAGTCACTTTGAGCTCTTAAGAGAAAACCTGGGACATAATTATAGTAATAATTACCTCATAATAATAAATGAATATTATTTTCATGCTAATTCATACACGGTTCAAATTATTTCCTCAAATTGGTATAACAATGTAGTATCTTTGTTCTGTTTCTTATTTATAAATACTCCTTATATTAGAATGTGAAGTAATTATAATGTTCAAGATGTGAGAAATATGTCTAAACTGTGCATGGTCAGGCCCCTTTTGAAGAATTGTGTACAGTTTTGGTTTTAAAACTTAACTGATATGTGTGGGGGGGAGAGTCTGGAGGGAAAGAATAAAAAAAAATACAAATGAGGGAAAAATAGATCCTATGGCATCTTTATAGTCTCTGTTTCAGATGAATGGAAAATTCTTTCTGGTTACTTAGGCTTCAAATTATCTGAAAATTACAGTTGATTTCCACAGACCATAATATCCAGCTTTAGAATTCTATATATTAACAAAATAGTGATTTTAATAGTTTTCTTCTCTTTTAAAATGGAATCTGAGACTATAAATTAATAAAGACAATTAATCTTTTTTTTTTTTTTGAGTTGGAGTCTCATTCTGTCGCCCAGACTGGAGTACAGTGGCCGCTCCCGGCCACCGCAGCCTCGACCTGCTGGGCTCCGGCGATCCTTCCTCCTCAGACTTCCGAGTAGCCAGAATTACAGGCACGTGCTACCACGCCCGGCTAATTTTTTGATTTATTGTAGGGATGAGGTCTCGCCTGCCCAGGCGGGTCTCGAACCCGCGGGCTCAGGCAATCCACTCACCTCAGCCTCCCAAAGGCGCGGGATTACAGGCTGAGCCACCGAACCCGGCAACAATGAATCTTTATCAAGCATTTATTATGTGCTGGACAATATGTTAGCACTTCATTTATATGGATTATTTTATTATACTTTTTTTTTTTTAGTTGGAGTTTCACTTCGTCTCCCAGACTGGAGTGCAGTGGCATGCTCCCTGCCACCGCAGCCTCGACCTGCTGGGCTCCAGCGATCCTTCCAAGCAGCCAGAACTACAGGAGCCTGCTACCATGCCCGGCTAATTTTTGATGTAGTGATGTAGCGTAGAGATGAGGTCTTGCCAAGTTGCCTGGGCGGGCCTTGAACCTATGGACTCAGGAAATCCACTGTCCTCGGCCTCCCAAAGCGCTGGGATTATAGGCAGAGTCACCGAGCCCGGCCTAGTTATACTTCTTAATGCCTCTGTGATATTTAATACCATCATTATTTTTATTAAAACATAAGAAAATTGAGGTTTATAAAAGTTATATAATTTTCCGAAGGCTCTACAGTTTGTGAGTAAAAAAGCCAGAATTTACACCTAGGAAGTCTAAATCCAGAGTCAGTGAATTATGACTTGCAAATTAATTCTCAACCACGCTATTTTTCTGCAGTTAATATACTTCCATAGACCTTTCACAGGGGCTAAGCAAGATGGCTTTCTATTCTACATAAGCATAAACACTCAATGATTTATCAAAATTTATTATTTTTGTTTTCAAACATATAAAAACGTAGAGAACATATCATAATAAATATGTTCATATCGATCACCCAGGTTATAACATTGTGAACATTTTTCAGTTTTAGTTTCATCTACTGACCATTCTCACTTGCTTTTTCTTCTGGAGTAATGTTAAAGTAAATCACAATTATATTTTTCCACTCATAAATACTCATAAATACTGTAGTATGCTGACAGATAAAAAGTAACCATGACACTGTTATCACACCCTCCAATTAGCAGTAATTTATTAATATCATCCAGTAAGCAGTACACGTTCAATTTTCCCTTAGTGTTTCCAAAAATATCTTTTTACATATATTTTGTTTGAAGCAAGATTCAACAAAGTCATATATTTGTGTTCAGGTGAGAGATCTCTTTTAATCTCTAACAGGTTCACTTTACCTCTTTAACAAGGCACGTATTTGTTGAAGAACCTGAATAATCTATCCTGTAGAATTTCTCGGTCTCTGGATTTGTCTGATTGCATCCTTGTGGGGGTAATTTAGCATTTTTTAAACTCCCAATTTCTGTTAAGGTTTAATTAGATTAAGTGTTAATTGTTTTAGCAATAGTTTTTCATAGATGAGTTTGTGTACTTCATATAGTAGTTAATCAGAGGGAATATAATTTCCTAAAATTGATTAGTGGATTTAAGAGTAGTCAGCCTGATTCACTCATTA